>SJYX01000546.1:190035-268655 GCA_006410675.1 Oreotragus oreotragus | reverse complement strand
TGACTGTGGCTCAGATCATGAACTCCTTATTGCCAAATTCAGACTTAAATTGAAGAAAGTGGGGAAAACCACTACACCATTCAGGTATGACCTAAATCAAATTCTTTATGATTATACAGTGGAAGTGAGAAATAGATTTAAGGGACTAGATCTGATAGACAGAGTGCCTGATGAACTATGGACGGAAGTTTGTGAGACATGAGACAGGGATCAAGACCATCCCCATGGAAAAGAAATGCAAAAAAGCAAAATGGCTGTCTGAGGAGGCCTTACATATAGCTGTGAAAGGAAGAGAAGCAAAAAGCAAAGGAGAAAAGGAAAGATATAAGCATCTGAATGCAGAGTTCCAAAGAATAGCAAGGAGAGATAAGAAAGCCTTCCTCAGCAATCAATGCAAAGAAATAGAAGAAAACAACAGAATGGGAAAGACTAGAGATCTCCTCAAGAAAATTGGAGATAACAAGGGAACATTACATGCAAAGATGGGCTCAGTAAAGGACAGAAATGGTCTGGACCTAACAGAAGCAGAAGATATTAAGAAGAGGTGGCAAGAATACACAGAAGAACTGTACAAGAAAGAGCTTCACGATCCAGATAATCACGATGGTGTGATCACTCACCTAGAGCCAGACATCCTGGAATGTGAAGTCAAGTGGGCTTTAGAAAGCATCACTACGAACAAAGCTAGTAGAGGTGATAAATTCCAGTTGAGCTATTTCAATATAGGTACATTTATGTATAAAGATCATTGGCTATAATCATCATTCAATTAATACTTTTGGATTGATTCAATATGTCTCTAACATGAATGATCAATTCATAATTCTAGAATCCTTTCATTTCTATTGTTCTCCACATTTTTTTCTTTTTTAAAAGAGAATGGCACTTTAATAAAACCATAAAATGAGTGAGTAGATTGGATTACATAATCTTGATTATAAAGTTTTTATTTTTAAGTTAAAAATCCTTGGACCTCTGAATCAATATATTTTTCATGTACAGGTTTTATTTTTATTTTTTCAAATAGGCTCAAATGGCAACCCACCTAGTATTCTTGCCTGGAGAATCCCAGGGATGGGGAAGCCTGGTGGTCTGCTGTCTATGGGGTCGCACAGAGTCAGACATGACTGAAGCGACTTAGTAGCAGCAGCAGCAGCAGCAGTCTCATTTATTGTCACTCACTTATTACTCACATATCATGTATCACTTTTTATTTCTTGAATCACTAATAACACACTAATTTTATATTTTGGACATTATAATTACAATGTTCAAAGTCTCTGTGAATAGTTTTTCTGCATAGTGTTTCTGTCAAGAGTATCTTATATCCTTCAATACTTTAATTATTTTTTATTTTTAACTTATATTCCCTAGAACTTCATTTGTGTGAATTCTTTGAGGTCTGAAGTGAAGTTTCATTTTCCAGAGAGGATTTCGTTTGCTTTTGTTAGGTACCTGAGGGTACCCCTGATTATTTAAAATACACTTTTAGGTTAGATTGGGCTTCCCTGTCACACCCCTGTAAGTATTATAAATCTGGGCTGAAAATCCACCAGAGGACTACTTTGTGGTTGGTTGTTAATCCTTAAGAATGATATTTTTGTCACTAATGTGAAGGTTGAGGTATTACTGGCCCTTCCCAATTTTCTGCAGGTGTCTCTCATTAGACTCCCTATTTTGGGCAAGTCCTAAATATTGTTTCTTGAACTCTCTCCCATCCTCACACAGTGATCAAATTCAAAGCTCATGAAGGGTGGCCGATGGCTTGGGATGAAAGACAACTTAAATGCTTCCCTCCCTCTCTCTCTTGTTCTGAATTAGGTATGATTACAAGCTTACTGAAGAGAAAGCATATTTTTCCACACAAAACTTTATATATAACTTTGAAAATCTCTCTCACAATCTAAACACTTTTCACAATTATAAGTATTCTTTACCCAGAACACCTACAAATTTGTGAGGTTGTTCACTGAACATTGTTTGTAAAAGCAAAAGACTGGAAGCATCTCAAATGATCAGCAATGAAGGATTAATTGAACCAATTATTCCATCTATTCAATGGAATACTATGCAGCTCTAAAAAGGAACAGATAGGTGATCTGGTAATAGAGAGAAAGTTCTCTGTACTAATCACAAAATACTTAAGATATGTTACCTGAAAAAAAGTTAAGTACAAATAGAATATATTGCATTCTACTTTTTGTACAGCAAAAAGAAAATTAGTAATATATTTTCTTATTTGCCATATGTGTTGATTTATTTACTTAACCAATTATGCAACTAGCATTTGCGATTGCCAGGAACTCTTCTAAGTATTTTAATGAATATCAAACCAATTCATGCTCATGTAAGGCCCTTTAGGCAGATACCATTAAACCCACTTTTGCAGATGAAGAAAATGAAGCATAGAAAGGTTAAGTAACAGGCCCAAGGTCATATAGCTAAGAAATGGAAGGATACACAAGAAACAGATACAAATGATGAGGTGAAGGAGACAGGATGGAGCACAGTGGGAGTAGATGGAGCAGGCAGAGGTAAGAGAAAGGTCTCTATGTGTACCCGCTTACATTTTTTGTTTTCAAACTGTGTGGATGAATTATATATTTGAAGAAACAAAATATATAATTTTTAAAACCATCTAGCATTTTTTGTTGTTTTCAGTGGAAGATATTTAGCTTGCCATACCACTGGAAGAGGAAATTCCGAGGCTAGTTTGTAAATCCTTTTTATTTCAGCCTTTCTTTTCTGACACATAGATGAAAAGGATCTTCTAATTTTAATAAAATACTTTTTCCTATACCATTTTAAGTTAGAAAATGGTGATAGTTTTCGTGTCTGGGAGATGATTTAAGGGCTCCAACAAGCAAAATTACTTTGTTTTCTTTAAAAACTTTTCTTTTTTTTTTTTTTGAGGGGTTGAGATGGATAGGTGTTCTGATTGTTTAACCAGAAAATTCAAGATTTTCCTAGAATTGTGTTTGAAAAATAGTATTTTATTTTAATCCACACATGGAATTCATGGTAAAATCTGGCTCCATCTCACTGCCCCTTGTTTCCTGCCATACTTTCTTCCTTTACCCTGCTTTATTTTAGTTCATGGCATTTATCAATAATTGCCATTTGCGCCATTTTTGTTGCTATGTTTGTTTGTTCATGATCTGTCTCCCTTAATGAATTAATGAACAAAATGCTTTGTGAAGACAAGGACTTTGACTTGCTTTTTGATGCTATAGCTCAACACACTTAGAAACAGTGGCCCCCTTTCAGTAAATATTTATTGATGTTATCATAGAAAGTCCCAGTTTAATCTCTATATATAAATATATACATTCAGAGCGAGAAGGTTTTTTTTTTTTTCACATTGTTTTCTATTTCTTTTATTCTCATCCATATCATAACCAATCTTGGAATGCAGTGCATTCATTTCCATGGTATTATGGAATTAGTTTCTCTAAGGACATTGCCTTTCGAGGGGTGTTACAAAGAGAAACCAGTAACCTCTATATGAAATTTAATGCAGAACTAGAATAAATGTATGTGGTTATCCCTGACATTTGCTTAAAATTTTCTGCTGAGCTCTTAATCGATTGTTTACTTTCATAAATATTGATAACATATGGAATGTATTCCTGGATACCATTCTACAGAATTTGTTCTACAATATGACTGGATCTTTCTAATCTCACAGGAAAAATAACTTTAGTTCAGTATTTATTTTTATATTTCTATATAATCTTGAGTAAGGGAGGAGAGTGTAGCTCAGAATTTTCTTTTTGTGTTTAATTGCAATAGAGTCTATTGGTAAAGACATTTCAGGAATAAAAACAATAGCAGTCACCATTATGTTTGCTGAAATGGTCATTATTATCTCTGTCTTACTGATGAAGGAGTTGGGAATTAGGGTTGAATAGATTGTCCAAGGTCATCAGTCAAGCTGGGATTCAAGCACTGTTTTATCTCACTCCAAAGTCCATATTCTTAATCACAACTGGATTACTTCCCTTTCACTGTTTAACTTTTCCTTTTAACTTTATTTATATATTGTTTGCATCTTTGTCTTTTATTGTAAGCTACTCAAAATTATTTTATTAAGTATATTACACATAAAAATACATGCATACATTTATAAATGCCTCCCAAAGTCCTATTTTATTTGTATGCTAATTGAATAATTAATAATTATTAATAAATAACTGAAATAGCAATTGAAGTACACAGTATTTATAATAGTATTGCTGAAGCACCCGCTAACAGAGGAAGCACTTTCACAGCAGCTTGTACCAAATAAAGGGCCTCTTGAAATTGTTTTCCCTGCTTTGTTTTCTTTTGTTCATCTTTAATTTTTTAATTGAGAAGGTGAACAGTGGACAAATGCTGATAAACTTCTTTAGTGTTAATATTGCTTTTCACTACTTAAAATTATCCCAGTGTTCTTAAGAATAAGAATATCCCGGGTTGCATCGGTTAACAAAAATCTTTTTATTCTGTGCCTATGGTGCTAAAACTTATCAAATGACATTTAAGACTTCAAATGGCATGAAACTAGTCAGCAATGAAGGTCTTTGAAAATGTTTCATTTTGAACTAATGAATAAAATGCTTACTTTTGAAGAAGAATGAATAAAGTTAAAATGTCATTCTTGTTTTTAAGAAAATAAACACCTGCTTGAAATTCGTATTTTTAACCAGAGTGGAGGGTTTTATGTGGAGGAAACAAATTAGCCTTTTCAAGTTTCAGGAGACTCTGTGGGGACTTTCTTTTGAGTAGACGAAAGCTAAGGGGGAAAAAATCCTTTAAAAAATAGAAAGTCACTCGCAGAAAAATGTCTTCGCTTTCAGAGGCTTAACACATTAATGCTTCATTCACCTCTGTTTATTAAACAAGTAAGAGCATGTACAGTCTCTATTCTTCATATCCTCTAAGCAAAAACAGATTTTTGTGTCAGGAAGCATCGGGAAGAGGTAACGATGAAGGACTTATGGTGGTATTCTAGAAGACAATAGATTAGGAGAATTCTTTCAGTTTTGCTCTTAATTGGTTCTATAACTTGTCATTTAACCTCCTGGAGCTCAGTTTCCTTATTTGTAAAATGGGTCTTTCACCTGCCTATATGTATTTCCAAATGCTTCTGGGAATCAATTCAAATAAGTGAACTGCATGTGCAAAGGAAAGAAGTTCAATATCAATATAACAGAGAATTCTTCCTTATGTGGGTCACAGAGATGTTCACACATTTTAGGAAAGCTTGAAAATTCCTCCTTTTTCTATGCAAGTTAAAAGCTTTTTGAATGGCAGATATTAAACTGCTGTCTTTATCACTGTCTCACCAGGTGACCCTGGGCTAGTTAGTCAGCTGATATTTCCCCTTTGTAGTTTTTACATTTTAAGAATTTCAGTTTTTTTTTTTTCCTTTTTCATCTTATGGGAACAATTTAATAAATGACTCCAGCTACACAATCCATTTTTGGAATCTTGAAGTTATTGAAATGGTCTTATTACTACTGCAGGACAATCAGAGTGAGCAATTGGATCGAAATACTATAGTCAATTGGATTTGCCACAGAAAGGGACAGCAAAGGAGATTTTGAGTTGTTTATAATCTTAATTAACCAAATATTTGAACAAACTGTATTTTAATGTCCCTGAAAGGATTTCAGTTTATGTATCACCAAGAACTTAGGTGAATTCAAAGAATTGGCATGCTAACATAGTGTTCTCTCTGTATATTATCCTACAGAAGTGCGCCAGAGTTAATATAATTTCCCTATCTCCTCCTCTTACTTTCCTTCTCCTCCATCATCATCATTATCAGATACTGAATTTCTACTCAATTTCAATGTAGTATCTTAGTTCCCTTAAAGCACAATAACTATGACTCCCCCTTTTTCTAAACCTAAAAACAAAGCAGTTAACAAGGGGTTAACCATGTAAATCAGAACAAACCTAAATAAAGTTTTGTCTTCTCTTAGTGAAAGTAAATTTAGTACTTATGTAAAAAGATAAATTTGTTATATTTTATGAAACTTTGCAATAAATTTATTTCTAAGGTATCAGATTTTTTGCTTCCTTTTGAGATAATCAACAACAATCCTAAAATCCTACAGCATTTATTTTTCAAGTCATTTGTTTCTAGATTTAGTGGCTTGTAAATGATTAACGTTAAAACACATTTAATTCATGCACCTCTAATCTATAAAGTCCAACATATGCACATTACTAATAGATTTCTTTCATTAGCAAGTTACTGCCTTCCAAATTTGGATAGCTCATGAAAATGATTTCCACCTCATCCCTTGAAACATTCCCGAAGCATCCAGGCATTTTATTTTGTGAACTATGCTTACTATGAAACAACAAAGGGAGTTTCTCTAAAATCCATGTAAATATCAAAATTACTTTTCAAAGTTTGTTAGTGGAGAGCTAAAAGTAGGAGATTTTGATTTCATGAGGGTAAACAGAAACCTCCGGAGAGCACATTTCACTGGAAATAGGAGGGTGAAGACTGGAAATTTTATCCCTAGACTTTTTCATCTCTCATCCTAACCACAGCACTGGAATCTCTGAGACATGAACACAGATCCTCATTAGCCAAAGGTTCCCTTGATTTAGCCTCTCTGAGTAACTTAGAAGCAGGTGGGAAAAGAAATCTGGGTAGTCATCAGCCAATGGACAATGTAAATCCTGCTTCTGCAGCACAAAGATTGGGTTTTTTCATCTCCTCTCTCTCTGTATTTTAATAAAGTGAATAGAACAATGTGTCTCCTTTTGTAAGATGCACACACCCGCATACACACTCCTATGTTGCTCTGGGAAAGACGGCAGTTTTCATGTAAAATAACTGCATGTTTCACCTTGTTCTCCAGGGCTCCGAATTGCCAATCTTGTGACGTGCTGTCACAACTTATGCGTGACTGACTGGTTACAGAGCCTGCTGATCTATATGGAGAGGTGAGAATTTGTCACTGTGCATAAGCAGAAAGATCAGTCAGATACAGTGATAGATCTGTTCTTTGCCTGGATTCGTCTGCTGCTATATTAGGGTAGCTCGGCAGCTGCCAAAGCCAATTGTGAGCCCGGTTTTGTGGTTGAGGAAACAGAAAAAGAAGAAATGATGTACTGACATAGCCACTTGGGGTACAGTAACTGCAAAGCAAAAACATTATTGTCATCATTACATCAAAATCACTGACTCTGTATCCACCCTGGCGGGTGCAGGAGCTATGTCAGCATCTTTTCTCAGGCACCCTGGGGAGAGTTCAGATATTGTGGCTTTGGGGTTCAAGTTAGCATCTGGGTGGACAGGGTCACACAGAACTCATTCTGACTTTTTCCAGGCCTGCTAATTAGAATTAGCATTTGTAATTAAAAATTAAGCCAGCACTCTGGTGCCAGGGGCAAAATATGGTCAAATGACCCTTAAACAAGCTGCAATAGTGTTCTATGAAAATATTACAGATTTTGCAAAACTCATTAAGGATGTTAAAGACAATGTGCTCGTTAGATCGGAGCATATAAAATGCGCGCTGTAGCTTATCTGCCTTTGTGTTCATTCACTCAGCTGTGTTCATTACTATTCATGTGGATTAAAGGGAGGAAAAAGAAATAAGATCAAAGAAATAATATCAAGCCATTCTCAATCATATTTAACTGGTGCCCTTTGACAATCAACTTCTATTCAGCATTCCAAATCTAAAGGAAACTTCTTTCTCAGAATGCTCTTCACTCCCTAAAGAGAGTGCTCAAAGGCACATTGCTTATTCTTTATCCCTTTAGGAACATGGCCATTTTAACAACAGGAAGAAAACAGAACACAGGAAAGGAATACTTAGGAAATAGAAGGAGGAACTTCATCAGGATAGTCCCATTGAAATTCAGTCTGTTGGAGAACATCCAGAGAAAAAATGAATAATTTTGTCAACAGATCAGTAATCTGAGTGCCACAGAGGCCACCCACTTTTAGGGTGGATTGTTCTTGCCACTACAAGACAAATCAACGGGTCAGTGTATAAAAGGGTACATCTTTAATGGGCCTTTGGCCAAATGCACTGGGCAACATTTTTTTTTTCAAGAAAGTTATCAACTTCTCACTTTTTCAGTAAGAAAACAAAAATCAGAATTCTTAAAAGTAGGAAATTTTGGCAGCAACACCCACATTAAAAATTTTTTTTAAACATTTCTCCAAGTTTCTCCTAATTAAAGAATCGTAACCACTGTAGCTCATGGATATAATAACAGCCAAACTTGTAAGGGCTGATGCCATTACCTTCCCAAAGGACATTCAACCTTGCAACCATTTTAAATAAGGTTGATAGGCCCATCCAGATTAAATGAATCTTTTTAAAGTTATGGGGTAGATTTTAAAAAATAAACACAACAAAATACTAAGCATCAGTGTTTGTTAACCCTTGGAGAATGGCCTTGTGATGAAAACAGAGATGCTGGAAATACGCTGCTACCATCTTATTGCCATTAGCACTCTTCCAGGTAGAGATGTTGTTGTCACTGCCACTGTTAGTAATTTTTCAGGACATTTTGCAGAACATTTCAAAAGTGCAGATCTCATCATTTTCCCAGAGTGTGAGCAGCTGAATGAGGACTCCTGTAGAACTGTAAAGAAAAGTCCCACAAAATTTTGCATAAATGTGAGGAAAACTACAGGAACATTTTGATACCGGCTAGATCCTATCAGTGGAAAGCATCTATCATTTTGTCCCTCATGGAGAAATTGCACTTGTGAGATAATTCTAGAAGGTGAATTAGAAAGACTTTGAACAACGTTTGTGCAGAGCAGAAGTAGCAAACTCAAATGGCTACGTAACCAGTGTAATAAGTGAAGAAAGCATAGTGACCCCCCTGAGAATAGAGAGTGCAAATCCATCGAGGGAGGGAAGTCACTCCTTGGTTCCCGTGGCCACCCTGTGAGAACAGAGGCCCCAAGCGCCTACCTTTTTAGTTATTATTTGTTTTTTTTTTTTTGTTTGTTTGTTTTTTAAGATTTTTTGATTGTGGATGAATTTTAAAGCCTTTATTGAATTTGTTACAAAATTGCTTCTGTTTTATGGGCTGTGAGGCATGTAGTATGTTAGCTCCCCAACTAGGGATTGAATTGCACCCTGTGCACTGGAAGGCCAAGTCTTAACCACTGGACGACCAGGGAAGTTCTGCTCCTCATTTTTAAAACAGAAACTGGACACCTGGATTTTTGCAGTTTTCTGCTTTTAAAATTAGGCCAATTTATTCAAAAGTGAGCCCAAACTGTAAACTAATGACAACAAAATCTTGGTAAGATTCACCATACCAGCTGCCATTTGTATTTATGGAGTTTGTTATCATGCTTTATCTATGTTTCTGGAGGGTTTCCTGAACATACATAAAGTTCATTGTTGATGCTCTGAAGGACACTGTGTATCTTGAAAGCAAGAATTTTACTCTCAAAGAGTATGATGTGTACCTGGGAAACCAAGTCATGAAAACAGCCCTCCAACAGTCCTAGAATAGTCCCGTATAGCATTGCACTCTTCCTTTTAATTAATAGTAATGAGTTAATTAGACTTTTTGAGGAGTAAAGACCAAGAGGAGTGAATGAGACTGGGGAGAGAATATAAAACCTAAGTTCAGAGTGATGCTTTGGAGTAAATATCAGATCTGATCACTGGGGAAATAAAAGGGAAAAAAGGGTTAGGGTGAAAAATCAGATTTTGAATAATCTTCCCAGATATACATTTCTAGCTAAAGCGACTGTAGTTGGAATAGGACTGCATTTACATTTGGTCATTTCCCTTATGTGCAAAAAAGCACAGGAAAGAATTACAGAAATATTCAAGTTTTGATTCTTAGAAACTAATATTGACTGTAGATGTCATGGATAGCTGATCAAGGATAGGAAGTTTGAAAGAAAATTTCTGACTGCAAACAATTCTGCAGCATTATATATGTTCTTTTATTTTTATTCAGTGTGACAGTGTGTCAGCTTAGATGAAAAGGCATGCTGAAGGTTTCTCACGGGCTTCAGACATCATATAACATTAATTCCAATGAAAAATTTTCAAGACATGACTTTAAATGGCAATAATTTTAACACTGTGAATTTCAAAACTAGGAGTTCATCAGCCCCTCCACATAAACCTGCACACCATCTGCAAGAAGACTTAGCAATCTTTATAAAAAGTTCCTGTGCAAGGTTTAAAATGTTTACACTCGAATTTTAGTGAGGAAGAGTGTAGAGAGAAAAGTATATCTGTTTTCTCTTTCAAAAGAAGATTTCATAAAAAATGTAGGGCCTGTTTTTTCTTTTGTGTATTAAAGAAGCCAAATAACAATAAAACATAATTATCATTCTATTTCAAGAGGCAAATATGCAGTGGTTATACATATCTGAAACTCAGATGTCTCACCCTAAGATGTCTGAGCCCTCTAAACTGAGCTCATGGCAGAACTTCATTTTATAGGGGGGATAAATGGCATAAGTTCAAGCTTGGTATTTCTGAAATAGGAACGCCATTCACTCAGAGGGGGAAATTCAGCTTCCCCAGGACTTTCCGATCTTTATGTTTGGAGGTAATACATAGACAACTGAGAGCTTTGGGGGCACTTTTGATCTGGCTGTGTCTATGGCCTAGTCTGAAGGTAGAATCTAGCAGTATTGGAGCTGGCAGCTTTGGGGTTATGGTTGTGTGGGAAAAAAGCAGAAAGCTTGAAGCTAGCATTTAACTTTGATCAGTTGTTGTCACTTTGATACAGTAATCAGTGAAATTTCAGTGTTTAGGTGTCAGTTTACACCTACACCAAAGTTTGAGCTCATTCACAGCGACTGACAAATCTGTTTCGAAGTAAACTTCCTGCCCAGCAAAGTGTTCCTTTGTGTACACTTTGAGATCCCAATGTACTGGGATTCTCTTCATGAGATGAAGAGTATCTTTAGGGGAGCACTATTTTAGGTTGCACGACAAATGTTGAGATTAATAATATAATAGTTCTGGTAATTTATGAAACAACAAAGACAAGGAAGAGTTATAAATAGATTTCTGGGATAAGAATCACATTGAATGGGGATGATGAGAAGGAAGATGTCATTTAAAAACATCTCAGGTCTTCACTGAGAAATAAACAATTAGTCCATATTAGAAATCGAGTCACCTTGAGGCCAGGTCCTTAATTTCTTACTACCAGGAAGAGTGAGATAAAGGAAAATGAATGATTTCAGGACACAAGCCATCAGGTGTTTCCATTTGACTGGTCGATGAGTGCCCTTTGACTACTAGCATAAATAGCATGATTTGACAACATCTGTTCTGTGTGATCCAAATGTCCCTGGATCTACATGACCAGAAGGAACAAATATCCCCTTCAGGAGGCCATGTGGCCAATTTTACTTGCTGAACACTATGAGATTTCACCACAGCATCCACAACTTGGTTGGTATTACATTTAATGATATGGGGTTCACTTTAATTGCCGGGGCTTTATTTGGCTTCAAATTGAGGGTGTTTCGGGCATGACAATTTTGATTTTGCTAAACCCAAAGAAAAGATGGAGTCAACTGTAAATACACTTCAACTCTCAGAAGGAGCAAATAGAATCATATTTTCTTCTCTAACCATCAAAATCAAATAGGCAATAAGATTTTACTTATATTTGGAAGATGTGTCTGACCTTCAACACACTTGGGTTGGAATCTGGATTTGTCTCAGAGATTTGCAGAAACAGAAAGGGAAGCTCAGTTTTCAGTAGAAATATTGAGTGCCTATAAGTTTGGGGTGAGAGAATATTTACACTAAACTGTTGGCTAGGCTTGCCAGGAGTCTCATACACTTTCATTCGATACAGCTCTTAAGTGTTACTAAATTAATATTATACCATTTTGATAAGAAATCCTCATATTTAAAATAGAAACTAGGGAGTTAGCTTTCATTTCTTTAGGTATCATGCTGTGTTACATACTGAAATGCAATAATAAAACTTACAGGATCCAACATTGAGTGCTTATTATGTGCTAGGCACAACTCAAACCACTTAAAAATACTTTGTATTAGCTCTTTTAAATGCATTTACAATTTTAATTTTCACAGTAGGCTTGAGCCAGCTACTATTATTATACCCATTTTAAAGATGAGAAGTTGAGGTAAAGGATGGCTCAACTTTCAAGTATTTAAATCTTGGAGAAATATGCTATAATTCTACAAGGAGCAGAGACAAGGGAGAGGTTTTCATTTCTTTATGGTTAACCACTAAATTCTTAAATGGGACCTTAGTGAAGTGAAGTGGCTCAGTTGTGTCTGACTCTTTGCCACCCCACAGACTGTAGCCTACCAGGTTCCTCAGTCCATGGAATTTTCCAGGCAAGAGTACTGGAGTGGATTGCCATTTCCTTCTCCAGGGGATCGTCCCAACCCAGGGATCAAACCCGGGTCTCCCGCATTGCTGCCAGATGCTTTACCGTCCGAGCCACCAGGGAAGTAGAACCCTGGGGCCTTAGTGTTATATTTTTCCAGCTTTGCATGAGGCATTCTCAGCATATTGGCTCCTCATCTTCTCTATCTTCTTTATTCTTCTATTCAGCCCTCTTGCCACTACAAACTACCCTTTTTTCCTTTTCCCCTCATTTTTCCAATGAGAAAAAAATCAATCTCCAGAAATCCTTATTACAGTATTTCTTCCTATTATGAAGAAAAGAAATATGATCTAAAAGTACATGCATACAAATTCTCTGACAACATAAAAAAATCTTTGTTAATTATGAAATACTTGATACTTGCAAAAATGCTTCCTCCATTCCTTAACCATCTCTATGGGTAGAAAACATGGCAATTCCTCTGGAAAAAGTGGTCACCTAAAAAGAGTTCAGTCAGCATTTTGATGAAGACACTTCATGAATTTGAATCCTGCTGGTCTCATCTGAAATTCCAGCTCCAACACTCACTAAATAGGTAACCTTGGGAATGTCATTTGACCTCTCTTAAGTCTCATAGACTTACCTAAAACATGGCAGCAATAACAGTATCCACATCATCTGACAGTTGGGAGGATGAAATGAGATGACAAATGTAAATCTCTTAGCCTACTGCCTGGATTAGAGCAGGCACACAATAAATGTTACTATTCTCACCAGTGTAACAAAACCTGAAACAAAGCACACAGAACTAGTACCTGGTAGTTGTTAGATCAGTACTAGTATGACATTACCTATGAAGAAGAAAATAATTTTAGAACTACTGCATAAGAAGAACATACTACATTCACAAGAAATCATCTTCAGCTTGTCCCTAAAAGGTATTGAGAGCCCAGTTGTACCCTTAGAGTGTAAAACTGATTTCAGTGTATCCACAGCCTATCACTATCTTGCTGTCATTTGTTCATCATTTAGAGGTAGAAAGAGTAACAAGACATGGGCTGGGCCCATTAAATCCTGGGTTGAAACATCTAGGGCTGTACCTACCCCACCGCCGGACACACTTCTGTGTGAGGTGAGATTAGGAGACACTTGATACATTGATGCCTGGGGCCTGCATTACTAACCATAATAAACATTTCTCTTTTTTCAGTAAAGCAAATACGAAGGGAGCAGCTGCACTAGGAGAAGAGTATTTTCACAGTCACTTCTATAATAACTGCACTTTAAAAGTGTTTTCAACACTTGGACGATAAGGGACAGAGCCCACTCTATGTAGATTACGGTTTTACTCGAAGCAGGGTAATTTCCTGCTTACCCTTTCCTTCGAGGTCTCTTGGGTCCTTGCCTCCCCAGAAAAATGGTCTCTTGTTTTATGTCACTGAAGTTTAGGGAAAAGAAAGTGACAGATTTGGAGTGTCTTTTAAAAGCAGATAGATAGTTTAAAAATATACGATAGCAAAGTATATTTATGGTCATCTGTTGATAGTCTACATAGATCTCAATCTTGGAAGAGTAGCTCTGAAACTCCATTTGGAAATCATGTGAAATTACGTCATCACTTGCAACATGGTGTTATCAGCCATCTATCTTCAAGTGCATGAAGTTGACTGGCTACCCTATAAACATGCTGCTGGGGAGATGTACACACAGAGAAATATTTTGGAAGAGTGAAAATATTCTTAGTCAAAGTCTGGCCTCATTTGCAGTGACAAAATGGATTTGAAGGACAATTTCGAAACTTGTAAAAAAATGCATAGGATACATTGTGCATTAGTAGGAATAGACTTGAACTCAGGCCTCGGAAATCTTAGAGAAAACCGGAGCATCTGTGGGCTCTGTTTTCTCTTCTGCAGAGTCAGGGAGGTTGAAATAAATGACTAGATTTTTGAATTCTAAAATCATTCTTAGCAATAATAAACATGCTTATGTCTCTTAGTCTCCTACATTAGCAGGTGGGTTCTTTACCACAAGAGCCACCTGGGAAACCCATACTTTCATTATATAAACAGAAAAATAGTGATTATCTGCAATTTCTTATGTTAACACCTCTCTCTCTCTTCCTTCGTAGAAATTACTACTATCACAAATACTATAGAGTTTACTTTTTAAAAAATTGTCTGGTCTCTCTCTCCTGGAGTGTAGATTTCGTTAGTGCAGGGATTTTTGGCCTCTTTTGTTCACTGCTGTATTGCCATATCTTGGAACAATGACTAGCACATAATAGGTGCCAAGTAAATACTTATGGAATAAATGAGTTTTATAACTGTTCATAATTTAGTATCTTGTTTTTCATAGCAGCATAATGTAATTAAAGTTTCTCCTTGCCTTCTATCTGAAAAATGTCTAAGAATAAATTTCTAATTTAAAATTTGAATAATACTCATAGTCCTTTCACATTGCATTACTAGTAACAAATAATGGTTGGCTACTTATGATTTCTAGGTCCAAATTCTCCTGAGTTTTAATGGCCAGCTTTAATTAATTATAGTGTCTTTTCCAAATTTTCTTTTTTGAATAGCTGTAAATATGTCAACATAGAATATAAGCAGGCTTCCACTGTGGCTCAGATGGCAAAGAATCTGCCTGCCATGCGGGAGACCAGGGTTCAGTTCCTAGGTTGGGAAGATCCCCTGAGAAGGAAATGGCAAACCCACTCCAGTATTCTTGCCTGGAGAATTTCGTGGACAGAGGAGCCTGGATGCAGTCCATGGAGTTGCAAAAAGTCAGACATGACTGAGCTACTGACACTTTCTTTTCTTTCAAGAATATAAGCACTGAAATGGACTTTAGATTTTCAATGCCAGTCTTCTACTCAGTGAGGCTTATGTTTGTAAATGGCCTGGAAAGTCAGCCATTCCAAGCTCTGCTCGAGCATGTCAATGACATAGCCCAACACAACTCTCTTAGACCATTATTCCTTACTATGAGTGGAAATTTGCTTTCTAAGAACTTCAACTCAGCAGCCCTGTTTCTACCAGAGTGTCACAAAATGTCTTCTAACATTTACTCTTTACTGTCTTGGTGTGGGAATTGTTTGGTACATATTGCTGTTCTTTACTGTCCTGACTGATTTTGGGGTTTTAAAGCATAAATTTTTGAAATATATTAAATATTTGATATATTTATATAAATTTTTATATACTGATATATTTCATATAAAATATATATTCTGAAATACATGTATTTGTCTGCATTTTTTTCTGATCAACCATGAATCTCCCATCTTTGCCATCTCTTTTTTTATACTAGCTGATGTATATTCTGAAATTGATTATAATTACATAATTTTAAAGAAACAGAAATCATGGCAGTAGGACCACAGATCATGGCTGCCAACTCACTGCACATCTAAGGAAATATACCTTTTCCAAATTTCTGGCACAAACTTTACTTTTTGATAGTAGACAAGAAACGTGTATTGGATGTCTAAAATGTAAACTCTCAGTTGTATGAAAAAGTCACGAGAAATTCAGAGAAAGGAATATTGGAAGAAAATGGATCCATGGAAAGGTGGCAGCTTTGGTCTGCAGAGATGAGAAAGCAGATGCCCCACGCATAAGAAACTGGAGCTCCCTGGAAGGAATACCATGACAGACTGTCCAACTGAGTCTGAAAAAATCTTTAGGCTTTTTCTCTTTTGTTGCTTGAACTGCAAAATTAAATGCAGTAAGTTTTTATTTTCCTAAGGGGAAAGTGTGTGACTTAACAAGAGTAATGAGTTACAAGTCATAGTGTAGAAAGGTTTGGGGTCATTGTTAGAAGTGGATGGTTAATTTATTGAGCCCCTCAGTTAGACACTGATTTAGTAATCTGCAGTTTGAATAAATTCCCTGATAGTTCTGATGCAAGCCAGGAGCTGCCCACAACTGGACTAAGTCCAAATCAGGCAAGTCTTTGATGGTCCATTTTGATTTTCTTATTGTGAAAATGAGTAGGTGTGATTTGTAAATTAGATAGGCGCAAACTCTACGTTTTCTCAATGTCACTGTACCACATCTTATATTTTCTCACTTTTGCAAATTTTTTTCCTTTATGTTGAAAATTTATGGGTCAACTACAACTGGTTTGCAGTTATTTTCTCAATGTCTCTCAGCCCTGGGTCTGTGTTGGTATCACCTGGGATACTATTAGTAAGAGTTTTTAATTTAGCTGTGTGATTTCAAGAAGCAAAGGAGAACACTCATCAGAATGCTGCCAGAATGGGGATGGAAAATAAAATCAGTAGAACTTTATGTTTGTTATAAAAATTGAAAACAAATATTCTTCGATTTGTTTATCTTCCCATGGAAACATGTGAACTGAAATTAGAGTTCCCACCTACCGGCTCACTTGCTGTATTGAGTGAACATTCTAATGTGTGGGTGTGGTAGCTTCTTTGCCTTTTAAGAGGGACCTAGAAAGAAATTCCTGGCTGGTTTAATAATATGTGAAATGCAAGATGGAAAACTAAAGATTACTTGACAAATTATAAAAATAAATTGCTTTTTCTAAGAAAGTCAATTTTTCTAGCTTTCTCTAAGAAAGAGTAAAAACAAAATTCCATCATCCTATTGCCTGGATTTATTAACTAGGCTATACAACTATTTGGTTTCCTACTGATTTCTAAAAAGGATCTCAGAAACACAACTTCTCCCTGCCTTGATGTTAGAATTCCTTTCATATGGCATGCAAGCCTTTAGCTAGTAATGAAAAATCAATATACCCTTCAAATCTTGATAACGTCTACATTTTACTTACAAAGGATTTAATCAGTCACAGCAGAGACTATGGCACATAAGTACACTCTTCTTTCTCCACTCAGTGGACAAAACTGAAACAATGCTTGTTTTCTGAAAATCAGGAGTTTATCTTTTGTATTTATTTGCCAACATTTGGAATGTAGATCATGAAGTACGCTCGGCTTCAAGTGAAATTAAATATAACTTGAAAGTGAAAGTGAAGTCGCTCAGTCATGTCCAACTGTTTGGGACCCCGTGGACTGTAGCCCGCCAGGCTCCTCCGTCCATGGGATTCTCCAGGCAAGAATACTGGAGTGAGTTGCCATTTCCTTCTCCAGGGGATCTTCCCGACCCAGGGATAGAACTCAGGTCTCCCGCATTGAAGGCAGAGGCTTTAACTTCTGAGCCACCAGAGAAGCCTCCTTAAATATAACTTAGTGAGTAGTTTTTGAGTACCCTGTATACCCTTAGTATTGCAGTATAGCAAATCCAAGGTAAAAGGTAATCATTTCCCTTTCTAAAAGTCTCCCTTATTATATGTAATTAGAACCAAAGATATATTTTCTGAAAAAAAAATTTTGAGAGATCATTAGGTTCTGAATGTGATCTTTTGCAGTCTGATATATAAGACTATTTTTTCTTTTTTATTGTTTGAATATAAGATCAAGGCAAATATTATAGTTTTTTGAATTTGGTCTTACATATTTGAGCTATGATGGTTGATCTAAGTTTTGATTACCAGACAAGGGAAGAATCAATAGTAGTTTAAAAGATGTTTATATATTATGCAAATAGAGATGAGACCACAGAAGTTGTTTGAGCAAACAATAGAATAAATATTTAAACATTATCTTCTCCTATAAATTAGTTGAACCTTTTCATGCATGTATTTAAATCACCAGCTCATCTTACGGGAAGGAAATGAAAAGGTCAGCAAAAAACAAAATTAATTAGTTTTTCAGCAGAAATCAAGACATTTAAACTTCCTTCAAGATCTCTTGAGATTTGATATCTAAGAGATAATAATGATATAGTTGTGGTATCAATTATTTATAGCAAGTATTTCCCCAGTTTTGTTCTCCATCACATCTAGTTAATGAGTCCCTTTTTGGACATCGCTTTTGCTTGGGTTGAATATTAATTCTTTCTCTCCCAGAATGAATCCCACCTTTCTTCAGGCTTTTCCAGACCCAAGGTATATTAAGTCTCTTTTCCTATGACCTCCTAGCCCTTTGTATAAAACCTCACTGTGGCATGCATACTGTACAATAATTACTGATTGGCTGTATCTCTGACTCTCTGCATATAATATGACCTTTACTTTATTCCTCTTTCTCCCTCAGAATCTAACACAGGTCTTGACATGTAATATTTGCCAAAACATATGGAGTTGACCCAATGAAGGAGGTCATGACAATAATTTCCATGCTCTCAATTTGAAACCTTGGTGTGCGGTACCACTGAGTTATTCTCAAGAGTTTTTCTTAGCTCAAGAATTAAAGATAGAGCATAAAACCCAAAACTGGAAAAAGTCCGTTTTCATTCCAACCCCCAAGAAAGGCAATGCCAAAGAATGCGCAAACTACTGCACAATTGCAAAGCAACAGTTAGAACTGGACATGAAACAACAGACTGCTTCCAAATAGGGAAAGGAGTATGTCAAGGCTGTATATTGCCACTCTGCTTATTTAACTTATATGCAGAGTACATCATGAGAAATGCTGGTCTGGATGAAGCACAAGCTGGAATCAAGATTGCTGGGAGAAATACCAATAACCTCAGATATGCAGATGACACCACCCTTATGGCAGAAAGTAAAGAGGAACTAAAAAGCTTCTTGATGAGAGTGAAAGAGGAGAGTGAAAAAGTTGGTTTAAAGCTCAACATCCAGAAAACTAAAATCATGGCACATTGGTCCCATCACTTCATGGCAAATAGATGGGGAAATAATGGAAACAATGACAGACTTTATTTTTGGGGGCTCCAAAATCACTGCAGATGGTGACTTCAGCCATGAAATTAAAAGACATTTGTTCCTTGGAAGAAAAATTATGACCAACCTGACAGCATATTAAAAAGCAGAGACATTACTTTGCTAACAAAAGTTCGTCTAGTCAAAGCTATGGTTTTTCCGGTAGTCATGTATGGATGTGAGTGCTGGACTATAAAGAAAGATGAATGCCGAAGAATTGATGCTTTTGAAGTGTGGTGTTGGAGAAGACTCTTGAGAGTCCCTTGGACTGCAAGGAGATCCAACCAGTCCATCCTAAAGGAAATCAGTCCTGAATATTCATTGGAAGGACTGATGTTGAAGCTGAAACTCCAATACTTTGGCCACCTGATGTGAAGAACTGACTCATTTGAAAAGACCCTGAGGCTGGGAAAGATTGAAGGCTGGAGCAGGGGACGACAAAGGATGAGATGGTTGGATGGCATCACCGACTCAATGGACATGAGTTTGAGTAGACTCCGGGAGTTGGTGATGGACAGGGAGGCCTGGAGTGCTGCAGTCCATGGGGTTGCAAAGAGTCGAACACGACTGAGTGACTGAATTGAACTGATAACCCATATAGCTTCAGTTGTATAATCAACACATCTAAATTATCTGGCCACACTAATGCTGACTGTAGATGGAAGCTTCAACAGGAAACAAAAGGNACTTCTGAGCCACCAGAGAAGCCTCCTTAAATATAACTTAGTGAGTAGTTTTTGAGTACCCTGTATACCCTTAGTATTGCAGTATAGCAAATCCAAGGTAAAAGGTAATCATTTCCCTTTCTAAAAGTCTCCCTTATTATATGTAATTAGAACCAAAGATATATTTTCTGAAAAAAAAATTTTGAGAGATCATTAGGTTCTGAATGTGATCTTTTGCAGTCTGATATATAAGACTATTTTTTCTTTTTTATTGTTTGAATATAAGATCAAGGCAAATATTATAGTTTTTTGAATTTGGTCTTACATATTTGAGCTATGATGGTTGATCTAAGTTTTGATTACCAGACAAGGGAAGAATCAATAGTAGTTTAAAAGATGTTTATATATTATGCAAATAGAGATGAGACCACAGAAGTTGTTTGAGCAAACAATAGAATAAATATTTAAACATTATCTTCTCCTATAAATTAGTTGAACCTTTTCATGCATGTATTTAAATCACCAGCTCATCTTACGGGAAGGAAATGAAAAGGTCAGCAAAAAACAAAATTAATTAGTTTTTCAGCAGAAATCAAGACATTTAAACTTCCTTCAAGATCTCTTGAGATTTGATATCTAAGAGATAATAATGATATAGTTGTGGTATCAATTATTTATAGCAAGTATTTCCCCAGTTTTGTTCTCCATCACATCTAGTTAATGAGTCCCTTTTTGGACATCGCTTTTGCTTGGGTTGAATATTAATTCTTTCTCTCCCAGAATGAATCCCACCTTTCTTCAGGCTTTTCCAGACCCAAGGTATATTAAGTCTCTTTTCCTATGACCTCCTAGCCCTTTGTATAAAACCTCACTGTGGCATGCATACTGTACAATAATTACTGATTGGCTGTATCTCTGACTCTCTGCATATAATATGACCTTTACTTTATTCCTCTTTCTCCCTCAGAATCTAACACAGGTCTTGACATGTAATATTTGCCAAAACATATGGAGTTGACCCAATGAAGGAGGTCATGACAATAATTTCCATGCTCTCAATTTGAAACCTTGGTGTGCGGTACCACTGAGTTATTCTCAAGAGTTTTTCTTAGCTCAAGAATTAAAGATAGAGCATAAAACCCAAAACTGGAAAAAGTCCGTTTTCATTCCAACCCCCAAGAAAGGCAATGCCAAAGAATGCGCAAACTACTGCACAATTGCAAAGCAACAGTTAGAACTGGACATGAAACAACAGACTGCTTCCAAATAGGGAAAGGAGTATGTCAAGGCTGTATATTGCCACTCTGCTTATTTAACTTATATGCAGAGTACATCATGAGAAATGCTGGTCTGGATGAAGCACAAGCTGGAATCAAGATTGCTGGGAGAAATACCAATAACCTCAGATATGCAGATGACACCACCCTTATGGCAGAAAGTAAAGAGGAACTAAAAAGCTTCTTGATGAGAGTGAAAGAGGAGAGTGAAAAAGTTGGTTTAAAGCTCAACATCCAGAAAACTAAAATCATGGCACATTGGTCCCATCACTTCATGGCAAATAGATGGGGAAATAATGGAAACAATGACAGACTTTATTTTTGGGGGCTCCAAAATCACTGCAGATGGTGACTTCAGCCATGAAATTAAAAGACATTTGTTCCTTGGAAGAAAAATTATGACCAACCTGACAGCATATTAAAAAGCAGAGACATTACTTTGCTAACAAAAGTTCGTCTAGTCAAAGCTATGGTTTTTCCGGTAGTCATGTATGGATGTGAGTGCTGGACTATAAAGAAAGATGAATGCCGAAGAATTGATGCTTTTGAAGTGTGGTGTTGGAGAAGACTCTTGAGAGTCCCTTGGACTGCAAGGAGATCCAACCAGTCCATCCTAAAGGAAATCAGTCCTGAATATTCATTGGAAGGACTGATGTTGAAGCTGAAACTCCAATACTTTGGCCACCTGATGTGAAGAACTGACTCATTTGAAAAGACCCTGAGGCTGGGAAAGATTGAAGGCTGGAGCAGGGGACGACAAAGGATGAGATGGTTGGATGGCATCACCGACTCAATGGACATGAGTTTGAGTAGACTCCGGGAGTTGGTGATGGACAGGGAGGCCTGGAGTGCTGCAGTCCATGGGGTTGCAAAGAGTCGAACACGACTGAGTGACTGAATTGAACTGATAACCCATATAGCTTCAGTTGTATAATCAACACATCTAAATTATCTGGCCACACTAATGCTGACTGTAGATGGAAGCTTCAACAGGAAACAAAAGGTTACTTATTGTTTTAGAAGAATTAAGTCTAAAATGTGTTTGGTTTAACAGTCTCCTAGGATGAGTACAGTTGAAAAACTAACCTTGGAAAACATCACAGGTGATTTTTCGTTATAACTTTTCATAAAAGGGTACTAACAATACGGCTGAAGATTTTTTTTTTTGAATGCTCTGGCTAGAATTTTCTATTTGTGAAATGTTTATATATATAAAGCAACACAGATATGTGACATTCTCTTAAACAAGATCGATGGCCTGTAAGTACCTATTTATGCTTTGCATCTGACCCGGTTTACCAGAGTACAAGATGGAGATATTGAGATTGTTTCTCCCTTAGTGCAATAGTACTTCAGATAAACTTTTGCCAAAGGCATATGTAGAAAAGACAGAAAGGACCATGACAAAAGAGAGAAAAGTATTAACCTCAAGTGGAAAGCTGCGAGATGAAAAAAAGAGAAATGACAGAAAGCAAATAGATATAAATTTGGAAGACAATGTAAAGAGAAAATATAAGAGTTCAACAAATCAGAAGGTGATTATAGAGAAGAAAATTTGAGAGAATCAAAGCTAACAACTTGAGTCAAACCTCAAGAAAAAGCGGTCAAATGCTTACTGCTCGTTAAACACCTAAACTCCACGGCATTGACGCTACCCTATAAATCAGCATGGTGGGCTAGGTTAATAAGGATTAGAGATAGAGCTGAAAGCCGGATAAGAGGCACTCACATGAATTTAACACCCCCTCCTTTTTAGGTTAATAGTGATTTTCTGTGACGCCCCTATTCATCAAAACATTTTCCTTCCATTCTTTCATTTATTATCTGAGTACAGGGAAAAGCCAATGACTTCAGCTTACAGGTTGTTCCTTGTGAAGAATAACCCACACGGATTCTGATTGATGCTGTTTCTCTTTTTGGCAACCAGTTTAAAGACCTGAATATCAGCACCATCCTCTAGGGAAGCAAGTCACAGACAATGCATTGCATTAAATGTTTTATCTTAGCAAAATCAAAGAATTAGGCTTTATCTTTATTGAAGCAAACATCCACCCACTGCTGTATTACCAGCTTGTGATCAGCACTTGGATTAATAATGTAAACTAAATTTCTTAGCCTTTATTTGACCTCTGTACAGATAAATCAGATAATAGTGCAATAAAATACTGCACAGAATTATTTTGGTCAGTATTTCCTAGAGCGAACCTGAATTCTAAGTTCTGTTTTTTAATGCTTGTAAAATTTTGATATCACTTACTTTGGATCTGAAAATACTTGCTCTCAATTATATTAGTGATGTGTCAATTAATGGGCTCAAGTGAAATCAGCACGCTCAGTGGAAGTCAATAAGTTCAGCAAAACACAATTCTTGAAAGATGATCCATTTTTTAGAGAGCTCAAAATGTAAAGTCGAAGGCTAGCTGCTAAAATTCAGAAACTATAAATGTTCTCTAAAAAGAAAGTTATCTGTCCATCCATCCATCCATCCATCCATCCACTCATCCATCCACCCATCTTCTGCTTTGTTGCAACATGGTCTGAAGTGACTGCCCAGTGATTTTATATTAGATGTATCAGTGGTGTGGGAACAGAAAACAGAAGCCAGACAGGAACAGAACCAAGGTCTGCTGCAGCCAGGAGCATGAATTGGGAGCTATAGGAGGTAATACAAAGGAGCATATTTATGAAAAATTGTAGCATTGCAGCTATGTCACTTTACCATCTGTAATTTCATAGTAAACCATCCACAGGAGGTTAACTGTACTTTAAAATGATTACAGATAGGGAAACGACGTATGGTTCCATTTCCTAGCTCATTTATTCAACATTTGTGTCGGGTACTATATTTTTCAATAGGGATAAAATGGTGAAAAACCAGCCTTGGGACAATCCAAGATTAGGGATAAACCGTAGAAACCTGGCTCTCTTGGCTTACTCATGTTACTGACTCAGTAACTGGATGACAAGATCATGAGGTTTCGGGAGATTCCCGTGACAAAGTTCTAAAGTAGACTACTGGTATCTGTGCTATTTAGTATAGAGATATTGTCCACTAGTGAAACCGTTATTTGCTGTGAAGATTTCTTTTAAAGTTTGTGAAAAGGCTTACTGTTGTGTATGTTTGGCAGTTCTTTGGATTAAATTTTAAAATCTGAATTTAATTTTGCACAACAGAGTAAACTACGACCCCCTGATTTATCCAACAAAAGGCCATGGACTAATCCTCTTGGATTATGGTAAAGGAAAAGGAACACTTTAGTTAATTATAGAATGAGTTTCCATGATTTATCATCCCTAGATCTGTTATGGAAAACTTTCAAGGGATTCAATATACATGTGGTTAGTTTTCTGGATAATGCTGTTGTTGTTACAGCTGGACTTCACCATCTGAATCATTTTAAGTTTATGATTAGAACCCTAAATGAAACATTATTTTGAATAAATCATCTTCCAAGAATAAAAAACAGGAGTTGCAGCTCAAGCTCAGTGATTAATGCAGTGGTACAGTCAAGTTTTTGTTAATGGCAGAGTTTAGAAGCTAGGAAGTTGTTATGTTGACATATTTTTCTAGCTGGTAGGAAATGCCACTTAACATCCAGTTGCCCAATACACTAAATATTCATTAGTCAGATAAAGATATTGCTTCCATTGAACACCCCGACCTGATTAATTAAGCTGTTAAATCACAGAATTTTACCATGTATTTTGTATTCATGTACAACTAGCCTAAATGATGTGGAGCTATAGATAGTAAACAGGCCAAAGGATGTGAAAAACTTTAGGGTTAATGATCACTCTTTAAATTTCGTCATCAAACAAGATGCAAGATCAACAGAACAGAGAGATTCTTGTCCAAGTCTTTGTAACCCCATGAACTAATAAAGTCCAAGGAATTCTCCAGGCCAGAATACAGAGTGGGTAGCGTTTCCCTTCTCCAAGGTATCTTCCCAACCCAGGGACTGAATCCAGGTCTCCCATATTACAGGCGGATTCTTTACCAGCTGAGCCACAAGAGAAGCCCAAGAATACTGGAGTGAGGAGCCTATTCCTTCTCCAGAGGATCTTCCCGACCCAGGAATTAAACCACTGTCTAGGTGGATTCTTTACCAAATGAGCTATCAGGGAAGCCCAGAGAGGTACTAGTAGGCATAAAAGCAAGGCAGCCCTTTGAAATATGTGTGACACATATATGAAAAGTATCTACTTAAGTATCTACTTAATTCCCTGGTGGCTCAGAGGTTAAAGCATCTGCCTCCAATGCGGGAGACCTGGGTTCAATCCCTGGGTCGGGAAGATCCCCTGGAGAAGGAAATGGCAACCCACTCCAGTATTCTTGCTTGGAGAATCCCATGGACTGAGGAGCTTGGTGGGCTGCAGTCCACGGGGTCACAAAGAGTCGGACACGACCGAGTGACTTTACTTACTTACTTACTTACTTAAGGCCAACTTTTTGAAGTGTAAATACTGCATATGATTGCTATCTGTCAGATAATCCTACTAATTATGTACCTGCTAGATTTGATATTTATTGTCTCATTTAATTCCTGTTTCTAATCCAATGAAGTAGGTCTCAGTCTCTCATAAAACAGGTGAGAAAACTTGAGACTCAGAGAGGAAGGAGAAAAATCCCAGCAGACTCAGGAAATGAGTAGGGCAGAAAGATTCTTAGTTTCAAAACTCAATGTTTATCTTTTTTTTTCTTTCTTTTTCTTTTTAAAATCTCTCTGCCTTCCACTACTACATTGCTACAGCCATCCACAAAGTAATTTGGGCTCTTTGCACTAACAATTTATGTTTGTGTGGCAAAATTGCCTGTGAATGACAATTTATTAGACTTTGTGGCTGCAAAGGATGAGGAGGAATAACAATGTCTAGGTTCTGGTCTGATCCTCCCAATGACTGCCTGGTTAAACAGCCGAGTTTTTTTTTTTTTTTTTTCCTACAGCACTGGAAAAAATATCTTTCTTCATCTTCTGTGAAATCCTTAAGGGCAGGCTTTTTTTTCCTCTCTCCCTCTTTCTAACTCTCCAAGTGCTATGTGTAGCAGTTAATAAAAAGTAGGTCTCTTGCTGTTAAAAAAGGATAATAAATAAGGTGTTATTGTACCTGTACCTCAGAGTCATTTTAATTGATATGTAGTTAACAAAGATGTGGCAATGATTTTGGGAATTGCTGGGAAACATGAATAAAAAAAATGATCAACGGGACCAACAGGCACAGCTTGTTAGGCATGTTTTTAATTTGCATTTATGTAACTTTCCTATTTCTGGGCATCCTTGTGAGGACACATTTAAAAAATTAAAAGAGAAAATTTATTTTTCCAAAATGTTTGCTGACCTTCACAGCATTGAAACCAATGAACCCGAGCTTCCGAGATGACGGACTGTCGGGAATTGTAAAGACGATTCGGGCTGCACATTGTTCCATGGGAGGCGCTCAGGCCTTCTGCTAACAGAAAAGCCTAAGTCAGCATTTACTTAGAAAATTTCTTTTAAAAGAGTTACAGAGGCAGTCCAGAAGTATCAATATTCCCTGTACAAACTCATATCTTTGTTCTGTTCTCTTGCTCTTGTGCTGTCTCTCTCTTTTTGAATTTCCTATAAAAGCTAAATTAGGTCTCAAGGGTTCTGCACGACTAAGCAAGGATCTCTTCTAGTCCATTGTGATGGAAGTAAATGTACTCAGAAGGGAGATGTACTTGAAGGGAAGGCTGAAGTATCTCCCTTCATTGAATTCCCCTGTCTCCCACACAAGTTACCCATCCAGACTTCTCTAAATACTTCCCGAGTGCATACACACACACACACACACACACACACACACACACACACACTCTCCAGCTAGCCTTCGGTAAAACTGTGCAGTAGGTAAGATATTTATCTTAAATCAGCACAACTCTTCTGCACTCATCCCATCTCAGCTCCTTCTAGAGGGGATGGAGGGATCTTTCAAGTTTTCAGGCCCCTGAGGTCTTTCCTTAAATCCCTATGAACACCTACTCCTAGGAAAGGAGTTCAGTTCAGTTCACTTCAGTCACTCAGTCATGTCTGACTCTATGTGACCCCATAGCTTGCTCAAACTCATGTCCATAGAATCGGTGATGTCATCCAATCATCTCATCCTCTGTTGTCTCCTTCTCCTTCTACCTTCAATCTTTCCCAGCATCAGGGTCTCCTTCTCCTTCTACCTTCAATCTTTCCCAGCATCAGGGTCTTTTCTAATGAGTCAGTTCTTCACATTAGGTGGCCAAAGTATTGGAGTTTCAGCTTCAACATCAGTCCTTCCAATGAAAATTCCGGACTGATTTCCTTTAGGTCAACTCATTTACCAGGGTATCAATGTTATTGGGGCTTCCCAAGTGGTGTGGTGGTAAAGAATCTACCTGCCAATGCAGGAGATGCAGGAGATGTGGGTTTGATACTAGGAAGATCCCCTGCAGTAGAAAATGGCAACCCACACCAGTATTCTTGCCTGGGAAGTCCCGTGACCAGAGGAGTCTGGCAAGCTATAGTCCCTGGGTCAGAGTCAGACATGACTGAATGCATGACACACGCATGCAGTGTTACTGAAGCTAAATTTTTCAGTGATATTCATAATGCCTTATAATAGACTTCAAGAACAATCAAACTTTTCTTTTGAGATTTGTGGCTCTTACTATAGTTCTAATGACTATTGTATTTTTGGTATGGTGTAAGATATAGGACTACGTAAAAATTCACTCTAGCTCGAATTGGATGGAGCCCAGGCCTGTGATAGGAGACAGATTTATTGGGTTTTAGAATCACAAAGAAGATCTCAGTTCAGGATTTTGGAACTCCACCAACCTGAAGTGGAATCCCTGTATGTATACCTCATAATTATTTGGTTTGGGGAAGGTTACTTAATCTATAAAAGCCCCCCATCCCTCCATGAACAAACAACTGAGAACCAACAGTGGAAACAATGTAACAAAGTTTTATCCTTAAAGGCATGTGCCCATGGACTTTGAAAGCTGGAGGGGCTCTG
The DNA here is from genome assembly GCA_006410675.1 of Oreotragus oreotragus. NCBI lineage: Eukaryota > Metazoa > Chordata > Mammalia > Artiodactyla > Bovidae > Oreotragus > Oreotragus oreotragus. The sequence continues at coordinate 240,627 of SJYX01000546.1, read as the reverse complement.
GAGGCAATCTTATTTAGAGATAAGAGATGACTCTCAAGGGTGCAGTCAGGAGCAGCAAAATGCCTCCTGGATAAGTTCTAGTACTCTTTGCACTGAACCCACAGAAGATGGACTGTCTTCTGTGAGACAGCAAATTGTCACTGTGTTGGATACTGCTTGCACGTGGGTGTGAACCACACATTCTCAAATTAAGAGGAGTTGTTTCATGACCAGGTGCAGTATATGGTGACTGGTGGCCACTTTTAAGATGTGTGTTTATAGGAGAAAGATGTTTTCAAGTGATTTTGAATGATCATCCTCTCATTCCTGATGTTCTGTGAATGGTGCTGAGGAAGATGTAAAAGGAAGATGAACCAGATCCTTTCTCCAGACCATTCACCTAGCTTTGAGTTGGCTAGGGTCAGGCGGCCTGTGAAGGTCATGCTGCCTAGGGAGGGTCTCTGAGGCAGACACAACAGACCAACAGAAGGAAATCAGCTTGCAGTATCCTGCAGCCATAAGTGAGTGAGGTGAGAGGAAGAACATATCTGTTAAAACCTGGATTCAAATCCCACTCTTCCAGGTGCTAACTGGGTGACTTTGTTACTTAATCTGTCCATCCTCCATTTTCTTCATCTGTGAAATGAAGATTAAAAAATATTGGGTTGGCCAAAAAGTTCATTCAGGTTTTTGGCCAACCTAATACTACTAATTTCAAGGATTTACTCTGATGAGTAACTGAGATAGTTAGTATAAAGTGCTTATGAAAGTGCCTGGCACATAGTAAATGATCAAAAGTATTAGTTATGATGATGATGAAAAAATATAGATAAATGCCACGGGAACATGGTCCTTATAACACACTTTAAACAATCACTTATCTTAAAATAATGCTTTGGAAACTGCCCATTGTTTTTATGAGTACTAGGCTAGCTTTTTATTTTTTGCAATTAAAATGTCCAGAAAGAAAATATCTTATTTTGAATTCAAATATAAGTTCATTAAATGCCTTTCAAACATTACAGCTTATATATAGATATATAAAGGTATATATATATATACACATACACCTTTGTATTTAGAAATAAATTCTGCCTGAGAAAGCAGGTTTTGGACTGCTAACAAGGTGCTAATATCTGTACCATAACACTGTACTTTTCTGCCAACTGACTCACTTTGTATTTAATTAGATCTTAAGATGTTGGGACAAGTAGAGTCCAAGTTACATAAGTTTCAGTTTAGATCTCTTGATGTCAGCACCCTTCATTATGGCAGAAATACCACTGAAATTATGACTTCCCTATTGGGAATCTCAAAAACAAAATGATGTGTACAAGCATTCATTTGTTTTAAGAGGAAATGATGGAGAATTTGAGTTTTTTTTTTTTATTGTATATGCATTTCGTAGGTTTATATTTAAAAACAGATTCAGATGTATTTTTGAGAAATTCTTTTCCTAACAAAAAGCATAATTTTTACTGGGAAGAAGAAAAAAGAGCCAAACATTTTAGATACTTGGTGAGATCTTAAAGGTTGTGTGCTAAATGTAACAGAATATTGTACTGGGGGAGCCTGGTGGGCTGCCGTCTATGGGGTCACACAGAGTCGGACACGACTGAAGTGACTTAGCAGCAGCAGCAGCAGCCATTTAAAAAGTGGTGAGCTCCTTCATAACCCACTCCCCAAGAACAGATCAACCGTCCATGACTATGAAAAAAACACTATAGGTATAATAATATTCAGTGNCTGCCGTCTATGGGGTCACACAGAGTCGGACACGACTGAAGTGACTTAGCAGCAGCAGCAGCAGCCATTTAAAAAGTGGTGAGCTCCTTCATAACCCACTCCCCAAGAACAGATCAACCGTCCATGACTATGAAAAAAACACTATAGGTATAATAATATTCAGTGAGATGGTATGCAGGGAAACATTGCAATTTATGTCTGGTAATTGTGTCTATAAGTTTTCCAATGAGATCATGCTAAACAAATATAAATAAATATAAGGAAAAATAATCAAAATATAATAACACTCTTTGTGTTTCTTCTCTGAAATTGGATGCAGTGCTGTGTTTAGCCAATGTTTTGAAATCACATTCACTGGGTATATTAGGACCTGTCAGGTGAGAGTGAGGACACTTACTATAAGGTATATTTTAGGGAGATAACAGAGACGTTACCTAGGCCTGCTAACACTGGCATATGGCAGACCAAGTCTCCAGACATTTTTGCTTTTTATCCAGTGACCTCGAAATCATCAAAAGATACATTTGAAACAAAAACTGGTCGTAGATTTTGACTTTTCAAATGTTTAAACACTGAATCCTCAACACTGTCAACTCAGTACAGAACTTCATTTGGTATCTTAACATTTCTCAATTCTTTCCTATCTAACCAAATCTCTACTTCCTAATGAAAACTCTCTGGGAACCCTGCTATACTTGGAAATTATATACTTACTATAGATGTTGATCTGAGATTCTCTGAGCCTCAGCTTTCTCGTTTCCAAAATAGAGATAATAGCATGTCACTATTTTTGTGACAATTAAAAAAAATCAAGAATAACAATAAAGCACTCAATGAGGACTAAATACCAAGTCACTACACTAAGTACTTTATAATGTTAACTTATGTAATTCAACCCTTACAATAAACCCATGCAGGTATTTATGTTCATTTTATAAAAATTTGAGGCTCAGAGAAGTTAAGTGACTTCCCCAAGGCCACACAGTAATTAGTAGAGGCTGGATTGGCACCTGATTGTCCACTTTAATGCCTGGGAATGTAAATTGCCCCCTATGAGGTCAAGGACCTAAGGCAGTATCTGACGCATAGTAAGAGTGGAGTAAATGCTAGTTTCTTCTCTTACACAGTTTCATTCGGGGTGGTATACACACAAAATTTGTGCCTTCGGTTCAGTTCAGTTCAGTCGCTCAGTCGTGTCCGACTCTTTGCGACCCCATGAATCGCAGCACGCCAGGCCTCCCTGTCCATCACCAACTCCCAGAGTTCACTCAGGATCACATCCATCGAGTCCGTGATGCCATCCAGCCATCTCATCCTCGGTCGTCCCCTTCTCCTCCTGCCACCAATCCCTCCCAGCATCAGAGTCTTTTCCAATGAGTCAACTCTTCGCATGAGGTGGCCAAAGTACTAGAGTTTCAGCTTTAGCATCATTCCTTCCAAAGAAATCCCAGGGCTGATCTCCTTCAGAATGGACTGGTTGGATCTCCTTGCAGTCCAAGGGACTCTCAAGAGTCTTCTCCAACACCACAGTTCAAAAGCATCAATTCTTTGGTGCTCAGCCTTCTTCACAGTCCAACTCTCACATCCATACATGACCACAGGAAAAACCATAGCCTTGACTAGCCTTACTATTCTGCTATTGTTTATTCTGTCCTTTCACCAGAAAAGCTTCTTATGATTCCTTGATGATAAAATTTTGCACAATTTGAAGGTTTTGTTCAAGTGACTTCTCATAAAGTTTGTCTTAATCATGGTAACATTGACCTTATCACTTCTGACTCATCTAGCTTTCACATGTGACCCGGGTCCTTTGGCAATGCCATACTGCACTGTGTTCTTAGCTAATGATTCACATTTATCCTTTTTAAACCTCAGGGGTTCACTTCTCAAGAAAAGAGCATTTGCGATGGTTAAGAACACAGGCTCCAGAGGCAGCCCACTTGGATCTGAATCCTAATTTTGCTGTTGTTTTAGATGTGTGACTTGGGTGAGTACTTATCCTTTTTGTACTTCAGTTTCCTCACAAATCAAAAGAACCAAATAATAAACACTATTTTATATAAGGTTGCTGTGAGGATTAACTGAATCAATATTTGTTAGAAATTAGACATGAACATAACACATGATAAATGCCATATGGTACTTATTTTTTTTAATAAATACATTTTCTTCATTGGATTGCCTCCCACAATGACAAAATGCTCAGAGTATACTAAATATGCAAAATATTTGTTTGTGGGTTAATTGGTCATTTCTTGAGTTACCTTTCCTCATCCATAACTAATTTGAAGTTTCAATTACCTGCATGGACAAGGTATTGAGTCTGGAGATGGGGATTCAAAGATTTTTGACCCCAAGGGGATAAAATACAGAGAAAATAAATATATAAGGAGTTACACTTAACTATTAATTGATGATTCAATATGGGGATGTGTGTAAATAATGTACTATAGGCTCATTCCATTAAAATGTGGCCAGTTTGCCTGGTACTACACTGAATTTCATCATATTCTTAATATACTATCATTCCCTTAAGGCTTGAATACTTTCACTCATTTATTCAACATTTACTAGATGTCAGATTTTGTGTTAGGTGATGGGAACAGTAAGTTCAAGACATGAATCCTGTTGTCAGGGACTTGACAGTCCAGAGCTAGGGTTAGCAAACAACTGTCCACCAAAATCTAGCCCACCACCTGTTCTTATAAATAAAGTTTTATTGGAAGACAGCCATGATAATCTAGTTATATATTAACTATGGCTGCTTCTGTGCTTCAACATCAAAGCTAAATAGTTTCAACATAGACTGTATGGGCCATACAATCTAAAATATATACTAAAGTTTTTGGACCCCTGGTCCAGTAGAATGTACTGAGGTACCTCTTTCTTGAGTAGGATATTGTTTCTATCTCATGGCTGCTGGTTTTGAGGTCAGTGGTCATCCAGAACATCTACAGAAAATTAGCACTTTAAAAACTTGGGTGAAATTTAAAAATAGCTGGTTATAGTCCAAAGCCTCTCACATACGGCTGTGCCCAATTATCTAAGAAAAGTTAATGGAGAACAGATTATCATTCTTGGTTCTTCTTAGAGTTTGAAACAGTTGTCACTTAGGTTCTCCATCTAATGAAGTTCCTAAGCAGTTATGAAGTTACTTTATTTGGGGGGAGGGCTCCAAAATCACTGCAGATAGTGACTGCAGCCATGAAATTAAAAGATGCTTGCTCCTTCGAAGAAAAGCTATGACCAACCTAAACAGAATATTAAAAAGCAGAGACATTACTTTGTCGACAAAGGTCCAGTGGCAGCAAGAACACTTGTGAGCACATCTATGACTTCCCAGCTCTCTCTGACGAACTTATCAACAAGATGATCCCTTACCCGTATGAGACACAGACACAGTCAGACGGCTTCTACTTTGTGGATGACTGGCTGGTGATGCACAACAAAGCTGACTATTCCTACAGCTGGATGCCCTGACCCCCCAAGCCACCCTTTACCCCAAGAGGGTCCTGGGCTCACAGCCGTGACCACCCCAACACTCACCTCTCAACCCCAGGTCTTCTGTCCAAGGAGTGTTGCTGAAGCTCTGAGCCTTGAGTTAGTGTTGGGAGGGAGGGTGCCTGAGGTGCTCCAGTCCAAGCCTATGTAGTTTACTCAAAGCTATGGTTTTTCCAGTGGTCATGTATGGATATGAGAGTTGGACTATAAAGAAAGCTGAGCGCCGAAGAATTGCTACTTTTGAACTGGGTGTTGGAGAAGACAATTGAGAGTCCCTTGGACTGCAGGGAGATCCAATCAGCCCATCCTAAAGGAAATCAGTCCTGAATATTCATTGGAAGGACTGATGCTGAAGCTGAAGCTCCAATACTTTGGCCACCTGATGTGAAGAACTGATTCTTGGAAAAGACCCTGATGCTAGGGAAGATTGAAGGCAGGAGGAAAAGGGGACAACAGAGGATGAAATGGTTGGATGACATCACCGACTCGATGGACATGAGTTTGAGCAAGCTCTGGGTGTTGGTGATGGACAGGGAAGCTTGACGTGCTGCAGTCCATGGGGTTGCAAAGAGTCGGGTATGACTTAGCCACTGAACTGAACTAAAGCAGTTATGATACCAAGTTAATATGAACCTGAAAAAAGCAGAGCAGACACCATAGACTAGGAATCTTGGGACCTGGAGCATTCTCCTTTATCCTAGAACTATTCTAAAAGCAGACTATATAGTACATACTATATTTCTGCAAGGGATGTAATTTCTGAGGCATCTTGAAAAGTGATAGTGAAAGCGAAAGTTGTTTGGTTGTGTCCAGCTCTTTGTGACCCCATGGACTATAGTCCATGGAATTCTCCGGGCCAGAATACTGGAGTGGGTATCCTTTCCCTTCTCTATGGGATCTTCCCAACCCAGGGATCAAACCCAGGTCTCCTGAGTTGCAGGTGGATTCTTTACCAGCTGAGTCATAAGGGAAGCCCAAGAATACTGGAGTGGGTAGCCTATCCCTTCTCCAGCAGATCTTCCCAACCCAAGAATCGAACTGGGGTCTCCTGCATTGCAGGCAGATTCTTTACCAACTGAGCTGTGGGGGAAGCCCTGAGGCTGCTTAGATTTTATATTTTAAAGTAANGAAGCCCAAGAATACTGGAGTGGGTAGCCTATCCCTTCTCCAGCAGATCTTCCCAACCCAAGAATCGAACTGGGGTCTCCTGCATTGCAGGCAGATTCTTTACCAACTGAGCTGTGGGGGAAGCCCTGAGGCATCTTAGATTTTATATTTTAAAGTAAAACTGATAATTTCTCTTTAAATATATTAATGGAATCTAAATCTTAAAATGTTTTGATATCTGTATCACACATTTGAAAAGAAAATCATAAACAAGCTCTTAACAAAAATTTTTCAATATATATTATTTCTCCTTAAATTCACACTTCCATTTCATTACCCATAGAATTTTATTTTAATGTCAAAATTTTTATATTTGAAAGTCTTTTATTAATTACCTGGTAATATTTCTCTGCAACAACAAATATATTATATATTTAAATTAAAAAAATTTTTCCCCTATGAGTACAAGTTCTGAGTTTTAACTTTCCTTCTAGATTGAATTATTATGATCATTATTGCTAAGTCACAATCAAAAAAAATTATACAATTATATTACTAATTTTGTATTTGCTAAACATGAGATTAAATATGTAATGGAAATTCATCTCTTGATAAGCCAGATGGGGCTTTTTTTCCCTTCCAGTGAATTCTGGTATCTCTGCTTGTCTGCTATTTACTACTAGAATGTAGCAGGGTTTAGCATTACTTCTATTCTTATTGTTGTTTTTAGAAATGTAAAACTGTTAAAAAATATATTCAAATAAATATGTAGGTGGAAGTGGGACTAATGTTGCTAAAGCAGTTTAACCATTTCTTTAAACTCCTTCTGAAATATATGCCTCAAAATAGACTTCTATCATCAAAAACTACCTTCACGATCTATAACTGACAATTTGGTTGTCTTCCTTCAATTTTGTTGAAAGCAAAGAAATAGAAACTACCTGACATGTAAAAGCACGTTTTCCCCTTTCATTAGAATTCTTCACTTTCTCAGCATCCAAATCAGACTTTCAAATTGTCCTTTTGTTGCAGTGAAATGCAAGTTTTTCCATCTTGGGAACCATGCACATAATAAAATTTGTCTTTTGTGGAATGGAAGTGAGATTACTTGGAGAACTCAATGGCACCCCACTCCAGTACTCTTGCCTGGAAAATCCCATGGATGGAGGAGCCTGGTAGCTGCGGTCCATGGGATCGCTAAGAGTCTGACACGACTGAGTGACTTCACTTTCACTTTTCACTTTCTTGCATTGGAGAAGGAAATGGCAGCCCACTCCAGTGTTCTTGCCTGGAGAATCCTAGGGTGCGGGGGAGCCTGGTGGGCTGATGTCTATGAGGTTGCACAGAGTTGGCCACAACTGAAGTGACTTAGCAGCAGCACCAGTGAGATGACTGTGAAAGTGGAGAAGCAAAAGAGGAGCCAGCCTTCTCAGAGAATACGTTGGAAAACCGAGGGTGTGTAAAGTGATTCCATTTAGAAAACCTTTATATGTTTCTCAATCTTGCTGCTGCTGCTGCCGCTGCTGCTGCTGCTGCTGCTGCTAAGTTGTTTCAGTCCTGTCTGACTCTGTGTGACCCCATAGACGGTAGCCCACCAGGCTCCCCTGCCCCTGGGATTCTCCAGGCAAGAACACTGGAGTGGGTTGCCATTTCCTTCTCCATTCTCAATCTTAGGGATATGGATATTTTGGGGAGAATAATTGTTTGGGGGGACTGTCCAGTACATTGTAGAATGTTTAGCTGCATTCCTGACATTCACACACTGGATTCCAGCAGCACCTCTTCAATTGCGAACACCAAAAATGCCTCCTGACATTGCTAAGTATCTTCTGGGGGCAAAATTCCCACCTGTTTTGAACCACTGCCCCAGGGGATTAAGTACACAGAAAAGAAGACTCCTTAGCAGGGAACATCATACTTGAATTCTGTCCTACTAAGTACCAATGAGTTTGCAACAGTCCTAAGGACAAATGGAGATTCATCTATATCAGAGTATAGGAATATTTAAAAATCTTCCCACAGCCCCACCAGAGGTATCATTTCATCCTCTAGCTCTTATATTTTGAGACTTGAATATATGGGTCAGTGCTCTTTAACATTCCTACGGATTACAAAGTCCCCCTAAGTGTTGTCAGGAGATAAATATGGGCTAATTTAATGAGGGAAAAATGAAGGCAAGTTGATTAATTTTTCAATATGAGTATCCTGATCTTTCCCTCAACATTTGAAGTAATGTATTCCTTACATTGGGCTTCCCTAGTGTCTCATACAGTAAAGAATCTGCCTGCAATGTGGGAGATCTGGGTTCGATCCCTAGGTTGGGAAGATCCCCCACAGGAGGGCATGGCAACCTGCTCCAATATTCTTTCCTGGAGAATCCCATGGACAGAGGAGTCTGGGGGCTCCTCTCACATTAATAATAGCCTTATTATTAATTTCTCACATTAATAATAGCCTTCAGAGACAAAAAAGCAGTGTTAACCAACTCTTCGTAAGCATTTAATAAGGCAAGACCCTTCATTTCCAATGATGGAGAAAGATTTTTAGCTGTATATTATTATTATTATTTCCAGTACTTATTGTAAATTATAGCATGTGACTTTCAAAAAGACTAGACTCTAAGGATCTTCAGAGGATGGGACTGAATTCTAGTCACGTGTGTATTTTTGACACTTAGGAGAGAGCTTGATGCCTAATAGGTCCTTAATAAATGCTTGGTGATGAATGAGTGAATAGTTGTGCAAATATTAAATAAGTTAATTTTTGTAGTGAGCTATTAAACTTTCAACCTTAACCCTATTATCATATGAGCTGACCTCAGGCAAATGCATGAGCTAAAATACAGTGAATCATAGACAAATGATAGCCTTATTATTATGCCAGAGTAATTGCACATTCACTGTGACACTTATCTACAGACTAACACCTACAGAGAATGTGTGGAAATTTTTGAAAGTATAGAAAAAAAAATAAGAAAGTAATTACCTGATACCTTAATATCACAAAGTAGCTTTTAATATTTTTATATGTTTGCTTCAGTGTCTTTTTTGTGCATTTTATATAGTTTGGATCTTGTAACATATACAGTTTTGCATTTTCACTTTTTATTTATTTTCAGGTTTAGCGAAGTCAGGGATGATGTCTTCCTTGCTCACCATTTTCTCTCTAGAACCTAAAACACATTGTTCAATACATATAAATTTAATACTAGTGAAGTGTATTAGCTACATGGCAGCTGTACTCAATCGCTGAGTTGTGTCTGACTGTTTGTTACCCCATGGCTCCTTTGCCCATGAGATTTTCCAGGCAAGAATACTGGAGTGGGTTGCCATTTCTTTCTCCAGGCTAATCACAGTGACTACATATTAGTATAATAGTAAGTACATACTAAATGAAAGTGTGCTATAAAGAGCATTACAGCAAAGCTTCCCTATATGGTTGAAAATATCGTAATGAGGCTATAACAAATCTTTAGGTATAACACTTGAGGAACAAATTCTTTTGACACTTTACTTCCTTTGGAGAGATTCCCAGATGATGAATTACTGGGCCCAAGAGTATGATCATTATTAAGAGTTTAGGTTCAAAGACTGTACTGAGCCAATATGAATATAAACACCAACTACAGAGTATGTAGTAGGCTTTTATATCCAATTCATCACACCCTCCACAATTTGACAGGTGAAGATGCCACTAATATTGTTTTAATTATTTAATAAGTTAAGTTGAGCTTTTTATTTCTAATTGTTTATTAAGCCATTTTTATTTCTTCTTTTAATAAAATAGTTGTTTACATTTGGGGGACTTTTTTAAGGTGTTGAAACTGCATTTTTAAACTGTTAAAAAAGGTACTTCATTTATCGCTTTGGGTTTCCTTTGGCTTAGCTACCCAGGGCACANACCAGGCTCCCCTGCCCCTGGGATTCTCCAGGCAAGAACACTGGAGTGGGTTGCCATTTCCTTCTCCATTCTCAATCTTAGGGATATGGATATTTTGGGGAGAATAATTGTTTGGGGGGACTGTCCAGTACATTGTAGAATGTTTAGCTGCATTCCTGACATTCACACACTGGATTCCAGCAGCACCTCTTCAATTGCGAACACCAAAAATGCCTCCTGACATTGCTAAGTATCTTCTGGGGGCAAAATTCCCACCTGTTTTGAACCACTGCCCCAGGGGATTAAGTACACAGAAAAGAAGACTCCTTAGCAGGGAACATCATACTTGAATTCTGTCCTACTAAGTACCAATGAGTTTGCAACAGTCCTAAGGACAAATGGAGATTCATCTATATCAGAGTATAGGAATATTTAAAAATCTTCCCACAGCCCCACCAGAGGTATCATTTCATCCTCTAGCTCTTATATTTTGAGACTTGAATATATGGGTCAGTGCTCTTTAACATTCCTACGGATTACAAAGTCCCCCTAAGTGTTGTCAGGAGATAAATATGGGCTAATTTAATGAGGGAAAAATGAAGGCAAGTTGATTAATTTTTCAATATGAGTATCCTGATCTTTCCCTCAACATTTGAAGTAATGTATTCCTTACATTGGGCTTCCCTAGTGTCTCATACAGTAAAGAATCTGCCTGCAATGTGGGAGATCTGGGTTCGATCCCTAGGTTGGGAAGATCCCCCACAGGAGGGCATGGCAACCTGCTCCAATATTCTTTCCTGGAGAATCCCATGGACAGAGGAGTCTGGGGGCTCCTCTCACATTAATAATAGCCTTATTATTAATTTCTCACATTAATAATAGCCTTCAGAGACAAAAAAGCAGTGTTAACCAACTCTTCGTAAGCATTTAATAAGGCAAGACCCTTCATTTCCAATGATGGAGAAAGATTTTTAGCTGTATATTATTATTATTATTTCCAGTACTTATTGTAAATTATAGCATGTGACTTTCAAAAAGACTAGACTCTAAGGATCTTCAGAGGATGGGACTGAATTCTAGTCACGTGTGTATTTTTGACACTTAGGAGAGAGCTTGATGCCTAATAGGTCCTTAATAAATGCTTGGTGATGAATGAGTGAATAGTTGTGCAAATATTAAATAAGTTAATTTTTGTAGTGAGCTATTAAACTTTCAACCTTAACCCTATTATCATATGAGCTGACCTCAGGCAAATGCATGAGCTAAAATACAGTGAATCATAGACAAATGATAGCCTTATTATTATGCCAGAGTAATTGCACATTCACTGTGACACTTATCTACAGACTAACACCTACAGAGAATGTGTGGAAATTTTTGAAAGTATAGAAAAAAAAATAAGAAAGTAATTACCTGATACCTTAATATCACAAAGTAGCTTTTAATATTTTTATATGTTTGCTTCAGTGTCTTTTTTGTGCATTTTATATAGTTTGGATCTTGTAACATATACAGTTTTGCATTTTCACTTTTTATTTATTTTCAGGTTTAGCGAAGTCAGGGATGATGTCTTCCTTGCTCACCATTTTCTCTCTAGAACCTAAAACACATTGTTCAATACATATAAATTTAATACTAGTGAAGTGTATTAGCTACATGGCAGCTGTACTCAATCGCTGAGTTGTGTCTGACTGTTTGTTACCCCATGGCTCCTTTGCCCATGAGATTTTCCAGGCAAGAATACTGGAGTGGGTTGCCATTTCTTTCTCCAGGCTAATCACAGTGACTACATATTAGTATAATAGTAAGTACATACTAAATGAAAGTGTGCTATAAAGAGCATTACAGCAAAGCTTCCCTATATGGTTGAAAATATCGTAATGAGGCTATAACAAATCTTTAGGTATAACACTTGAGGAACAAATTCTTTTGACACTTTACTTCCTTTGGAGAGATTCCCAGATGATGAATTACTGGGCCCAAGAGTATGATCATTATTAAGAGTTTAGGTTCAAAGACTGTACTGAGCCAATATGAATATAAACACCAACTACAGAGTATGTAGTAGGCTTTTATATCCAATTCATCACACCCTCCACAATTTGACAGGTGAAGATGCCACTAATATTGTTTTAATTATTTAATAAGTTAAGTTGAGCTTTTTATTTCTAATTGTTTATTAAGCCATTTTTATTTCTTCTTTTAATAAAATAGTTGTTTACATTTGGGGGACTTTTTTAAGGTGTTGAAACTGCATTTTTAAACTGTTAAAAAAGGTACTTCATTTATCGCTTTGGGTTTCCTTTGGCTTAGCTACCCAGGGCACATTCTTATTTAGTCCTGTCCTGCATATCTCACAGGATGCTGTGTGCATTCTGCAGACAGTGCCTACAGACTCTGGCTGAGAGCTATAGAGCATTAAACACAGGCAACAGAGAATTATACATTTTACCTGCGATTACATTTGTAAAGCAGTGAGACTGCATCTGTCAGCTCCTTCAGGTTTATGAAATCCCTTTTTTTAATGTTTTCAGAATTTTCCTTAAGTTCAGCTCCAGTGCCAGGACTGACAGAATTAATGAGTATGAAGAACTATTCCACTGTTTCTAAAAGACAGAGTAAGCACAGAAGGTATTTTTATATGAGGTAAAACAAAGAGAATCATCAGATAAACCTACATTTTTCCCAGTGTGATATTATTCAACATACTAGACACTAAATGTAAGATGAAGACCACATAGCATGGATTCACATGCAGTCCATCTTCTTTCTAATAGTACCCGTGGTCAAATGTAGTTGAGTTGTGGGAGTCAGGACCATTATATAATAAGATCAATTCAAGTCCTGGAGAATAAATGACAGGGTAGGGTTGGTGTTTCAAGCTATGTTTGCACAGCACAGTTCACACGAAAGAGGCCTGAAAAATCAATAACAGTGCACTAATAAATATGCTTTTAAAAAATGTGAATAAACTTAATGTGAAAGCATAAAAAATCAATCATATAAATGATAGCTTGATGTAAGGAATATTATGTTTCAGCCAAAATGCAAAACACATTAAATTGCCTTATTGTTAAAGATGAGCAGAGCGCTGCATTAATTCAGAATTAATGTCGAATTTAATAGGTTTTTTCTTTATATTGCTGGACACAATTAGACATGGCAACCTCTTAATGTTGTCAAGATTTTTTTTTCTTAAGAAAATATTTTATGCTTGTGCAAAATAGAGAGTTGGATAGGATGATAAGAGGCCCTTGATGTAAATGGTATACTGATGAGACTTTCAATCCCAGTTAATCCATCAATCAAAATTAATTAAACTCAGGTAAATGGTGGTATGCTCAACACTTCAACCCATTCCTTTATTTGACATGCTTATGGCCAAAGACAGATAACCCTCCTCTTAAGATACATAAAAACCAGATTAGAGAATTGACAAGCTGAGGGACAAATTAATGAATTCGCATTATAAACTATTAGGAGAATGCATGTTGATTACTGAAGAAGAATTTCGTATTTTGACATCAACAGGATTTATAGCTACTTCCCATAAAATTGTTTTTCTTAAAGTAAATGCAGCTAGGTTAGGATCTTAGTGGAGGAAAATCTATAAACATGTGATTTCACTAAAAATTAGAAATCTCTGTCAAATGAGACATATTTAAATTAATGAAATTAAATTTTAGAATCTTTGAGGGAATAGCTATATTCACAAAATCTTACTATATGTAATTTGACTTTGTTATTATTTTTACTGGACAGTTTCTATTTAGAATCTGTAGATGTTTCCATAATTATCATTGTTGTTTAGTCACTAAGTCCTCTCTGATTCGTTTGCGACCCCATGGACTCTAGCCCGTCAGACTCCTCTGTCCGTGGGATTTCCCAGGCAGGAATGCTGGAGTGGGTGGCCATTCCTTCTTCAGGGGATTTTCCACATCCAGGATCGAACCTGCATCTCCTATGTTGCAGGTGGGTTCTTTACCACGGAGACACCAGAAAAGCCTGTTTCCATGATACGTAATTTTTCCTGAGATTGGTAAATGTCACTATCATTATTTTAGGAGTGAAACCTGTGGAGAACTATGGTTTACCCAAGAGGATATTGTGATTGGATGAAATATATAATTTTACTATACTATTATGTATTATTTATATGGCCAAAATACTCATGAGAGATTTGGTACAAGTTTTATTTTTGAGGGCCAATACTGGTCAAATGGTAGTACAGGTTGCATCTGGACTTAGCAAGTATTAATGCTATAACTGATTAGTGATGTCTGCTGTGGATGCAAGAATGGTAGAAAACAGCACAGCACAACCTAAAAGAGAAAGCATGGAGTAATGAAAACAGAACTGGACTCAGAGTCAAAAGCCCTTGATTGAAGTTAAATTTTGGTCTCAACTTCTCTTAACAAATAATTATGGACAAATCATATATTTTCATATGTACAAAAAAGAGGTACAGTCAACACTGGACATTTGAGAAATTCAAAAGACTATTGAAGGAATTCTTTAGGAATTTTAAAAGAAAACCAATTTTGCTGTGTCTGAGACTGTTATCTTAGAAGTAATGGGTTGTTATACATTGTAAGTACTCAATAACTGGGATTTGCTGAATCACATTTAAATTTGACCTGCTATAGAGAGTGTCAACTACAACTTTGTCACATACTTTCTTTTACTTTTTGATCACTGTATTATGATAAAAGAAAGTCCTTTTTTGACTCTAGATTACCATTCATGTCAACCATGTTAGATAATTTTTCAGAAATCATTAATGAAAGTTCAGTGGGAAAAAATCAGAATTAATTTATTTAAATGCAAAAGAATATCTTCTAAAACTGATAAAATAAATTTTAATTTATTCTGATATGAGTGGCAGCCAGACTGACTTTTAGTGATATTAGTAAATAAAACAAAATAAAATCAAAACACAATTGAAAAGGTATTAATGTTACCTCATTAGCATTCTTTCTTATTGGTATTTCTGAATTGTCTTCAGAAAGATACTCCAAAAACCCTGTTCCTTTAGTACTTAGCTTTTTAGTTTGTTTTTAATGACAGGAATGAAAATATACATGCAAAGGTGAAAAGTGCTTAGAATTGCCTTTTAAAAGTAGTCAGCATTTAAAATAAAAAAAAAACAGAACATTGGTGGGCTGTTTGTTTTAAATTTTACTTTAGAGCAAACTGAATAGGTTAGGATCCTAAAAATTTCTGTATAAATTTATCCAAAATATTTTTTTAAATTATTGTCAAGAAGCACTGCACCTTAATGTGTTTTTCCTGAACAAATGTTCCTCTGTTCAACCAGACTGTGTGGCATTTGCTCATATTCAACAACTGTGGAAATTTGGAACAATGTTTCTTCTTAAAAAAAAAAAAAAAAAAGTCTAATTCCTTTGCTATGTGCCAGGCACAATTCATGTACAAGTTAATAGGAAATACCATGTGTAGTAATTTTATTATTTGACCCGACAATGATAATGGTAGACAGTTATTCATTAGAAACTGAACATGCCCAAGTTCTTTAAACTTATGTGTTATTGTTTGATTCTGAAATCTAGCAGCCACTGGGTGGTAAACTGTGACTCGAGTGTTCATTCTGTTTCAAGCTCTATAATGAAGCTTTTACTTGGGCAACTTGGAACGTGGGCTTTTATGCTAATCCAGTATTATGGAATCTGTATGAAGCACTTTTGCCATCCGTTCCTTGTACAGGTGAAATTAAACATTTTTTAAATGTGCTTTGATAAATAACTAGTTTTTATTATTTTCATTACACTATTCAGGCAAATAAAAATACTACTACTGTTGGAATTTCATATCCTCAGAATCAGTTACAAACAAGAACACGTTCTGATTTGATATAACAAGACTGTCTTATTTTAAAGAGTCTTTTTAAGGGCAAGATCAAAATAGTTATTTAATGTTTACTAGTACTAGGCATATTTCCATTAAAGCCAGAGTAAAAAAAAAATCTAGATTCAGATTTCATATAACATTTATATAAACCATTCTTCACCAAAGGTTCGATCAGCATTTACCGCCCAGAAAAGCACATTGGCACAGGCATAATATGAAGTGGCATATATGTCCATTGCCACATAACATGTGACATCATAGATAAGCACCAGAGAAAGTACAATAAGTGAGGGAAGGAGCGTCCAGAAATCAAGTTGCCTTATTTGCTGCTGCTGCTAAGTCACTTCAGTCGTGTCCGACTCTGTGCGACCCCATAGTCGGCAGCCCACCAGGCTCCCCTGTCCCTGGGATTCTCCAGGCAAGAACACTGGAGTGGGTTGCCATTTCCTTCTCCAATGAATGCATGAAAGTGAAAAGTGAAAGTGAAGTCGCTCAGTCGTGTCCGACCCTCAGCAACCCCATGGACTGCAGCCTACCAGGTTCCTCCGTCCATGGGATTTTCCAGGCAAGAGTACTGGAGTGGGGTGCCATTGCCTTCTCCAAGTTGCCTTATTTACTAACTGATTAATCAAAACTTCTAAAAGTCAGAGGGGCCGTTCTGTGCCCTTTCTTCCAACCTTTCACCTTTTCAGAAAATCCTCAAAAAAATGGGGAGCCACTTCCTGAATTTTTCCAGTTCCATGACATAAATAAAGCACAATAGCCATTATATTATCAGAATATGCTGCAACAACAAAGAAGCATCCCTTAGTCTAATAAATTCCAATTAATAATCAGCACTTTAAAATGTATCTATTTTTCAAAATGTATGACTTGTAGAAATTTGAAGATGAGGTTTATGCTAACGTGGAGGTTTATTCCACTTTCATGCATTGGAGAAGGAAACGGCAACCCACTCCAGTGTTCTTGCCTGGAGAATCCCAGGGACGGGGGAGCCTGGTGGGCTGCCGTCTATGGGGTCACACAGAGTCGGACATGACTGAAGCGACTTAGCAGCAGCAGCAGCATGACCGAGAGTGGTGATTTGACTGCCTGAAAGTCTCAAATGGTGACATTTACTTTTCTGCACTCTCTCCAGCCCAGAGTCAGGTTTTCAGTTTTGTAGGCTCAGAAACTTGATCTCTCTAGTGTCTCAGAGTAGATTAGAACTTAGTACAAGGATTCAAGTTAACTAAGCCCACAAGAGCTAATGTATAAGACCGGAATGCCAAATTATCATTTCAAAATGAAGAGCCTAATTGTGAATTGCAGTGCATACTTTTTTTTTTCAGCTCCAGCAGCAATTTACCTATAGATATATAGTGCTAGGATGGACAAGGCCAATAGTTGCGTCTCATACTCACAGTTCTGTTGCTACCTAGGAGTCCAGGAATTCTTCTTGAAATATGCTTAAGGGATAGAATAACTCAAGAGTCAGCAAGACTATTATGTTGATTTTACAGTTTGATTTTCAGAGTTCAATCTTACATCCAAGTTTCTGGAATGGAAAAGTTTGAAGATTATCACTATGGCCCTCACACACTGCTGACATACCCTATTACTTCAGTGGATTTTATTCTTTCTGATATCTAGTAATCTAAGATACTCTCTGGAGCAGATATCACTATTTTCAGGTAATGCCAGGTGTTTAAGTGAAGTTGCTTAGTCATGTCCGACTCTTTGTGACCCCATGGACTGTAGCCTACCAGGCTCCTCCGTCCATGGAATTTTCCAAGTAAGAGTATTGGAGTGGGTTGCCTTCTCCTTCTCCAAGGGATCTTCCCAACCCAGGGATCAAACCTGGGTCTCCCGCATTGCAGGCAGACGCTTTACCCTCTGTGCCACCAGGTAATGCCTTAAAGGTTAAAGAAAATTAAACTCAGTATCTACCAGGCATTTCTTTATTTTACAAAGGCAAGAATTTTTCTTATAAAAACAAATGTATAAGAACACTGTAATTTTTTTTTATTTTGCAAGTTACATTCTTCTTCACTGTGATATTGTCTAATTCTGTACATTCTCTTTTTGTAATTTAAGAATTACTTTAGAGTTTTCTTTTTTAAATCATCACTTGTAAATTATTTTAGTAATAAAAGTTTTACTTGGAAACAATACTACTACTTATTCTATATTAGGGTATGTTCTTTTTGGACCAGTTCTACTTCCATAAACTAAATTTCACATAACACTACGAATACAAGAAACAATCTCATTTATGATGAGCAAATTAACCAAAAGACAGACTTCTATTCATCCTCAGAGGCCCATCTCAAATATCACTTCCCCTGTGAGAGCTACTTGGGTGTTTCAATAGTGTCCCGACTGTTCTCCTCTCACTTTATCATAGATTTAACCTCACCAGTTGTCTATGCTTTATCCACGTAGGCATCCTTCGGGCTCAGTTTTGTGCTTCTCTTTGAGTTGATGCTCAATAAATCACGGATAAATGAATGTGAGTCACATGCATTTCTATTAGTATATATATGCTTGTAGAAGATGAAATTCAAGTCTGTCCCTTTCCAAATTGAAACTGAAAACTGAAACATTTAGGAAGATGGTCTTAATACTCAAGTGGATATCTTAATTTGCACTCTTAAAAATGAGTTGATCGATGAGTTTGACAAAGTTTTCAGAACAGGGGTGAATTAAGATTAATTGGTTCCAATTAAGGACAAAAATTTGTATTTAAAAATGATATTAAAAAACTAGCCAGAAGATTAAAAGAAAATAATATTCTTCATTTTTTGCAGCCAGCAATATGATTATATTCCAAGGCCTTTAAAAAAAGCTTTTGTTGCTTCTTTTTTAAAGGATAATTTTGTGCCCAAATTAAGAGAGTACTTTTATACTTCTAATTCTAATTCTATACTTTTGTCACATGATTATAACATAAACCTAATGAAATGCAGGTAGTGGTATAACTCTCTTTAAAGAAGGATGCTTCTTCAGACAGTAATATGGAAAATTTTAAAAATATAATTTAAAGTCAACTTGTTGCGATATTCACTGAAAGAAAAGCTTTACTATGAGATAAAATCTATGTAACAATTTCCTTTAAGCATTCCATATCTTTCATATTCCAGATCTTTCATATATGTGCCAGGATATTGGGTTGACATGAATACAAAGTAATAAGCAGGATAGTAACAAAAAAACACATCAGTAATCAACCAGATTATTTGCCCTTCTTTTTCTGTCTGTAAATCCACAGAATTTGAGAAATATAACCCAGGACCACAAGATGTGACAACTAATCACACACACCAAAAAATGACACCAATAAATACCCTTTTTAGTTAGGTAATTTACAAAGTCAGCATATCCAGCTAGTTAATAAAATATTTACTATGCAAAGGGAAACACGCTTAAGTTGAAATCAATTACATATGTTCTTTCATAAAAACATGTTTTTGAACAAGTTTTTATTCCCATGTTTTGGCAAAAGGTAATGTTTATATTGACCTTTATAAGAATATGCCTAGACCAAGAATATCCCAATGTAACTTTGAAACAAAATTAAGATAATATTGTAATAATTATCATAAAGTAAATTCTATTTCTAGTAGTTACAAAATAAGCACTAACCAAGAAAAATGCATGTTACATTTAGTATAAAATACTGTACTTGCTAAAAGTTATTTTTAAATGTTTTAAATGCTTACTTCTGCAAGGTATTATACACTGTAGGTAAAATATACACTGAATATTATTTTTAACTCCCCAATAACCATTAATGAAATTGCACCTATTATGCAGACAACAAATCTAGGACTTGAAATATTGATGGCCACATATATGTATAATTTTAAAGGTGAATACAGCAGGCCAAAATTCTAAGTGGCTTGCAATTCAACATAATAATTTTGTGACACTGTGATCACAATATTTTCTCTCATAAGAACCCACTCCCCAATGCCATTAGTTAACCACATGATTATTATATTTAGCTTGATTCTCTATAAATGCCATTATAACACCTGTGGTTTCCCTCATTAAAAATTGAAATGGATGGGGTCAGAGGTTGAAAGGGCAGCATATGCGCTATCAAAGAACTAGTTAACATAGCTATTATATTGGTGCACTGGTAAATCTCTTTTCTATTCATCAGATGATTAGTTCAATCAATATTTATTCCTCTATGCTCCCTTTGTCTTGTGCTACAAAGGAGACAACCTTCAAATTCATGGCATAAGCCTTGTTATCTGTGTATTTGTTGCTTAATTTGAGAGGGAAAATTTTATTTATTTGGCAGTCCTAAATTCTTTGATTCCTTTTCCCTCTGTCATTAGGTAGTATAATGGAGTTTTGTGTAGATTATTTATAAATAAACGCTATTAACAGTTTCTTTTTTATGCGACTGAAGTACCACATGTATTCATTTCTTCTTTTTAAATGCTCTGAAAAGTTGCTTCTGTTTCTCTAAATATGTTTGAATTTGGAAGTCTGGATTGTGAAAGCAAAGATAAGAATGATTTTCTCTCTCAAATATTCATTCTTCTTGTCTGAGTGGGTGGTTATAGGCACATACATATACATATTGTGTATCAGTGTGTATCAACAGACGCCTCCAAAGACTGCTATTATCTGCTAGGGATTCTGTTAAGTCAGAGATTCTATTCAAAGTAAGATAAATATTTGCAAGAAGCTGTAATTGGAAGATGATTACAAAATTACAGGAATAATACTTTATGTGTAGAGTGCTCATTTTATCAAAGGTCATTATTCATTACATTAAAAAAGATTCATTTCATTGGTCTACTTAATTTCTGTCCCTTATTATCTAAGAATGGGAGGAAGAGTGAAACTACAGCTAAGATTTAAAAAGCCTCATATTAATTATTAAGTAAAATGTCCATTCTTAATATTAACTTTTCTGTTTATTTTAACATCACAATAAAGTGTTTTGTTAATGTCAATTACATAAAATTAATGGCAATATAATTTAAAGCCTTTTTTGTCTTTATGGAATAGACATAGAAAATGATTTAGTCTTCAGAAATTCTCATCATAATACTAGGATGATAAAAATATATATAATTTAAGTCATCTCAGTCACTAATAACTTTTGTACTAAATTTCTGTTTATTTTAACATCACAATAAAGTGTTTTGTTAATGTCAATTACATAAAATTAATGGCAATATAATTTAAAGCCTTTTTTGTCTTTATGGAATAGACATAGAAAATGATTTAGTCTTCAGAAATTCTCATCATAATACTAGGATGATAAAAATATATATAATTTAAGTCATCTCAGTCACTAATAACTTTTGTACTAATAACACATGTATTCATAACTTTAATTTGTTTTAATCAGGCCAAAATTTGATGGCCTTAACTTTGGTATTAATTCTCGAATTTCTTCATGTAATTATCTGCAAGGCTTAGATTTCTCCAAGGGACAGTGGCATTGATGTTATTGTTCACAATTTAAAACCTTGCTTCATTTATAAATTTTTAGAACACCAGCATATATAAAATTTTAAAACTTGATAATTTACTAGAATAATTTTTAACTCCGTATTAATTGGATGCTATAGCATGTACTTTAAATAAGAGGTATATTATGCATCACAATGAAAAAAATTTAGCAAATGCATTGTGACTCACACTTTTACTTTTTAAGACTATAATGAAAAGTATAAAAACCACACATAAAGCTGAAAAAAAGTTTTACTTGTCTTTTATGTAGAAAAATTTCCTGTGTTGAACCATTTAAAATTCCTGGTGATAATTCTGTATATGCTACTTTTAGAAAAAGAAGTAGATATTATTATACAGTTGGAATGCCATATTCATGAAGACAAACCCTGAAGCTTAATATTTTCTTGGTGTTGAAAAATTTTTGTTGCTGTAAAATTAAGTTTCATGAGTATGAAGCATTTAAATTTAAAATACAATGTATTTGCATTACAGATACACAAGAATAGTTGCTTTTAATGTTGCAAATAGTTTAGTGTCTAACAAACTGTTACCAAAATAAGTAAATGTGGATATTTCTTTTGAGTATAAAATAAATGTGTTTTTATGTTAAAGTAAAACATCACATAAACCACTTTAATAATGAAGTGAGAAATCCTTCAAGGGTTTTATAAACAGTATAGCAAATTATACTGTTGTCGATAGAAAATCCAGGACTTGTGAGTTTTAAATGACTGCTACAAAGGAGTTTTAATCTTGTATTCCCCATGTTTATAAAGCCCGCTGCTCAAAGTTCTCCCTTTCTATTTTCATCCTGGTTTCCAATTTCTGATTATCTGAAAATATAGAAAAGTTAAAAGCCTTAAAGGTACTAATATGCACTCCAGAAGTCCAGGATGTTAAGCACCTCTATGTCAAAATACTTGTTATAAATTCTCTCAGGATGTTGGGGGTAGGGGAAGGAGAGAGTCTCAAGATGTAACCACCTAAGAAAAGAATTTTTTTTTTTTTCTGGTGAAATATGTTCTCAACAATACTTGAAATATAGCTTTAGGATTTTTCTTTGAACTGTTTGAATGTTTGCTTTTGCTGGATTATAAAGACAGTTTAGTAATAATTACTTAATGAACAGTTGTTAATGGCTACTGACAGAGATGTCCTTCCAGCAATGTTTTTTGATTGTAGGAAGTGGAATGTTGGTTAGAAATATTTAATTGGAATTTCTGGAAGAAATTAAGATCTAGAACAAGTCTAGGAAATTTAAAGGCCTGGTCAGCAGTACATTCAGAGCTCCAGACTTCCTCCCAAGGGTTGCCATACTTCTGAGAGCAAGCTGCTTTTTTCTAAAGTTAGCAGTTTATAAAAAATTAACTACCTGAAAATAATAGCTGAAAGCCAGACTTTAGAAATGCCAAGCCCTATCCTTGCTTACAGCAAGCGTAAAACCAGATTTCTAATCCCAGGGAGCCACAATCACCTATTGATTGCCACGACATCTGTGCCCCTGTTTTTGGAAGCAGGGTTTTCTGCGGAGGCAGGGCTGAAAAATCCGACCATTTCAGTGCCCCTGTGTAATAAACAGCTGACAGGCTTCCCAGCAAGGAGTCTTGAAATCCACACCTCGGCTCATTTGTTTCTCACCTATGGTCCGACCCAATTAAAAGTCCTCCCTTCCGCATTCAGAAGTTACCCTTTTCAGTAATGCAATCTACGACGCAGCATCTCTATCTAGACCTCATGTAGTAGGTACCCTCTAGCAGACAAAGGGTGAAAGGCTTTGTGCGCCACCAAATACAATCTTCTCCGCCCCAGGCCAGCCCAGAGTAAGCCGCAGCTCTGGGGACCGGACTCTGTTCATCCGTGGGGTAGGACAATGACCTAAAGATCAGAGTCTCTTAACCCCTTTCTTACCTCAGAGCTACCCTCGGGATAAAGTCTCTTAACTCTTCTAGACTGGCGAGGGCGGGGGCGGGGGCGGAGTGGAGGCTGGGGGTCAGAGTGGGTTTGCTGGGTAGGGCCCTAAGGCAATCACTCGATCAAGGAGCAAGTTTGCATCGCGCCAAATGCCCTGACTCAGTAGAGTTGCCAAATGCAAATAGTGGAGAGGAGGCTGAGGCACAGACAGGGACCACTGGGGATAGAGGACAAGTGTGCGCGCGCGCGTGTCAGAGCGTGCGCGTGTGTGGTGTGTTTGGGGAAAGGGAGTGGGCACACTGTAAAGCTGAGTTCGAAAACCACCCTCTCCCCCAAGTAGCCCAGGCACAAGAGAAAGTTGATTCGTTTCCGCTCTCACTTGTCAAGTTCACACTCCGGTTCAGCCTGTGACTCCCACAAGACTTCAGAGTAGCCTGGCCCCTTCTCAGTCCTTAAAACAATCAACCCTGATGAAGTGAGAGGGTACAGTCTGTAGGAAATGTGCAGAGGTGAGAGGAGAGACAGTAAAGTGTAACCGAAGGAGAGTCCAGGAGGTAGAGAGGACTTCGCCACATTTTAAGGTTGATTTTTCTCCAGCACATACCCGGAGGCCCCTTGAGAGACATCTTAAGTTAGAGCCCTCTGGGACTAGGGGTGGGAAGGTGAGCTTCCACTGCTTTCTCAAGGTGACCAGGAGGCAGCACCTTCAAGCTTCCTGAGTCCCCCAAGTGGGCACCTTGGCGAATCTGGACTGTCACTGGCAAATGCTCCTTCAGGAGCAGGGCGATCAAGCTGCAGCCTACTCTTGTCCCACACTTTTCTCTACAATTTACGGGAGAGTGAGTGGCTTTTGCACCCCAGATCCGAGCTGAGGGGGTGTGTAGTTTCAGGCCTTCATTCAGAATATAAGAACCTAGCCATGGGAGCAATATTGATTGGAAGCAGAGAAGTAAGAGTTGGACGAACTCACTGCCCCAGAGAAGAGCAGGGGAAACTGAAAAGAGAGAGATTGGAGGTGAGACAGGACAGAAAAAGAAAAAGACTAGGATGTCTCTTACTTAAAGATTCTGCACTCTCCGATTACCTAAGTATAGGTTCTTGAAGGAATCTGGTTAGTGAAGCCCCCAACCAGGACACTAAACAGGAACCAGCTCACGCTCAGCGGCCCCCAATTACCTGTGCGTGGGTCAGTCAAGACCATGTCACCAGGATGTCCCTGCCCCTTAGCTTCAGCTACCTCCCACCCACCCAGCTCCTTGGGCAGCCTCTCTGTTCCTCTTCTTCCTTTCTTCTCCTGCCACGTCCCAGCGCCTGGCTGGCTAAACCCAGTCTCTGCCTTAGCGTCCAGGTTCGGGGTTCACTTCCAGCGGAGCAGGGAGGAAAATGCCCGCTGCCTCCTCCCTACGCTCCTAAAAAGGTATTGGAAGTGTGGGTGAGAGGTGAACACAGCCGAATGGAAGGTGATGAGTGTTTGTAGCCCAGTTCTCCCAAGTTCGTCTTGGCTAGTCCACCTGTCGCGTGGGATCAGGGATGTAGGAAGGTCTGGAATCGGCCGTTTCCAACTTTCTGTTGCCGGGGCCCAGAGAGACTGGCGAAGCAGAGAGGTGAGCTTCCCCACTCTCGCCGCCACCGCCCCGTCGCAAAGAAGGCAGAATGGCTAGGAGGAAAACCCGGGGTGGGGGTGTGGGGCGGGTGCTCAGAGGCTTGCACTTATCCTCATGGCACGCGGGCATCCGGCCCACTCTCCGAGCAAAGAGTGAAGTGGCCAAGCAGAAAGTGGAGGAAAGTGGGTCTGGGCACAGCGCGCAGGAAACCTGAACGTCCCGGCACCGAAGGGGAGAAGACAAAGTGATTCCCTAAAGCAGGTCAGGCCATCCGTCCTGGCAGCCCAAAGTGCAGCCGGAGCAGGTGTTCTGCCCCGTCCCAGGCGCGTCACCCCACAGCCGCCATCGCGCCCAGGGGACCTGCCACAGCAGTCGCTGCCGTGGGTCCTTGCCCAAGGTTCACCCAGCACCGCCTCCCGCAGCGGCCCTTTGACAAAGGAGCCTTCCCCGCTGCGGGCAGCGCGGGCTTTCATCCTGTGGAACTTTCTGCGCGAAACTTTTCCAGGATGGTGCTCGTCCTTGGGCGGCGCAGGCTCGGGCACGCGGACCGGGCCGGGGCGCAGCTTCCGCGCGAGGGACGCGCGCAGCGGACGATCCCGGAATCTGTGTCTAGCCCGACACTGCTCCCTCTGCCTACCACTCCCACGAAGGGACACGTCGGCTGACCTGGACGCGGGGGGCCTCGTAACCTGAAGAGTGTGTGTATCCGTCCCGACGCCTGCCGGTGCGCCCAGTTAGCCCAACCCGGCCGGCGACCGCCGCACACCCGGCGCGGCTAGCGGGTTCTGCCCAGAGGCATCCTTCTCCCGGCTCTCCCTCCAACCCGTGCTGGCATCCGCACCCTAGAGTGACACCCCAAAACGGTACAGTACAACTCAAGGACCGGGAGGAAGCAACTAGAGTCGTCCCACTCTCCAGAAAGCGCCCTTCCGCGTCCCTCCGGAACTCCCGGGAGGCAGCAACACCTTCCCACAACTTTCTATGCCCAGGCCCTTTGCAGCCCACCTGCGAACGCGAACTCAGGAACTGCGCCCCGCCAACCTCTTTCCGCTTCGGCTGGGTGCGCCTCGCCCCCTCCGTTTACCATTCGGTTTGAGTTGGCCGGACCGGGGAGACACCGCGGGCTCGCTTACCTCGCATGGTGTAGCCGCTCTCCCGCTCCGCGTAGTCATGAAGGTGCTCCCAGCCCGAACCCGGAGAGCCCCAGAATCCCGCTCAGCAGGAGTGAAGAAGGGAGTCGGTGAAGAGCTGCTCTGCCGAGAAAACCATCCCTTTAGGTGGATGCCGTGGCCGGAGGGTGACGTTTGCCGCCGCCGCTGCTGTGTTCACAGTTTTGATGATGGTGGTGGTGGTGGTGGTGACTGTTTTGATGGTTGTTTGGTTGTTTGTTGTCAGGAAAGGTGAAAAAAAATGTGCGTGCTAGCTGGCTGGCTGGTGCCCGGGTTTTGTTTTGCTATTTTCCTTTTTCTTTCTCTTCAGTGCGCTTGGTTTTTAACAACCGCCACCGCCTCCGGCTCAGAAGATTTCTTTTGTGATCACTTGGACTGAGGGGGAGGAGGAAGGGCAGCAGGAGCTGGAGTTGGTGGTGGTTTTGTTAGTTACAAAGAAGAGGGAGAAGGAGCAAGGGGAAAAAAAGGAAACAGAGAAGGAAGAAAGGCGGTGTGGATGGCAGAGCATGTGCGCTTTCACATGACATCTGTGCCTGTTAGCGGATCCACAATGTGAATTTTCACTGTTCAGTTACAGGGAGGAAGGGAGCGAGAAAGAGAGAGGAGAGAGATGGAGAGAGAGAGTCGAGAAGGGGCTTATACGCGAGGGCGGGTTTGGCTGGGACTTCCAGGCCCCGCCTCCTGTCAGCGCCGCCGCCAATCAGCGCCCGGCATCTCCTGGAAGGGCTGGGACCACGGGAGACCGGCTCGAAGGCGAGGTGAGAGGAGGGGGTTAGGACACTGGAGCCTAAGGCGGCCGGGGCTGAACTGGACAGGAGAGACTGTCCGAACCGGGTGGTGGAGGAGGAGAAGGGCCGATAGATGGGGGAAGATCTGCAGGTGACATTCACTTCCCATTCCAGGAAGAGGGAGGGGGTACTGACTAATCCTCATAGTCCTTGGCGGGGAGAGACTCGGGGCTCTCTGGGTCCCAGATTGCTTCCCTCTTTTGTGAATCCTGGATTGTTAGTTCTGAATTTATGGCTGGCCTTCGCAGAGTCCATTTTCGGTAAACTCCGTGTGCCTGGCGGGGGTTTCCTAGGGCGGGACGCTTCAGTTCTAGTGCAAGAATCAACTTTCATCACTTAGAGCACAACTAAAAAGCAATCCCATGCAAGTAGCTGTCCTCTTCCATTAAAACCATCTTTTACATGCTTCCTGCCTCAGTCCTCAAATAAATAAATAAATAAACAAAACAATGAGATCTCTTGTGCCTTTTAAAATAATTTTACAAAATGTTCGTGCTTTCTTTTACTGAAGAAATTGATTTTAAGGCAATGGCACCCCACCCCAGTACTCTTGCCTGGAAAATCCAATGGACGGAGTAGCCTGGTGGGCTGCAGTCCATGGGGTCACTAACAGTAGGACAGACTGAGCGACTTCACTTTCACTTTTCTCTTTCATACATTGGAGAAGGAATGGCAACCCACTCCAGTATTCTTGCCTGGAGAATCCCAGGGATGGGGGAGCCTGGTGGGCTGCCGTCTATGGGGTCACACAGAATCGGACACGACTGAAGTGACTTAGCAGCAGCAGCAGCAGCAGCAGTAGTTGCTATTTAACTAGCGTTGGGCCACAGGACTCAAGGATAAGAGCCCCAGGTAGCAGTGTGGCTACCTTAAGTGATGCAAGGTAAAAGGTTGATGCTACAAGGTATAATTGTGTGGCACTACTGGTGACAGTGCAGGGCTTTAGGTGGGAGGAACTAATTATTCTAGTTGCTACTAGGAGACATTTGTCTAGAGGGGTCTGACACTTAAACGTAGGTAGGTGTTGTATTCCTTCGGTAATAATTGTCCTCTATGACCACTTATTTGTATTGTGGTAAAAATCTAATACATATATCAAAACTGTTCCTTTTGTTTTTGTTTTGTTTTGTGTTGGAGTATGTTAGAGTAGTTTCAGGTGAAGAACTGTTCCTTTTCAAGTTTACTCCTCTCACTGAGCATATTAAACAGATGATCACATCTACTTCCCATAGTGAAACTGAAAGTTGCTCAGTCCTGTTGGACTCTTTGCAACCCCATGGACTGTACCATGGAATTCTCCAGGCCAGAATACTGGAGCGAGTAGCCATTCACTTCTCCAGGGCATCTTCCCAATCCAGGGATGGAACCCAGGTCTCCCGCATTGCAGGCAGATTCTTTATCAGCTGAGCCCCCAGGGAATTTCTTAAATACTTTGATTAATTAATCACTCCAAAAGACAGAGAGGTGAAAAAAATTTGCCTTATCTACTCACTTTTAAGGCATTAAGGCTTCTACTCTATAGCATACCTGTTGGCAAGAGCAGGCCACATCATTGTTTAGATATCTGAATTATTTGATTTTTACTAGTATTTATTTATGTTATGTAACACAAAGTGCAATGTACAATTTGGTAATTATTTAGTTAAACAAATCACCCTAGTCCCCCCCCCACTCCTTTAAATAAAAATAGATTACTTTCTGAATCTTCACTAGTGTTAAATTAACTCAGCCCTGCTGTATGCCCTTCCATTTGCAAGCCAATGTGTAATTTAGGAAAATTTTAGTATTAAGAGTGAAAGTTGATTGAGTCTTTAATTAAATGAAATGAACAAAAGGAAGTTACTGTTCAGAATAGTTATTCCCTTATAAATACCTTTCCCCTAGATTTGTAATTGACACAGTAGTTAATCTTTTAAGATAATATTTAAGGCTCCCTAGTTTTATCATTTTTAATCAAGTAAAATATATTCATCATAACTACATTAAAGCCGCACTAAGTTATGCCTAATTTAGTTGCTTCATTAAAAATTACTGAATATAAAATAGTCAAGAAACAAATTGTGACTGCATCATTTTAATTTTATGTGCTTTAAGCAGAGACACAGGAATATTGAAAATTCCAAAGCCTTTGTAAATATTATAATTATTATTGTTGTCATTGTTTTAGGTTCTATTTCTCATCAAAGAGGAATTTCAAAATTCAAGAATTTTAACTCTTTCATCTAGTCCTAAATTTCTAAACATTTATTGAATACTGAAATTTCTTTTGACTGCTATAGCATCTGTAATTATTTACAAAGATAGTAAAAACATATATTAAAAATATTTTTTCTCCTCCTACATATCTTTATACATCCTTTGCTTTTTGGTTTAACAAGACATTCTTTTACTTAGAACTATATCACATATTTATTCATCCTTCCTGAACATTTTTGAAAAATTGTTAATTAGAAATAAAAACAATTATGTTAAATCATTTTTTCAAAACTATATGCATATTATATATGTGGTAGTGCAAAAGTAACTTATTTTCTCTTTTAGAGTGGAGTAAATGTTCACGATTGGTTATAATGTGGTGATCTGGGATATTCTGATTCTTCCTAAAAATTAAAAAACTTAATTCTTGAGTGTTACTAGTAACTTTCAGATTGTTTCAAGTGAATGAAACCTATTTATGTAAAATAAATATTTAGGATTTAAATGAAAGAAATCACATTTTCCCAAGAAGTAACAAAATATCTATGTATAACCTTTTTTTATAACCTATCTGCCAGCAAATATCCATATTTCAAGTGGCATAGTAATATAGTAATATAAGATCCTTGATCACATGAAGTTCTGTGTCAATAATTTTACTTGAATGATTATGGAACTGCCTAGATTTCTATAATCTTTAAACTTTACTTTTGGCTCTGGGATGGAAGGATGTTCCTTAGTTGATAGCTAAATTTTGATGAATTTAAATGATAATCACTAAGTCACATAAACTGTACTCAGTCTCAAGAAGTGATATAATTTCATTCAGATTGCCTGCTTACCTGCTTTGTCCACGTATCACCACCCCATAAGGTTTACCTGTATGCCCATGGAGAAATAAAGCTGTGAAATATCCTCATAGACATGAAGGTTTAATATGAGCCAGCCAGTTCGGGTGACCATGGCATTTAGTGTTACAGTATTTCAATTCTAAAGTGCTCAAACCCAAATTAAAAGGAATGGTTTACTATATTCTGAGCAGGTCAGTCTATATATATAGAGAGAGACTATTTTAAATCACTGTGAATCTTGTGGGGATATTGGCAATAATGATAATGATATTACACTTAGAAAGACTGAAAGACTGGATGTTTTTAGCCTGGTTTAGGGAAGCTGTGTGGCTGTGAGTTGAAAGAGAGGTATAAAGCTGCCTTTAAATATTGGAAAAGCCAGAAGAAAATATAAGAATTTTTAATGTTTGAATCTATTAAAAATGGAAAAGGTGAAGTATCAAGTTCCCTATTGCTGAAGGAATTTGAGAAAAGACTGAATGAAAGACTGGTTAAAAAAGCTCAACTATACCGACGTCTGTACTAGGCTAAAAATTGTCCCCATTATCTCCAGTTTATTCTGTAACTCTTAAGTACATTCACAGGAAGGCAGCAACCTCCACCCCAGTAGCTGCAGCAGAGTTGTGCTTCCTACTGAGAATGTAGGCTCCTTGAGAGCAGGGGCCAGAATTTCCCTGGGGTTTGGAAGAGCTCCTGGTACTTCGTATATGTGCGTATATGTGTGTGTGTATATATGTTGATTTTTATGTTTGGCTGCGCCGGGGTCCTTGTTGTGGCACAGGCTTCTCGCTAGTTGCGGTGAGCAGGGGCTGGGCTTCCACTGCGATGGGCTCTCTTGCGGTGGTGCAAGGGCTCTAGTTGTTCCGCAGCATGTGGGATCTTCCTGGACCAGGGATCGGACCTGTGTCTCCTGCATTGGCAGGCAGACTCTGAACCAGGAAAATCCTCCTGGTACTTTACAGGGGACTTTTTACCTGCTGCTGTGCTGTGCTCAGTCGTGTCTGACTCTTTGTGACTCCATGGTCTGTAGCCCATTGGGTTTCTCTGTTCATGGGATTTTCCAGGCAAGAATACTGGAGCAGGTTACCATTTCCTGCTCCAGAGAGTCTTCTTGACCCAGGGATCAAAGCCCCATGTCCTGCACTGGCAGGTGGATTCTTTACCATGAACCATCTGGGAAACCCTTTATAAGTGCTTGGTAATTATTGGTTGAATGAAAACTTTTTACTCTTTTTCCATTGGATGTGGACACTTTTGAATATGCTATCTAGGTTGGTCATAACTTTCCTTCCAAGGAGTAAGCGTCTTTAGGAGAGAGAGAAGAAGGAGAAAGGGGGAAAGGGAGAGATTTTTTTTCAGTTTAAATTCTACTAACATGGGGAACAAAAACAGGATGTTGGAGTTTGGTTACATAATTATAAAAGAGAGCAAAATCTAGTTATTTTCATATTTATTACTATTTTCAATTTTATTCCCAGATGAAGAGTCTTAATTTTTTAGTACTTCAATTTCTGCTTCATTTTTAAGTATGGATGCAAATTCAACAAGTTTGCAAAATGAAAAAAAACAAAAACAAATGTTAAAAATGTTTAGCTTGTTTCCTNGGTTACATAATTATAAAAGAGAGCAAAATCTAGTTATTTTCATATTTATTACTATTTTCAATTTTATTCCCAGATGAAGAGTCTTAATTTTTTAGTACTTCAATTTCTGCTTCATTTTTAAGTATGGATGCAAATTCAACAAGTTTGCAAAATGAAAAAAAAAAAAAAATGTTAAAAATGTTTAGCTTGTTCCCTGAGAAATACATTGAAAAAAGTGTTAAGGACCAAAACAAAATGAACTCTAATACGTGGGGTAATAAGTAAGTTAAAAAAGAGGACCGATATACAGGTCAGTAAAAAAGCTAATACTGAATGAATCTCATGATCTATCAGGCTTTCAAATATCTGTTTCTTCAACAGTTTACATGATACGTGTAATATCACCTGCCTCCTGTCCCCCATATTTTTCTTGTTGTTGTTTTAAATTAGATAAATGAATGAGCTTCTCTGGTGGCTCAGTGGTAAAGAATTTGCCTGCAATGAAGGAGACACAGGTTTGATCCCTATGTCAGGAAAACCCCCTGGAGAAGGAAATGGCAACCCACTCCAGTATTCTTGCCTGGAAAATCCCATGCACAGAGGAGCCTGGTAGGCTACAGTCCAAGGGGTTGCAGAAAGTCAGATAGGACTTAGCAGTTAACAGCAACAACAAAGAAATAGAGGCTTAGAAAAGTTAAGCAACTTGTGTAAGATGATGGATCTAAACATGCTGGATCCAGGATTCAAGACCAGATATAGTCACTAAAGTCTAAGTTCCTTGAGTGCAGGGACTTTCTTGATTTTATTTTTTCTCAGTGCCAAATTGCTAGAATCTAGAATCTTACCTCGCAAATAGTGCTACTTAAAAGTATGCCTGTAAATGACAAAATCAGCATTTGAACTCTTGTCCACTGTTCAGTACCACATGCTCACACACTCCAGACTGAAGCTAGTTATTTTTGTTATTTGCTAAAGGTCATTGAGAAAAAAAAAAAAACACTGAATTTTGACTGAAAATAAAAGGATACCGTGAAAGTTTTTATGATAATTACCTAATGCTTGATTCAGTTCCATCACTGAGTCTATGACATGACTTTGTAATAAATATTTTGGGTCATAGACAATGTAGGCCTGAATTAAACTGTTATCAGTAAAAAAAAAAAAATTAGAATGTATTTAGATGTACAAAAATGCTTATCCAAAAAACTGGAAGGAGATGCACTGAGATACTAATAGTGGTTAACTGGAGGAATTAGAGAATGGGGATTGTAACAATTTATGTCCTACATTTTGCAGTGTGTTTTATTTAAAAGAAGTAACTATTGCTCTGTGTGTGCACACATGTGTCTGTGAGTATGTAATGAAAAAGCTTTTTCAAGAGAAAGGGGTGGAAGAAGGATGAGTACAGGGAACTTCCTTTACCAAACTTACTCTAAAGTCATTCCAATAAAAGTAAAATATATTGGGACAGAAATAGACACATAATGGAGCATATCAGAGCATACAGAAATTGATTTAGGACTATGAGGACTTTATATAAAAACAAAGGTGGAATTTCAGTTCAGATTGGAAAATATGATGCATTTTAATGTGATGGATAATGCTAAATTTCTCAGATCATATACAAAAATATGTTTCAAATGGATTAGAGATTTAAATGACATATATGAATAAATAAATAATAGATTACATTTTTGTATACATTTATACAATATTTTGAATGGGGCAAACTTTTCTAAACTAGGAAACAGTATTTATAAGGAAGAAATTAGATTTCTTCCTATATACAAATTAAAAAATTAGTATTTTAAATGACAAAAAACCCCCCAAAATAACCCAAAGTGAAAATACATACAATAGGCTGGGAAAATACTGCTGCATAAGAGATTAATATTCTTTATAAACAGATGTATAGAAACTTACAAGTGGATGTGAATTAGATAAAAAAACTCAAAACCAGAGATGGTAGGGAAGAAAGGGAAACTGCCTAGTGGATAATTTTTTTAACTTGATGGTTTTTTGTTACAAGTGAATAATTTTTATTTCATGTTTATATCTCTGTTAATACTGTTAGGAACCCTGTTTCCAGATCACTTGACAGTATTTAAAATAATGCCATGTGTTTATTAAAATATTAATTAAAATGCAAATGTAATATTTTATACAACTTCACCTTAACTGTTGATGCACCGTAAAATTCATTTTCAGTTTGCTACTACTCTCTATATTTATGTTTCATCAATCCAAGCTACTAATACTCTCCTGTCTAGATGGATGCCATGTTCTCAGAATTTGTCTCTTTTCCTCCATTTTGCCCCTTACTTCATCAATTTCCCTTCTGGCATTTAGAGAGGACTTTTAAAAATGTAACTCAGGCAATCAGTATTCCCAATAAATATTCTTTTAGTGTCTTGCAATTGTACTTAGGACATAACCCACTCCTTTCTTTGGTTTAGAAAGAGGGTGAATACATATTCTGGCTTGTCATGGCACCCTGCATATATATATCAGAATTGCTCCCCTTTCAATCTCAAAAATGTTCCAGACTGAGCAATATAAAACACGTGCGCATACTTAGTCACTTTATCTTGTCCAACTCTTTATGATCCCATGTACTATAGCCCACCAGGCTCCTATATCCATGGGATTCTCCAGGCAAGAATACTGGAGGGGGTTGCCATTCTCTTCTCCAGAGGATCTTCCCAAACTTGGGTCCCCTGCATTGCAAGCAGATTCTTTACTGTCTGAGCCACCAGGGAACCCCTAATATAAAATATAGTTACCCTAATTATAAAGATCTGCTGGCTTAAGGGTCATGTTCTCAGAGAAATTTTCCTTCATCATAGCACTTAAAAGAGCCCTCACAAATAATTCTTTATCAGAGCATCTCTTTGAGACTGAACTTGGGTCCCCTGCATTGCAAGCAGATTCTTTACTGTCTGAGCCACCAGGGAACCCCTAATATAAAATATAGTTACCCTAATTATAAAGATCTGCTGGCTTAAGGGTCATGTTCTCAGAGAAATTTTCCTTCATCATAGCACTTAAAAGAGCCCTCACAAATAATTCTTTATCAGAGCATCTCTTTGAGGTCTTTATAAAACAAAGCAAATGTATGACTATATGTTTGTCTTCTCTTAGTCTTATCTAATTATCTCCCTGGTGGCTCAGAGGTTAAAGCGTCTGCCTCCAGTGCGGGAGACCTGGGTTCTCCCCTGGAGAAAGAAATGGCAATCCACTCCAGTATTCTTGCCTGGAGAATCCCATGGACAGAGAAGCCTAGTAGGTTACAGTCCACGGGGTCGCAAAGAGTCGGACATGACTGAGCGACTTCACCTCACCTCACCTTAATGAAGGAAATATATTAATTTATATTTGCTATTATTGTTAGCCCCATGCAGCAGGGACCAAATCTCTGCCATTTTGCATTAGTAGATATTATATCATCAGGGCTTAGTATGAAGCCTGACACTTAACACATACTTAATGGAAGCTTGTTCAATAAATCAATACTTGGACTAATTACTGGGATTTAAGCAATGTAAATAATACTTTTTTTGTTCTCTTTGAAAATTTGTTTCACACATTTGCTGTGATGTCTCCATGTCACACTATGATTGCCTTTTAAAAATGCATGGAATATTAAGTTTTTCTTTTTCAGAAAATTGACATATATGGTGATAACTGAGGGGAAACAGTGGAAACAGTGTCAGACTTTATTTTTGGGGGGCTCCAAAATCACTGCAGATGGTGACTGCAGCCATGAAATTAAAAGACGCTTACTCCTTGGAAGAAAAGTTATGACCAACCTAGATAGCATATTGAAAAGCAGAGACATTACTTTGCCAACAAAGGTCCATCTAGTCAAGGCTATGGTTTTTCCAGTGGTCATGTATGGATGTAAGAGTTGGACTGTGAAGAAAGCTGAATGCCGAAGAATTGATACTTTTGAACTGTGGTGTTGGAGAAGACTCTTGAGAGTCCCTTGGACTGCAAGGAGATCCAACCAGTCCATTCTAAAGGAGATCAGTCCTGGGTGTTCTTTGGAGGGACTGATGCTAAAGCTGAAACTCCAGTACTTTGGTCACTTCATGCGAAGAGTTGACTCATTGGAAAAGACTCTGATGCTGGAAGGTACTGGGGGCAGGAGGAGAAGGGGACGACAGGATGAGATGGCTGGATGGCATCACCGACTCGATGGTCGTGAGTTTGAGTGAACTCCTGGAGTTGATGATGGACAGGGAGGACTGTCATGCTGCAATTCATGGGGTTGCAAAGAGTCGGATATGGCTGAGTGACTGAACTGTCCGACTGACTGAGGATATCAATTATGGAGTATAATGAAACAGTAAAAAGAAACAAAAACTGTTTTCTGTTCCCAGATCTGCTGTTTCAGTGTGAGCTGGTACTTGTCTGAAACTCACTTGAAAGAAATATATATTTGTCTATAAAATGGAGTTGGTGATGGACAGGGAGGACTGTCATGCTGCGACTCATGGGGTCGCAAAGAGTCGGATATGACTGAGTGACTGAACTGTCCGACTGACTGAGGATATCAATTATGGAGTATAATAAAACAGTAAAAAGAAACAAAAACTGTTTTCTGTTCCCAAATCTGCTGTTTCAGTGTGAGCTGGTACTTGTCTGAAACTCACTTGAAAGAAATATATATTTGTCTATAAAACAAAAGGATAAAATGGGATATATTTACATAATGCTTCTCACATTATAATTATGCAAAATTCAGCTGTTGATACTCTTTAAAATTTCCTTGTAGAAAACTGTTTCATGAATTAGCAACAGCGAATTTTTCAGTTGAGTTCAACTAGATTTTGTTTGGGCTTTCACTTTGGTTCAGTAGTAAAGAATCTGCCTGCCAAGTAGGAGACACAAGAGACATGAGTTTGATCCTTGGGTCAGAAAGATCCTCTGCGGTAGGAAATGGCAACCTGCTCCAGTATTCTTGCCTGGAAAATTCCATGAACAGAAGAGCCTGGCAGGCTACAGTCCGTGTGGTCACAAAGAGTTGGACATTACTAAGCACACAGCACGGATTTTGTTCGCTCATCACACTTCCCAGCTACTTCTAAATAATCAACGAACGCACAAATATAAACTAATTTAGTATTTATCACATTATTTGTTATTTTCAATTTGATGCTTCCCAATTGTTTTATGATACCTTTTCCCCTTCTTCCTTAGTTTGAACTAAGACATTTTGGAATACTCCATTTATGTTTCTTCTATTGCCATGTTTGTTGCACATCCTTTCATTACACTTTTAGTAATTCCCCTCAAAAATAAACATGTGTTCTTGGATTATTGGGATGAACATAAATTAGTTCCCTTACCATAATCCAGCAAATGCTAAGACTTTATGATACCAAACTCTATGAACCTTCCTCAACCCTCCAGGCGCCATTAGTGTTATTACTGTCATGTATTTTACTTCTACATATACTTTAATGCCCTTAAAATATTGTCATTACTTTGTATAGTCAGTATTCTTTTAGCTGTGCCCCAAATTTAGCCTATATAGTTTTCCCTATATTGCTGTGTTTCCCTTTGGAATCATCTTCCTTCTGCTTGAAGGACTACTTTTAGCCTGCTTTTTCATGTAGGCTGCTTGATTAACGTGTTTATAGTCTTTAATGATCCAGAAATCTCTACATTGCTTTACTTTTGAACACTAGTTGCCAGATTTTTTTTCACATCATATTTATATCATTCCATTATCTTCTGTCTTGTGTCTTTTCTGCTGAACTTTCATTTTTCAGCGTCATGGTTGTTCCTTTGAAAATAAAGTACCCTTCTTTTAGGATCCTTTTGTGATTTACTTTTTGTCTTTGGTTTTCAGCTTTTTTACTGTAATGTATGCTAGTGTGGTTTTCTTTTCATTACCCTGTCTGCAGTTTGGGACATCTCTTGAATCTATGACTTGATATCTTTCATCAACCGGGAAATTTTTGACGTTTATTCTTAAATATTGCTCTTGCCTCCTGCTGAAGGGAGATGAGGCTATACACTTGTTAGAGTTTTTTGTTGTGTCCCATATGTCCTTTTCACTCTTACATGAATTTTCTGTTCTTTCTGCCCTTCAGGCTTCCATTATGGTATTTTATACTTACCTTCTAGTTAACTAGTTCTTTCCTCAGCTGTATCTGCTCTTCATGCTTGTTGTTAAACCTATCTACTTAGTTCTTTGTTTCAGTAATTGTATTTTTTTCAATCCTTGAGTTTCTATTTGGTTCATTATTACAGGTTCCTGTTATCTGGTTGAGTCCTCCAACTTGTCATGTGTTTTCTTGAAAATATGAAAATATGGTTAAAGTCCATGTTGGACAATTCCAGCGTCCGGGTCATCTGTTAGTTTTATATATTGTTTATTTACTCTCTAGAATTTTAAAATTGAAATTTTGGACACAGTCTGTAATTATAGTCTCTGGGTAGTATAAATGCTACTTTTTATGGTGGTATTTATCTTTCTCTGTTTCAGAAAAGGTTAGAATGGATAAAGAAAACAGATGTAAAGATAATTTTGAAGACTTGAATGTGAAAAAAAATTGTCGAAAGGCATGCACACAGACCAAATGATTCAGGGCATTTTCCATTAAGATTAAAGAACTTTCTGTGTGTTTCTACTTTCCAAATTTCAAAATTATTACGGGTACATTGCTGCATGTTTATAATATCACTAAAAACACTGCTCTGTTTTCAACTCACTCACCAAAGTCACACTGTTTTCAATACAAAATGCTGTTTTATCTCTTCTGTAGCTTTAAAGTGTAGATGGGAATCTGCATTTTGCTTTTTAAGATGTGAGACCTCATCCTTGGTCCTTACTACCACATTCCTTTCCTTAAAGAATACACAGCTAACTATAGCTACTTTAGGGACCAAGATTGCAATCACAATACCCCTCCCTTAAAATGAATCCACATATATGCCATGGGATCTCCCTGTTTGAATGTCTGGCAGACCTGAAGCCTGACAGCATTTTGATAAATGATGCACATACATAATTTGAAATTTTAAACTGCACTGGCAGAGATCAGGAGATGTTTGTGTTAATGAAAGCATGATATTTTGGATCAAAGCAGACAAGGGAGTCCTAATTCTCTCTGATGAGGAGGGCTGCAGAATCTGTTTAGTGAATGAAAAGAGAGGTTGATACAACACGAGCTCTTTAAATAAGGGCAAAGTGCTTTATCAACTCAAACCAGTTTCGAAAAGTCCATCCTCCTCTCTGAAGGGACGTTGGGAGTAAAGGCAAGAAATCAACAGGCTTTTAAAAAACTCACAGCAAGTATATTTTAATTCCCTAGTGGTACGCTTACAATCTCAGTCAACTGGTAGAAAAACCTGAAGAAAGAAAAAGCTTTATGTTTTATTTGAATGTAAATTTTGTTCACATCAACAGCCAAGACTTAGGAGAGAAAAGAATATATGAGAGTAGACAGAGGGTTAGAATAAACTGTGTGAAAAGAAATGAGAATGAGGGATTAAAAATTTTGGGGAGAACTGGGAGAGGTAGACACATGTCTTTAACAGAGTAATAACTAATAGTTGTTCAGTATTTAGTGTGACATATTTCAAATTATTCAGTCTGTAATAGAGGAAAAGTTGGGCTAGAGAATGAAGATGGAGAGTAGAAAAAGGAAGAATAAGGTAGAAAAAAAAGGGCGAGGACAAGGGCTGTGGAAACTTTCATTCTTTATTTGGCTGTGCTTATTGACTTCTGTGAAGAGCAATTGATTACTTTGGACTGGATTAATTCCCTGGTTTTCTGAGGAGCAGTACCTAGGTTTTTATTTGTTTGTTTGTATTTTGACAAATCAGTCTGAAGAGTGTCTTCGCAATGGCACCTAAGTTACCAGTTCCTGTTCCTGACCAGTTTGATCTACCATGGGAAAAGGAAGTGAGTGGGCTTTTCTGTGTAAGCTTACGTGCAACATTTAAATACGAAACCTTTCACGATCCCCAAATAAAAATTTCACAAAGGACTTTGTTTTCCTTTACTACAAAGTAAACATGTAATTATTTATCAAGTTGTTTTATGAGTTCTTTTTTTAAAAGATATTGGTAAAATTAATATTGTTCATTTGGCAATTATTCAAACAATAATTAAATCAGTATTATTAAAAAGGTCTTCCCAGGTGGCTCAGTGGTAAAAGACCCACCTGCAGTGCAGGAGACACAGGTTTGATCCTTGGGTTGGGAAGATCCCCTGGAGAAGGAAATGGTAACCCACTCCAGTATTCTTGCCTGAAGAATTCCATAAGCAGAGAAGCCTGGCGGGCTACAGTCCAGAGGGTCAAACATGACAGTGACCAAACAGCGACAGCACTATCTTAAAAAGGGATGAAAAATTTCAAACACTGGTGAAT
Source organism: Oreotragus oreotragus (assembly GCA_006410675.1). Lineage (NCBI taxonomy): Eukaryota > Metazoa > Chordata > Mammalia > Artiodactyla > Bovidae > Oreotragus > Oreotragus oreotragus. The sequence goes on along the minus strand of SJYX01000546.1, from coordinate 200,595 downwards.
TTACAAAAAGTATGATACATTCAAGTGATTTTTTTTTCATTTGACAAGTTTGTGACCGTTCAAAGTGTAGTGGAAATAGAAACAAAAATTGTTTTTTAGAAGAATAAATTTTTGCTGGTCACAAGTTTCAAAGGGCTATGTCATGAAAGGTAAGCAAAAAAGTATGGCATTGAACAGAATCAGTTATGTTATATCTTAACACATGTGCAGGGATATCCCCAGAGAAGGCTAGAGACATTTCATGTATATAAACTCAAGGTAAGTTGATAAACAGTTGTAGGGATTTACTTAAATCTCTTGTATCTGGTATCTTTTCTTCTGGAAGTACTGGTGGAATATAAATGAAGGGTAAGTGGAGGAGTTCAGGGCAAGGCAAGAGTTCTTTCCCGCTTCCCAAGGTGTGAGTAGCATTCATTTCCTGTTTCCACAGATTTGGAAATGGGAAAACAATGTCCAGCAGAGGGCGCAGTGCTGGAGTCAGGGGCGCTGGACCTGGTGTAGCAGCCACCTTAAATCTATTGGTTAGAAGGAGCCAGAGAGCCTGATCACACCAAGGTGATGTTGAAAGGGGCCAACACCTTCCCTTACCTAGGTTGCTAATTGCAGACCACCACATAAATATTTTAACGTCAAGCCCATTGAGCTCAAAATTAAGTATACAAATCCAACATACTCATCTGCCTTAACAGCTGCTATTTAATTAATTTTAAAAATTAGATTAGAGCATGTATGAATGAAGAGTTATCAGGGAAATATCATTAAGCTATTAATTTTTTCATAATTGCCTTCATTAAAAAAGTTTATTACATTATATCTCACACTTCTCATGTTACCTGTCTCTAGAATCAGTTTATTTCCTGGCTTATTCTATGTTTGTTTCCTTTAAATGTTGAAGTAGCTAGGTCTTTAGTACCTGCCTGGACATTGATACATTACCTCTTATGGGCAATGATAGATCCTTACATTAGCTCTCAGAAAGATCTACAGTTTCCAAAGACGAACTTTCCCCCCCCCCTAAAGAACTTGGCAATAACAAAAAGACAGTAAATGGAAACACAGAAATGCCTAAGGAAAAGACAATCATGTTTTGATCCTGAGGACTTTGTTGAGTAGGCAGTCTCAGTCCTACAAGGATCCATAGAAAAATGTGGATGACGTTTTTACAAATGAATGAGATGAAACTCAAGGGAGGGAAAAAAAGGAATTATTTTTTAAAAGCAGACTTTATGAAGCCATTAATATTTTTACAGGTAGGTTTTTTCATTCATTGAAAAATTTAATGAATATAGATTTAAGTTAAACCTGCCATTTCAGTCACCAATATATTTCAACAGAGATCAAACCTTGAGTAAATTCTATCTCAAAGACAACAAAAATTGCTAAAAGTAAAGTGTTAACTAAGAATGTTTCTATAAAGTGTTCTAAGATATACATAAGCCTGAAAATAATCATTGCTTTATATAATTTTGCCATAAAATTTATAAAAATATTACAAAAGGAATACTTAAAAAAATTTTTTTTGCCATACCCCACAGCATGCCAGGGATTGAACCCATGTTCCCTGCAATGGAAGTGTGGTGTCTTACCCACTGGACCACCAGGGAAACCCCAAGAACTACTTTAAAGCCAAAAAGTTAAGCAAACTAAATAAAAAACAAAACTTGACTTCCCTGATATGTTCCCATGAACCACATTAAAATTATTTTTAATAAACTACTCTAGGAGAGTGAAAAAGTTGGCTTAAAGCTCAATATTCAGAAAATAAGATCATGGCATCTGGTCCCATCACTTCATGGGAAATAGATGGGGAAACAGTGGCAGACTTTATTTTGGGGGGCTCCAAAATCACTGCAGATGGTGACTGCAGCCATGAAATTAAAAGACGCTTACTCCTTGGAAGAAAAGTTATGACCAACCTAGACAGCATATTCAAAAGCAGAGACGTTACTTTGCCAACAAAGGTCCGTCTAGTCAAGGCTATGGTTTTTCCAGTGGCCATGTATGGATGTGAGAGTTGGACTGTCAAGAAAGCTGAGAGCCGAAGAATTGATGCTTTTGAACTGTGGTGTTGGAGAAGACTCTTGAGAGTCCCTTGGACTGCAAGGAGATCCAACGAGTCCATTCTGAAGGAGATCAGCCCTGGGATTTCTTTGGAAGGAATGATGTTAAAGCTGAAGCTCCAGTACTTTGGCCACCTCGTGTGAAGAGTTGACTCATTGGAGAACACTCTGATGCTGGGAAAGATTGANTCCAGTGGCCATGTATGGATGTGAGAGTTGGACTGTCAAGAAAGCTGAGAGCCGAAGAATTGATGCTTTTGAACTGTGGTGTTGGAGAAGACTCTTGAGAGTCCCTTGGACTGCAAGGAGATCCAACGAGTCCATTCTGAAGGAGATCAGCCCTGGGATTTCTTTGGAAGGAATGATGTTAAAGCTGAAGCTCCAGTACTTTGGCCACCTCGTGTGAAGAGTTGACTCATTGGAAAACACTCTGATGCTGGGAAGGATTAGGGGCAGGAGGAAAAGGGGACGACAGAGGATGAGATGACTGGATGGCATCACAGACTCGATGGACGTGAGTCTGAATGAACTCAGGGAGTTGGTGATGGACAGGGAGGCCTGGCGAGCTGTGATTCATGGGTTTGCAAAGAGTCAGACACGACTGAGCGACTGAACTGGACTGAACTGAACTGAGAGCAGTTTTAGATTTACAGAAAAAATGAGTAGTTAGTACAGAGTTCTCATTTGTCTATCTTCCATTCTTATAACAATTTCTTCGTTCAATAACAGCTTGCATTGTGTGGTAATTTTCTTTACAACTTATGAACCAATATTAATATGCTATTAATGAACTAAAATCCATAGTTTACATTAGGATTCCTCTTTGTATTGCACATTCTATGGGTTTTAACAGGTGTGTAATTACATATATTCATTATTAAAGAACAGTTGCACTATCCTAAAAATCATATAAATAGTTTCACTATCCTAAAAATCCACTTGCCGTCAATGCATCTCCTTCTCCTTTTTCCCTGACTCTGAACTGATGACAACCACTGACCATTTTACTTTGAAAATTTGAAAAAATTGCCCCCAAACTTCAGCAACCTCCTCCCTGATCAGTCAGCAGCCATCAACACTGAAACAAGACCCTCCACCAGCAAAAAGATAATTATGACACACCAAAGGCTCAGATGACAGTAATATTTAGCAATTCGCTGGTGGCTCAGTGGTAAAGAATTCACCTGCGATGCAGGGGATGTGGTTTTGATCCCTGAGTTGGGAAGATTCCCTGGAGGAGGAAATGGCAACCCACTCCAGTATTCTTGCCTGGGGGATCCCACGGACAGAGGATCTTGGTGGGCAACAGTCCATGGGGTCACAAAGAGTCAGACATGACTTAGCAACTGAACAACAACAAAATTTTTTTTTTTAATTAAGGAATGAAAGTTTTTTTTTTCCCTAGGCATAACGCTATTGCCCATGTAGACTGCAGAAGGGCTTAGCTGCTTCTGTAGAGTCTCATTCTTTCTCACCCCATGGACTGTAGTGCACCAGCCTCCTCTGTGCATGGGATTGTCCACACAAGAATACTGGAGTGGGTTGCCATTTCCTCATCCAGGGGATCTTCCAGATCCAGGGATTGAACCCACATCTCCTGTGTCTCCTGCATTACAGGCAGATTCTTTCACTGCTGGGTCACTGGGAAAGCCTAGATCACAGAAGAGTATAAAAACTTCTTTACGCACTGGGAAACCAAAAATTTAAGTGACTCGCTTTATCACAATATTCACTTTATTGCAGTGGTCTGGAACCAAACTGACAACATCTTTAACATTTCACAAATTGCCTGTACATGAAAGCACCCAGCATTCAATTATTATGAGTCTTAATCTGTCTCCTGGCATAACTCCTCTTACCCAATCCTCCCTGCCCATAGTTTACTGAAATTCTAATTGTCAAAGAAAGGCTATTCAGTGGTAGAGCTGTGTGATCATGATTCTGTGGGTTGGAAGTGACAGAAGTATCACTCAAGAACTCAAGAAAATAGCACTAGTTTGAGGAAAAACAGGAAATTTGTTGGCTTATGGCCAGAATGAGCATGGTTGGGTCTAGGACCTCACATAATACCATTTCCATCTTTCAGATCTTCCTTATTATGTATGAACTTCCTTTCAGGCACTCAGGAAGTAGTAATAATAATTACTAGACATTCTAGCCTAACTTCTACCATCTGAGTGAACTCCATGCAAATAGAGTATCTCTTCTAACAGTTTAGCAAAAGTCCCAGGTCTGACATCGACAGGCTTGGCTTGTACGGTGTTCCCATCCTTAAACCCCTGATATGGGTCTGAATGGCAGATCTGGAGTGTGCCCCTGGAGTTCTTGAAGAGGGTCAGCCCTAGTGGAATTATGTGGGAGAGGAATCTCACCAAATGAAATCTGAGTTTGGCAGGCAAAAGAGCCCGAGTATATTATACATTCCTGTAAGGACTCCTTTCATAACCCTTTCTGAGGAACAGTGCAGGAGAGAAGGAGAGTAAAACAATCACAGCTACTTCCGTTCGCTCTTCCCTGGGCGGAGGAACAACTCCTGAACCGGCTGCTGCTGCCACATGATTTACAGGGGAGCCTCCCTGGTGGACAGAGCGGAGCTGTCACAGCCTGGTCCAGTTCCACCCCATTTCCCCGAATTTCCATTTGGAGTTCTCTGGCACTAGTGGTAAAGAATCTGCTTGCCAATGCAGGAGACGTAAGAGCTGTGGTTTCAGTCCCTGTGTCTGGAAGATTCCCCTGGAGGAGGGTAAGGCAACTCACTCCAGTATTCTTGCCTGGAGAATCCCATGGACAGAGGAGCCTGGCAGGCTATATAGTCCATAGTCTTGTAAAGAGTTGGACACAACCAAAGTGACAGGACACATAAGTAGAGATGATGTTTGTAAATCACGGAAAAACCATTCACTATGCATGAATTAAACAGGGATTTTTTGTTTGTTTGTTTTGCATTATAAGAATGCCAGACGTTAGTCAGCCAGTACAATGTTTCCATGATTCTATCAGGAATATAAGTGTCCTCTCTCTGTTCCCAGGAATTAGAGGATACTGTGTAATTTTTGTCCACAGTGCAGGAGAGAAGGAGAGTAAAACAATCACAGCTACTTCCGTTCGCTCTTCCCTGGGCGGAGGAACAACTCCTGAACCGGCTGCTGCTGCCACATGATTTACAGGGGAGCCTCCCTGGTGGACAGAGCGGAGCTGTCACAGCCTGGTCCAGTTCCACCCCATTTCCCCGAATTTCCATTTGGAGTTCTCTGGCACTAGTGGTAAAGAATCTGCTTGCCAATGCAGGAGACGTAAGAGCTGTGGTTTCAGTCCCTGTGTCTGGAAGATTCCCCTGGAGGAGGGTAAGGCAACTCACTCCAGTATTCTTGCCTGGAGAATCCCATGGACAGAGGAGCCTGGCAGGCTATATAGTCCATAGTCTTGTAAAGAGTTGGACACAACCAAAGTGACAGGACACATAAGTAGAGATGATGTTTGTAAATCACGGAAAAACCATTCACTATGCATGAATTAAACAGGGATTTTTTGTTTGTTTGTTTTGCATTATAAGAATGCCAGACATTAGTCAGCCAGTACAATGTTTCCATGATTCTATCAGGAATATAAGTGTCCTCTCTCTGTTCCCAGGAATTAGAGGATACTGTGTAATTTTTGTCCCCAGCTTTTCCCCCTGGAGACCTCAAAAAATGTTCTCTACCTCCTGCATTACATCAGGAACAAGTGGAAAGAAGAGGGCAAAAGGTGCATTCCATCTCACTATCCTCCCTGAGAGAGAGAAAAGGGGCCCTTGGCAGTGAAGAACTGGCCTGGCGCTATCAGTGGGTCTTGGTGTTGCTAGGAGCTGGCCTGGCACTCACAGCTAGGCCTTGGCAGCTGAAGGGAGGGCACAGACCTACCAGAATTATAGAACGGACAGGATTGCAGAGAAAAGGAGTGAAAATAAAACCTTCAACTGTTCACAAGTTTGGCTAGATCTGACCTTACTCTATAGTATACTACCCAAGTGGACCACTGTAAATATGACTGAAAAAAATTAAATTAACTTTGTCTGGATTATGTAAATACTCTTAGAGAAAGCAAACTGAGAGAGCAAATGGCAAAACTGTGAAATACAGTTATATTTGCAAACATGAGAACCTCGTTTTGACATTTTTCTTAAATAACCAAGATTTATTCTTTAAAAATCTAAATAACACAAGTGATACATAAACACATATGCATTAGGAAAAATTCAAATAATATAACGTGTATAGGGTAAAAATTACAATCCCCTCTCCCCTCCTCCACAATCCTCTCCTTTCATTAGCAGGAACCACTGCCAAAATATTAGTGAATGTATTAGAAAACATTTCACTTTACATTCATACTCATAAATTTTGGATGTGAGATCAAGATGGTGGAGTAAGAGGCTGTGGAGTTCACTTCCCCCAGGAACACATCATGAACACAGTTACATGGGGGATAATTCTAGGGCTTCTCCCGGAGCCTCAGCAGTAAAGAATCTGCCTTATATGCGGGAGCCTCAGGTGACGCAGGTTCAATTCCTGGGTTGGGAAGATCCCCTGGAGGAGGACATGACAATCCACTCCTGTATTCTTGCCTGGAGAATCCCATGGACAGAGGAGCCTGGCAGGCTACAGTCCATGGGGGTGCAAAGAGACCCCTCACACCTTATGCAGGCTTTAGCCCTTCTATTAACAGCCACACCCCCTACCAAGGTGATATTAATCGTTTGACTTTAGGCTTGGCCCAGAATCTGAACTGTATTATTTGATGTGCTGTAGATAGGAATCTGATTTATCTTTTCCTACACGGTGTATGGAATTAGAATGTGTGGGTTCATTTTCTAGCTCTAGTTCTAAATTATTAGACTCTCTGTGCCTCAGTTTCATCATCACAAAATGTGGATAATAATTAGAATAATGCCTGGCTTACTGTAAGACTTTCTTAATATATGCTAGCACCCCCCTCCGCCCCCATCAAGTCCCCCAAACACACACACAAAAGACCTCAAACAGTAACAAATCCAACCTCTTCTCTAGAGAATTGATACATCACATTTACTATAATTTACATACGCAAATGAGTCTGTTTTTGGACACTGCTCTCATTCAGTGATCTTTGTGTCTATTCTCTCTGTTTTGGTTCCTACGACTTTAACGTATGTTTATCATACGGTTAAATCTGTTATCATAAGCATACACTTGGATGATTGATTTTAATAGAAGTAAGAGGGGCTATATTGAGGAATTTTGGAATGAATACATCATGTGAAAAATGGGGAGAACATATTATTCATTCTCAAACTGGGTGTAATGGACTGTGTGTGAGCCCAGTGGACATTCTCCTCATTTCTAGGTAGCATAATTTGGCTTTACGTGCATTGAAGAGTGAAAAGCATTTGCCCCTGTTTTAACAACTTGAGGTTCATACATCAGGAAGGTCTGATATACTGAAGGGCATTCACAGATGGGCAACAGAAAGGTGTAATCCTAAAGTACACAGAGTTATAGGCAATGGAGGAGACTGGGAGAAACAAAAGCACTGTTTAGGAGCCCAAGTGTACACAAAGAGTAACAAAAATAACTGCTTGGGACTTGGGAGAGATAGACAGTGAAATCAAAGTTTTAATAGTTATTTGAACTTTTTGGTTCCCATTGTCTGGTATGTTCTAAAGCTTTTAGCTTACTGTAATAACTGATCATTTACTGCCAATGTTCCTTTTAACTTTTAACTGTCCACTACAAGTTAAATATGAAGAAAGAAAAAATAGCTTGTTAAAGGGAAAATACTTATTAAAATGATTCACCTAATACCAAATGATAGCAATAGAATTTGGGAAGTGAAGAAAATCTGAAGCCAAAATGTACAAACTGAAGCAAAAATAGTCAGATAAAATGTAAAATGTACTTAATTGTCCCAAATGATCTAGAGAATGATCTAGAGAATAAACTTGGAATTAATATCATAAAAAGTAATATCATAAAGCCTGTTGTGTTTTTTTAAAAGTTATACTACATATACCTTGATTTAATTTCGTTTCTCTTGAAAAAAATTTATCATCGCAGTACTATTTATGACTACTGAAACTGAAATATACTTTAGAGAGTCAGATACTTTCTGTTGAACTTTCTGTGTTGAAAATGAACAAATGACCATAAGATCTCGCCAAACCCTTCCATACATCCTTCCCTGTGCATTACGATGATTTCTTGCCACTGTTCCTTTTCTCTTTGTACTTCTTGTAGTACTTCTTGATGTTTTTCTTCCCATATCAAAATATACAAATTACACTTATCTGTAAAAGTACATTTCTAATATGAAAGTGAAAGTTAGTCAGTCATGTCTGACTCTTTGTGACCCCATGGACTATACAGTCCATGAATACTGGGGGATCTTACCAACCCAGGGATCGAACCCAGGTCTCCAGCATTGGAGGCAGATTCTTTACCGGCTGAGCCACAAGGAAAGCCCATTTCTAATGTAATCTCTACTGAATTCAACTAAAATATATTGAGCATTTATGCTAGATTCTATGGCAAGTATATCATCTCATTTAATTTTATCACAAAATATTACTATTCTTATTACTCATTAATATTCTTCCAACACACTCATGTAAATGTGCCTCTTAAAAAACTGAGGTATAAGTTATTTATTTCATCTTGGTAGTTAATCTGATAGTTCTTTGGGAAAGGTAGATGCTCAATCACAAATGAAATATATTAGTAACCTATTCAGTGATTCTGTTTCACTTAGGCCTGTCCTGCATTGTCATGAAGGATCTGAGAGCTTAAAAGTCTTTTCAAAAGAATTTTAAAAGGAAGTAAGAGTAAAGAAGAGAAGAATAAAGTGAATTCATGTGTATTATTGGTTCAAAGCAGCCATGAAGTGTGGTCTAGTGGAGTTTGTCAGAGGTCGGTCATGAATTTGGTGTTGAGCCAAAGCAAAGAGAGAGATATCAATCATTTATTTACAACATAACCAACATTCATCAGACGAAAATAAGTAAGTTATTGATGAGAAGCTCAGTTCTTACTGGCACAGGACTTGAGAGACATTTTTCTAAGATGTTTTCATAAGGGGGATTCTGTTTGATCTAGTAAATAACATCTTCAACACCATACTTTAAGCACAAGAGATGTGAGTTGCCTTAAAAACCAAACTTATCCTTGGTGCTACTCTCTCAAGAATGATAGGTAAGTTACCATAAAACAGAAATAACTGTACAAGAAATGGACTTAAGAGTGGCAGAGAGGGTCATACATTATTCAGGCGACAATGGCATTGAGCTGTTTCGTGTAAATTGTAGAGGACATGATGATAGACTTCATATACCCTTTCTTCTTTCTCCTCTCTTTTTAAACAGAAAAATGAAAAAGCAATTTGGTATTGTGATGGCTTTCTTAAGATACTTGGGAGTTATTAGCTGCACAGGGGGTCCATGTTACACCCTCTTCTGCACAATGAAAAAAATGACAAAATGCTATCATAGGATGATTATACATATCTGTGATATCAAAACCATAATCACAGATGTCGTGGCCAGAAATGATGGCAGATAGTAGCGATAATAGACAGTAGTGTTTAGGTGTGTGTGCCTATACACATGTGCATACATACACACATATATATTTCAATATATATTCAGTGTTCCTTTACAAAACAGTTTGTCATGAACTATTTAAGCTCAGCATTTTTGTCTCTTAAGGCCTAATTCCTTTTGTCAGATAATTGTCACTTACAACAACTCAAGAATTAATCAAACATCTACTAAAGTCATGAAAATTAATTAAACATCTCCTAAAAGACTAGAAAATTAGTCAAGACAAAAAATGTAATACCTTTTGTAAGCATGTTTTCTGCAAAACTTCTGTACTTACACATTGCTGGTGGCAGGGTGGACCGGCACAACACACTGGAAAAACATAGCCTATATTACCATTAGGCATATGGCACACAAGAGCCACAAAAATGTCCATTTTCTTCAGTACAGCAATTTCTTCTTTGATGGACAACCCCCAACCTTGGTTTGATGACAAATCTAAACGGCTGCTGCTATTTCTCATATGATTGAGTGCTAAATCCTTTCCTGAGAATTTGGGCTACTTGAATTTGTGTTTGTGTGTGTATATGAATATGTTTATCTTTTGGATCATAGCTGCCATTATTCAGTAGTTATTTTTTAGCAAAACTGTAATATATACTTTGCACATATTATCTCTTTTAATTTTTATACTAATTCTGTCTAGGAGATATTATTCAGAGAAGGCAATGGCACTCCACTCCAGTACTCTTGCCTGGAAAATCCCATGGGCAGAGGAGCCTGGTAGGCTGCAGTCCATGGGGTTGCTGAGGGTCGGAAACGACTGAGCGACTTCACTTTCACTTTTCACTTTCACGTATTCATTGGAGAAGGAAATGGCAACCCACTCCAGTGTTCTTGCCTGGAGAATCCCAGGGATGGGGGAGCCTGGTGGGCTGCCGTCTATGGTGT
>SJYX01000546.1:101005-188132 GCA_006410675.1 Oreotragus oreotragus | reverse complement strand
GGGACAACAGAGGATGAGATGGCTGGATGACATCACTGACTCGATGGACGTGAGTCTGAGTGAACTCAGGGAGTTGGTGATGGACAGGGAGGCCTGGTGTGCTACGATTCATGGGGTTGCAAAGAGTCAGACAGGACTGAGCGACTGAACTGAAATGAACTGAATCTAGCCACATCACTGTTAGAAAAATGCTCTGCTGACAAAATGCTAAATGCTGAGATTACAACATATGTAACTCTGACTGTAAGGCATATGGTCTTAACTATAACTATATATCAGAATAATCAGTGATTATTTTTTAAAGTAGGCTGACCAATATTTAAATCTCTTGGGTACAAATCTTACTTCCTCAGATGCAGATTAAAGAATGTTTAGAGCTGTCATATACAGTCTGAACCACATAAAATGACACTGCTGACACCTCATAGGAACATTCCCTCTCCTTCTTCAGTTGTCTGTATTTTTCCAAAAGCTTATCTTTCTTCCAAGACTCCAAAATACAAAAGCATTATCATGTGTGTATGGCACATTTTTTACTCAGAGTCCCATCTGACACTCATGTCATGTACTCTATGCCCTTTGGCTATTTGACGGGATGGATAATGCTCTTGCCAAATCTGCAGTCCCCAAGAAATGTCCTCTACTCTTTGCTTGGTCTTGGTCTTCAGATTCCAACTCAGACCTACCCCACAGTCAGTGTTCATGGAATCCTTTGTCCTTTCCTGAGACCACCCTTCTTTAAGGCCAGAGGATTAGAAGGAAATATGGAATTCTCCAGGCAAAAACACTGGAGGTTGCCACTCCCTTCTCCAGGGGATCTTCCTGACCCAGGCATTAAACCTGGTTCCTGCATTGTAGTTGGATTCTTCACCATCTGAGCTACCAGGAAAGCTTCAAAGGGCATCAGATAGATTCCAAGTAATGACAGGAGACTGACTGAGCATCAAAGAGGTCATTTCACTAAGAAATGTAACCATGATACACTTCTACAGTGAAGTACAGTTGGTATATTGCCATGCCCTCCTCCAGGGAATCTTCCCAACCCAGAGATTAAACTTCATAGGGATAATTTAACTTAATTTTCATTGAATCTTTTTACAGATTATTTAACTATTAAACCTTTTAAATAACAAGTTTATCACTATTAAAATAAATTAACTGTTTATCACTTTTGCCATACTGTGGTGTCTTAAATTATTTGTTCATTTCCTTTGCTATATAGTATTCCATTAAATGAATATGCCACAATTCATTTGACAGTTTTGTTGATGGGCATTTTCCCAGGTGGTGCTAGGGGTAAGGAACCTGCCTGCCAATGAAGGAGCCCTAAGAGATGTGGATTTGATCCCTGGGTCAGGAATATCTTGGAGGAAGAAATGGCAACCCACTCCAGTATTCTTGCCTGGAGAGTCACATGGACAGGGGAGCCTGGTGGGCTACAGTCCATAGGGTTGCACAGTGTCGGACATGACTGAAGCGACTCAGCACAGTACAGGGCTGCTTTACACTTGGGGTTGTTATACAGATTATGCAGCTATGAAATTCTTGTGCATGTCTGTTACTGGACATGCGTATGCACTTATATAGGTATATGTTTAGGAGTGGATCTGTCAGTAGATATGTTTACATTTACCTTTAGCATATATGACAAATTATTTTCCAAGAGGTTGTTTCAGTTTATCCTCCATCAGCCTTTTATGACAGTTCCCAGTGCTTCTCCTCTTCAACAACACTTGGCATTGTCAATCTTCTTAATTTTAGTTATTTTGGTGGAGGTGCACTATCATCTTTTTTTGTGGTTTGAATTTGTATTTCTGTAATGATTACTAAAGTTAAGCATTCTTTCAAATATTTTCAGACCCTTTTTATGTTTTTTTGTTGCAGAGAAGAACCAATTCTGACTCCATGTTGGAACTGTTTCTTTGACTTGGTTTTCATTGCTTTTGTTATTGTAATCATACTTGATATTTTGCCTCAGAGGACCCTGCCCCTATAGCTGCCTGTAAACGAAAGTGCCTTTGTTCAGCTCATAAGAAAGATAATCTGACCCTGCTCACCTGTGAATAGAAGAGAATGAACACACCTCTTCCAAAGGCTGGTCACTCCCTTGGTGATGCTTTGCAAGACTGAAGACCCTTTCGCTTTCCTTTCCACTGCTTCTCCCTCTCTGTGCTGCCTTTTGACTTTAGTTCCCTCCTGCTTCTTTCCCCCTGACTCTGCAAAAGAACCTCGCATCCAGACCCTGACACCATGGTTATTTTGAGGTGGTAGTCTGCCGTCTTCTCCATCAGTCAGCTCCCTGAATAAAGCCCCATCATTGTCTTAAACCCCTGTCTTGGGTTTATTGACCTATTGTGCGGTGAGCAGAGTGAGTGTGGACTCAGTAAATAACATTATCATATTAGAAGAATTATGGTTTATCCTGAGATCATGAGGCTGTTTTAATAGATGATATTCTGGATGCTTTCTTGTTTAGTTTTTAACTTTTAATTATACAATTCATCTGAAATTGATTTTTATGTATGGTATAAAGAAGAGATCAAGTTTCTTTTATTTCCATATGTGTAGCCTGTTGATTCAGCACCAGTTATTGAAAAACCTGTTCTCCAGTGGCACTCTTACCACAATTCAAGCAGTGCTGTATGTATGCATCTGCTTCTGAACTGTATTTTCTATTCTATAATGGATTTAGCTGTCCTTACAAAATTCCACACTCTTGATTACTGTAGCTTTTTAAAAGTAAGTCTTAAAGTCTGGTGTAGCAACGCTTACCTCTATTTTCTTCTTTTTCAGTCTGGACTTACCTATTCTTGGCTTTTTGCATTTGCATACAAAGTTTAGGATTCACTTGTCAATTTCCACACTCATATAGTGATTGAATTGAATTGATAAATGAATTTGGTGAGAAGTGGTATCTTTATACTGAAAGTTAGTCACTCAGTCGTGTCTGACTCTTTGCAATCCCATGAACTGTAGCCTGCTAGGCTTCTCTGCCATGAAATTCTCCAGGCAAGAATACTGGAGTGGATTGCCAATTCCCTCTCTAGGAGAACTTCCTGACCCAGGGATTGAATTTGGCTCTCTTGCATTGTAAGCAGATTCTTTACTGTTTGAGCCACCAAGGAAGCTCATCTTTAAACTGTTGTTTTGTAATCCATGAACATGATATATTTCTCCATTTGCTCAGTTTTCTTTAGCCTTTTAAAATAATGTTTTATAGTTTTGTTAGAAATGTTCACATATTTGTTAGGTTTATTCCCAGATATTTAATATGTTCCATGCTGCATTAAATGTTGTACTCATAAAATTTAATTTTCAATTTCTTTGGTTGGTACATAAGAATAAAGATGACATTTGATATTGACCTGGCATTCTGAAACCTTACTAAACTCTTGCAATAATTCTAATAACTTTCTGTAGATTCCTTTAAATATTCTACATAAACCATCAAACCATTTGCAAATATCACAAATCTTCATTTCCAGTCTCTAAATTTATTTATTTATTTACCTTATTTTAGTGGCTTGGATCTTTAGCACAATAGCAGCATATATGAAGATAGAAGGAATATAAATATCCATGATAATAAATATTATGCTTTTTCTACATACATGTATAATATATATGCACGTTTATATACATATACAACAGATATACAACAATGCAGTATATGTCATGTATATATATATATATGTAAAGTGGTTAATACTATGCTTTTTATTTCTGTAATTCCCTTTAATATGGCCTATGCCTATGATTTGCTTCAACTAATAGAATGCAACAGGAGTGACGGTGTGTACCATCCAAAGCTACACTTAAGGAATTTACTGGAGCCAGCCATCATGCTATGAGCCAAGCTGTGTGGAGAGGCTAAGAGGAGGAGAATGGTTTGATCTTCTGGTCCATAGCTAGCACTTCCTGCTAGCCATATGAATGGGCCATCTTGAGAATGGCACATTGAATTTAATGACCACAATGCTACCTGATACCACAGGGAGAGAAGAACCACTCAGTTCAGCTTATATTCTAGAATTGTGAAAGATAATCAAAAGTTGATTATCACCAGATGGTCAATACCAAAATCACAAAATGAATATAATTAATCATTATATTCTTTAAATTATACATTTACACTATATTCTTTACAGTCAAAGATGGAGAAGCTCTATACAGTCAGCAAAAACAAGACCAGAAGCTGACTGTGGCTCAGATCATGAACTCCTTATTGCCAAATTCAGACTTAAATTGAAAAAAGTAGGAAAAACCACTAGACCATTCAGGTATGACCTAAATCAAATCCCTTACGAGTATACAGTGGAAGTGAGAAACAGATTCAAGGGACTAGATCTGACAGATAGGGTGCCTGAAGAACTGTGGACAGAGGTTCGTGACATTGTACAGGAGGCAATGATCAAAACCGTCCCTAAGAAAAAGAATTGGAAAAAGGCAAAATGGTTGTCTGAGGAGGCTTTACAAACATCTGTGAAGAGAAGAGAAGCAAAAGGCAAAGGAGAAAAGGAAAGATATTCCCATTGGAATGCAGAGTTCCAAAGAATAGCAAGGAGAGATAAGAAAGCATTCTTCAGTGATCAACACAAAGAAATAGAGGAAAACAATAGAATGGAAAAGTCTAGAGACCTTTTCAAGAGAATTAGAGATACCAAGGGAACTTTTCTTGCAAAGATGGACACAATATAGGACAGAAATAGTATGAACCTAACAGGAGCAGAAGATATTAAGAAGAGGTGGCAAGAATACACAGAAAAACTATACAAAAAAATATCTTCCTGACCCAGATAATCATGATGGTGTGATCACTCACCTAGAGCCAGACATCCTGGAATGCAAAGTCAAGTGGGCCTTAGGAAGCATCACTACGAACAAAGCTAGTGGAGGTGATGGAATTTCAGTTGAGCTGTTTCAAATCCTGGAAGATGATGCGGTGAAAGTGCTGCACTCAATATGCCAGCAAATTTGAAAACTCAGCAGTGGCCACAGGACTGGCAAAGGTCAGTTTTCATTCCAATCCCAAAGAAAGGCAATGCCAAAGAATGCTCAAACTACCGCACAATTGCACTGTCTCACATGCTAGTAAAGTAATGCTCAAAATTCTCCAAGCAAGGCTTCAACAATATGTGAACCATGAACTTCTAGATGTTCATGCTGTATTTAGAAAAGGCAGAGGAACCAGAGATCAAATTGCCAACTTCTGTTGGATCATCAAAAAAGCAAGAAAGTTCCAGAAAAACATCTATTTCTGCTCTATTGACTGTGCTAAAGTGTTTGACTGTGTGAATTGCAGCAAACTGTGAAAGATTCTGAAAGTGATGGGAATACCCAACCACCTGACCTGCCTCCTAAAAAATCTGTATGCAGTTCAAGAAGCAACAGTTAGAACTGGATATGGAACAACAGACTGGTTTCAAATCGGGAAAGGAGTTTGTCAGGACTGTATATTGTCACCCTGCTTATTTAACTTATATGCAGAATACATCATGAGAAATGCTTGACTAGATGAAGCACAAGCTGGAATAAAAATTGTTGCGAGAAATATCAAGAACCTCAGATGTGCAGATGACACCACATTCATGGCAGAAAGCAAAGAAGAACTAAAGAGCCTCTCGATGAAAGTGAAAGAGGAGAATAAAAAAGTTGGCTTAAAACTCAACATTCAGAAAACTAAGATCATGGCACATCAGTCCCATCACTTCATGGCAAATAGATGGGGAAACAGTGGAAAAAGTAATAGACTTTATTTTGGGGGCTCCAAAATCACTGCAGGTGGTTGACTGCAGCCCTGAAACTAAAAAGATGCTTGCTCCTTGGAAGAAAAGTTATGGCCAACCTAAACAACACATTAAAAAGCAGAGGCATTACTTTGCCAACAAAGGTCCGTCTAGTCAAGGCTATGGTTTTTCCAGCAGTCATGTATGGATGTGAGAGTTGGACTATAAAGAAAGCAGAGGACTGAATAATTGATGCTTTTGAACTGTGGTGTTGGAGAAGACTCCTGAGAGACCCTTGGCCAGCAAGGAGATCCAACCAGTCCATCCTAAAGGAAATCAGTCCTGAATATTCATTGGAAGTACTGATGCTGAAGCTGAAACTCCAATACTTTGTCCATCTGAGGCAAAGAACTGACTCATATGAAAAGCCCCTGATGCTGGGAAAGATTGAGAGCAGGAGGAGAAGGGGACAACAGAGGATGAAATGTTTGGAAGGCCTCACCAACTCAATGTACATGAGTTTGAGTAAACTCAGGGAGTTGTGATGGACAGGGAGGCCTGGTGTTCTGCATTCCATGGGTTCGCTAAGAGTCGGACATGACTGAGTGACTGAACTGAACTGAATCAAAAGTTGCTTTTTCTTTAAACCACAAAATGTTGATGTGGCTTGTAATATCATATCACTTACCAGAACAGAAGCTGGTATTCAAGAACTGAGTGAATTCATAAATACATGACACCCATTCCCATGCCACACATATATACCTTTTAAAACATAGTGTTGAGATGTAATGTTGATAACCTGGATATGTTTATCAAATTTTTATTATATTAGGAAGGAAAAAGCTAATTTTAGATTAACAAAAGATATCATGGATGAAAACTAGCTGGATTGTTGCAAAAGAATTGGAAACTCTTGGACACACTTTGAGCCCTCTAATGCAATTACCAATTACATATATCTCTGATTATGGGGCTATCAATTAAATTTAGCCTGTAACAGACATCTTTGTTATTTCTATAGAAAGTTAAGGTGATTTCTATTACAGAATTAGGCTATATATCTCACCATAATATAAAATCAGAAATGAGCATGAATGGACATGGTATTTTATGGAGTTTAGCTGTAGTTTTGAGTCCTTATTTTTATGGAGTGTCTCAGAAACAAAATTAGATTTAAGTCCTTTTCCTCTTGGTTATTTTCCCATAGAAATGGAAAAGTTTTCTTATAAATCACAAGGAAGATGCTCAGTAACTACTACTTAAAGAAAAAAGTTGGAGGGGGGTTCATGTTTGGGAGTTCGTGTAAAAAAATAAATAAATACAAAAAAATTAAAAAAAAATAAAATAAAAAATATTTCCATAAGAAAAAAAAAAAAAAAAACACAAGAAACCAGAGGGCTTTTTATTTCTTAGCCGGGAGGGCACAGACCAAAAAAAGAGAAGCAGAGAAAAAAAGTTAGGTCTTTAGCATTTAAAAAATCCCAGATAGAATTTTATGGTATGCCCCAATTTTTTTCACTGACACAATTGCCTCTTGCATAAAAAATGTGGGTTTTCTTGAGGAGGTTACAAACAGGTTCTTCTGATTTTCATTTTCTCTCTGGTGTGAAAGCAGTATACTTTTTAACAGTGACAGATCCTTCATACTTTATACACTTTTCATTTTAAAGAAGAAGAAAAATTCAAGAAACCAAAGGAATATCAATAGTTATTTGACATCATAAAAGACTAAACTTTCAAGAAAATAAACATCAAAGCCTTTTATTATTTTTGATAGAACAGCATCTATCTCACTGCCAAAGAAAGCCAACACTGGGACACATGAGATTTTTAGCATTTAAATATACACAATATATTTCAGCATGTATTGCCCAAGGACAAAAACTTTCTCCTCCATAAACAAAATAATATATTACACTATGTAAATTTAACACTGACAATTCGCTAATTTGTCATATAGTTTATATGCAAATTTCCCCAATTATTCCAATGGTATCTTTGATAACTTTTTTGCTGTTGTTTTATTTGATTCAAAATCCAACCAAGAATCATATGTTACATTTCACTTGTCATGTCTTTCTGGTTTCTTTAATTTAGTATGATTTTCCATACTTTTTGTGTCTTTCATTCATGATATTAGCATTTTTAAAAAACATCCAGCTAATTGTGCTAAAAAAAATCTCTTATTTTGGATTGAAAGGATCCAAGTTAAACTTTTTTTTGGTGGAAATACTGTATAGGTGATAAAATTTCCCTGTCTCAAAATTTCCCTGCTAAATTTGATCATTTGGGTTCAGGTGGTTTTGATCAGACTTTTCCATTATACTGAATATATACCCTATAAAGTGACACTTTGATCCAGTGAATATCTTGTTCCCCAGCGTTTCTACACCCATTGGTTTTCTTGCTTGTGCCAATAGTTATTGCAGTGGATGCAGTGCAGTGGTTTTCTAATTCTATTTCTGAGCAACTTTTTCATTTTTATATTGGGTTATTGTAGTACATGGGCTTCCAAGGTGGTGCTAGTGGTAAAGAATCTGCCTCCCAGTGCAGGAGATGCAAGAGATGTGGGTTCCATCCCTAAATTGGGAAAAACCCCTGGATTAGAAAGTGGCAACCTACTCCAGTATTCTTGCTTGGAAAATCCCATGGGCAAAGGAGCCTGGTTGGCTACAGTCCATGTGGCCACAAAGAGTCAGACAGGACTGAGTGACTGAACACACACACACACACAACACACACACACACACACAGTGTAGTACACATGCTACTTAGGATGGTCTAAAATCCTTGCCCCTGTCTAACAGTATCCCAAATTTTCTTTAGGAAACCACTGCTCCCCTATTCTCTTCCATGTGATTTGGAGTTCCTCTTTAATGCCGATGATGGATCCCGATTGCAATCTAATCCCACTTGTCTGGCCATAATATGTGCTACAAGAATGCATTTCATCTCAAGCAATTGATAAGATCAATGACTATATGTTTGCTGGAACTTCTTCAAATTTTTTTTCTCTTTCACAGGAAGCACCAGAGGTAACCATGACTCTTTCCCAGGAACTTCATTCCAGGTGTCTAAATTGCTCTTTTGACCACCCATCAAGTACTACTGTTACAGGTTTAATTGTGTTTTTTCAAAATTCATCCATTGGAGTCCTAACCCTCTACTGATAAGATTGTATTTGGAAATAGGGCCTTTAAACATATAATTATGGTAAAATGAGGTCATGTGGGTAAATTCTAATCCAATGTGACTAGTGTCTTTATAAAAAGAAGAGATTATGACACAGACATACACAGAGTAACCATGTGAAGATGAAGGGAGAAGATAGACATCTACAAGTCAAGGAAAGAGGCCTCAGAATGAAACCAGCTCTGCTGGTAGCTTCATCTTGGACTTCTAGCCTCTGGAACTGCGAGGAAATAATTTGTTTAAGTTGCCTGATCTGTGGCACTTTGTTATGGCAGTTATCTTGATGTGAAGTGTGAAACTGATGGCAAGACTCCTGCACTAAGGGAATACCCAGTGAAATCTAAGGGTCAAGGCAAAGCCACAGAAGGTAGAGCAGAGAAATACAGAGAACTTGATTTACATTAAAGAAACCAATCCTCCTGCAAAATACTGAGTTAAGGAACCTGTAAATTCTTTTTTCTAAACTATGTATAAAATAGATAAATATAAAAAACTAATGAGAGCCTACTGTATAGCCTAGGAAACCCTACTTAGTGTTTTATGGTGACCCAGATGGGAAGGAAATCCAAAAAAGAGGGGATATATGTATATGTATAGCTGATTCACTTTGCTGTATAGTAGAAACTAAGACAATATTGTCAAGTAACTATACTCCAATAAAAATGAATTTCAAAAAAGAACGGGATATTTTTAAAATTAGTTTTTTCATAAACAGGTAAATTTGTTGAGTGCTTAAAAAATCAAATGGGCAATAAATAACTCATCCAGAACTTTAACAAAAATAAACCAATTTAAATTGAATGTTTCTTGCTCAAAATACAGGTTCCCATGACATGTGAGGTATAGCTCAACAGTCCAGCCCCTTCCTGCATATCTGAGAGTTGCTAACCAGCCACAGATTATCAGTTTACACAGGAGACAGGCAAGCTCTTAGGAGGAGTCAGATGGAGTAGGTCAAGAGTTTCCATGGGAAAGGATGAGTTAGTCTGGTGACCGTTGTTGGGGGGCGGGAGTGAGGAGTTAGTGAGGCTTTATGTAATGGATGTGATCTTTCTTACAGACAGAGGCAGAGGTGTGGCTCTGTTTACAAGCATTGTACTTCATCTGAGTATTGTCAGAGTTCAGTGAATAGGAGACAGAAGAGGAAAATGTGTAGAATTTTGCTTTGCCCTGTGTTCACTGACAGCTCTCTTGTTCCTAATTTCTCTATCACATTGTATCTTCTGTTCTTACGATCAAAGTTATCAAACTTATTACTGTTTCAGTGGCAAGATGTGAGCATGAATTGAACAATCTGTAAGTTGTTTCAAATTTAAAGCAAAATCTCTGACCTCTAGTTACAGGTTTTGATCTGCATTTTTCTTAGTTAATGCATTTATGATGGTACTGTAAAGATAAGTAATTGGGTGAATTAAAGGCATCCTGTAAAGATTTACTGAGAATATGTGTTTGTTTTAGCTTCCCATGCTAATTAACAATAAATATATGAATCTGAAAGATTCATCTATGAAATTAATTTTCTCTCTACTATGCTAATATTTCATACTTTTAATGAAAATGACTATTCAAAGTTTACTAAAATTTCTAGATTAATCTTTGGATAATACAGAGAATTTCCACTATGTTTTGATTAAGCATTAATTTTTATTAAAAAAATAGGTATTTCTTTATTTGCCTTATCATACTGTTCAGACAGAGGATGAGATGGTTTGATGGCATCATTGGACCCAATGGACATGAGTTTGAGCAAACTACAGGCAATAGTGAAGGTCAGGGAAGCCTGGAATGGTACAGTTCTTGGGGTTACAGAGTCAGACACAACTTAGCAACTGAACAACAAGAACAATTATTTCTTTGGTTACATAAATAAAAATTTACCATTTTGAGAAGAATTTTTACTACAGACAAATAAACAGAACACCTTATTAAAACTCCTAAAAGTCAGAGAAAGAGACTTGTCAATCTAATACACATTTTGAGTTTTATGAGTTTCATCTAGAGCCAGTACCTGGTGGAATAGATGGAAAATCTCAAAGATGTCAGAGTCATTTCAGTTCCTAGCAGACCCATGCCAACATCTGCATTTTATGATGCTTTCTGTCTCCTTAGGAAAAGTAACATATATACTAGTTAGTTTTAGGAGGCTGTGTGGTTGATAGCATAATTGTTTGGATAGGCTATCCATTTTTGCTTTGGTAATGGGTGAAATATCAATTAGCAGAATGCTCTTGGGATCTAAATTCCTCATATAATAATTGTGCTTAGGTGAAGTTGTTGCAGGATATTAAATTCCACAAGGTTAGGTTGCTAGTTAAAAAGTGTATCTTATTTTAAACAAGTTCAAAATGTGAAAATTTTCTCTCCCAAATATTTAAGTGGGTAAGCCTTAAAAAATAATCACAATGGAATGTGCCCATCTCCACATGTGCAACTTAGTATCCATGGATAATTCAGCAGCTCCTCTAATTTCTCTCCTGAAAGTCAGTCTTCTCCCTTCATCTCCCTAGCCCCCACCACAATGCATTTTCCTCACTGTAGTCAACATATCTTTGTAAAATATTTGTAATCACAAACTAAAACTGTTGTTGTCCAGACACTCAGTTATGTCTGACTCTTTGTGACCCCATGGACTACAGCTTGCCAGGCTTCCCTGTCCTTCACCATCTCCCAAACTCTACTCAAACTAATGTCCATTGAGTTGATGATGCTATCCAACCCTCTCATTCTCATCACAAACTAAAACTGTTATCATGGAATAAAAAGGTGACACATAATGAGGTCTTACCTTGAAGTGTGAAACACACAGGAAATAGAGAAGGTTTCAGTTAGCACTTCACTTGAAATTCAAGTGATGATCTCAGTTAAATAGAGTCATGGAAATATAAGAGAGGGCTTCTGACTAAGAGAGTTATTTTGACTCTCCCCTAAAAAAAATGACTGGGTTTGCAACCTTAAGCCTTTACTTTCTGAGGCCATCTGTGGAAGTTTGCTGAGAATGTCCTTCCAGTAGCTTTCTCTATTTCTCTTTCCTCCTGAGCCAATTGACTCCAATCAACCAGTCATTGGCATCCCCTCCTCCTATGACCCTTCCCCACCAGCTCTGGCACAAGGGGTCTTCTGACTTCAGGTTTCATTGAAATAGGTGGAAGTCGGGTTGAGCCCTTTGGATCCTGAGAGAGGAGAAGGGAATTGTGTTTATAGACCCTCACCATTTGTGGTCTCAAGTCAGATTCACTAAAACAAACATTTACCCTTTGCAATTCCTTACCTCTCCTATTTTTTATTATCCTAAAAGAACTGTTGTATTTATTCCCTTAGCCTTGAATTACATCGCACTGCTATGACGCCATTCCCAGACTTACTAGTTCTTATAACTTGGTCTATAAGACTATGTAATCAAGTTCCTGCCACCTTTTCCATTTTCTTCTCAGCCCATTTCCCTGTCACTTCTGTGCTCTAGCTTTATTAGACTTGGCTCATTCTGAACAGTTAACTACAGCAAGGTCTTTGTAAATATTTGGGCTTAGAATGATTTCCTAACACCTCATCCTACTTACTTCACCCTGAACTCCTCTGTCTCTCTCAGGAGCCATCCTAACTACTACTCTCTGAGGCAAACCCCCTGAGAGACTGGACTTTATTCCCCTGTACATGTGCTGGAGAATCCTATGAAACTCCTTTATAGCAAATATCTTTAAAAAAACCCTTTTTATTACAAGTTTATAATTTCAAACTTTCAGAAACGCCATTCCCAGA
The DNA here is from genome assembly GCA_006410675.1 of Oreotragus oreotragus. Lineage (NCBI taxonomy): Eukaryota > Metazoa > Chordata > Mammalia > Artiodactyla > Bovidae > Oreotragus > Oreotragus oreotragus. Next base: position 175,455 of record SJYX01000546.1, on the reverse strand, counting down.
CTTACTAGTTCTTATAACTTGGTCTATAAGACTATGTAATCAAGTTCCTGCCACCTTTTCCATTTTCTTCTCAGCCCATTTCCCTGTCACTTCTGTGCTCTAGCTTTATTAGACTTGGCTCATTCTGAACAGTTAACTACAGCAAGGTCTTTGTAAATATTTGGGCTTAGAATGATTTCCTAACACCTCATCCTACTTACTTCACCCTGAACTCCTCTGTCTCTCTCAGGAGCCATCCTAACTACTACTCTCTGAGGCAAACCCCCTGAGAGACTGGACTTTATTCCCCTGTACATGTGCTGGAGAATCCTATGAAACTCCTTTATAGCAAATATCTTTAAAAAACCCCTTTTTATTACAAGTTTATAATTTCAAACTTTCAGAGAAGTTGAAAGAATAGTAAGCAAAACTATTTTTATCCAAGATTCAACTGTTGTTAACATTTTGTCCCATTAGCTTTATCATTTGTATCCTTCCTCCCTCTCCCCTTCTCACTCTCTCACATGCACACAAACATATAACACACAACACACACACATAATATTGTTTTTCTGAATCACTGCAGATGGTGACTGCAGCCATGAAATTAAAAGACGCTTACTCCTTGGAATGAAAATTATGACAAACCTAGACAGCATATTAAAAAGCAGAGACATTACTTTGTCAACAAAGGTCCATCTAGTCAAGGCTATGGTTTTTCCAGTAGTCATGTATGGATGTGAGGGTTGGACTGTAAAGAAAACTGAGCACTGAAGAATTGATGCTTTTGAACTGTGGTGTTGGAGAAAACTCTTGAGAGTCACTTGCACTGCAAGGAGATCCAACCAGTCCATCCTAAAGGAGATCAGTCCTGGGTGTTCATTGGAAGGACTGATGTTGAAGCTGAAACTCCAATAATTTGGCCACCTGATGCGAAGAGATGACTCATTTGAAAAGCCCCTGATGCTGGGAAAGATTGAAGGCAGGAGGAGAAGGGGACGACAGAGGATGAGATGGTTGGATGCTATCACTGACTCAATGGACATGGGTTTGGGTAGACTCCGGCAGTTGATGATGGACAGGGAGGCCTGGCATGCTGCGGTTCATGGGGTCGCATAGAGTCAGACATGACTGAACGACTGAACTGAACTGAACGACTTCAGTGTAAATTGCATACATCATAGCCTTTTTTTCCTAGATACTTCAGAGTGTATTTCCTTAGAGATATTCTCTTTCATAACTGAAATGGACTTATCAGAGTCAGTAAATTTAACATTAATTCATTACTTTTATTTAATTATTATTTATGAAATAACAGAAAATATATATTGGTTTCTGCTCCCTGTTTTTGGACAGAGTTACTTATTATTTCCTAAGTGATAAGAACAGTAGGAGCCTCTCTAGTTCCAATATTGATCTTTTCTCTCTGTTTCTAACACAGAGCTCCTGAAACACTTATAATCTCCTGGTTTGTAGGACCTTCTTGTTCTAATGTGATTCTTGATGGTCTCCTGGATGAGGGCTGATAACTGGAAAGACCAAGCAATGATAAGAAGCTTGGGATTTTCAACCCCACTCTCCAATCTCTTGAGAAGGAAGAAGGGCTGAAAATGAAGTTAATGATTGATCATGCCTATATAATAGACCTTTATAAAATTCCAGAAGTATGGGGTTTGGAGAGCTTCTGGGTTGGTGAATACACACAGGTATTGGGAGAGTGGTGTGCCTGGACAGGGCATGGACCTTTTGCCCCTTTCCCACACACTTTGCCCCACAAATCTCTTTTATCTAGCTGTTCATCTGTATTCCTTTATCACATATTCTAATAAACTAGTATACCTAAGTAAGTGACTCTCTGAGTTCTATGAGCCATTCTCAGAAATTAATTGAATCCAAGGAAGAGGTCATTGGAACCTCTCAATCTATAATCTTCTTCTAGGTCAGAAGTCACACATTTGTGTCTGGTGTCTGAAGTATGGGAGCAGCCTTGTAGGAGTGAATCCTTAACCTGTGGGATCTGATGTTATCTCTAGGTAGATAGTGTCAGAACTGAGTTGAATTCTTGGGCACCCTGCTTGTGGCTGAGAATTTCTTGGTGGTATAGAGAAAAACCTCTGCACATTTGGTAACCAGAAGTAAAGTGTTTTGTGTGAGTAGTAAATGAGACTCATAGGAAAGAAAGAAATAGTAGGGAAGACCTAGGTTTTTTTCTATACAGATAGTGGAAGATTGAGCTTCTCCATTATACAATTTTTGCTCACTCAACTACTAGGACAGGATGCAGTCCAGACTCATTTGCTGCTGCTGCTGCTGCTGCTGCTAAGTCACTTCAGTCGTGTCCGACTCTGTGTGACCCCATAGATGGCAGCACACCAGTCTCCGCCATCCCTGGGATTCTCCAGGCGAGAACAGTGGAGTGGGTTGCCATTTCCTTCTCCAATGAATGCATGAAAGTGAAAAGTGAAAGTGAAGTCGCTCAGTCATGTCCGACCCTCAGCAACCCCATGGACTGCAGCCTACCAGGCTCCTCCGCCCATGGGATTTTCCAGGCAAGAGTACTGGAGTGGAGTGCCATTGCCTTCTCCACCAGGCTCATTTAGTNAAGAACAGTGGAGTGGGTTGCCATTTCCTTCTCCAATGAATGCATGAAAGTGAAAAGTGAAAGTGAAGTCGCTCAGTCATGTCCGACCCTCAGCAACCCCATGGACTGCAGCCTACCAGGCTCCTCCGCCCATGGGATTTTCCAGGCAAGAGTACTGGAGTGGAGTGCCATTGCCTTCTCCACCAGGCTCATTTAGTTACTCTTTAATCTTCTTTAGTTCAGAAAATATCCACAGATTTTCTTTTATTTATTAATAAATTGATATATATATTTTTAAAAGTCATTTTTTAAAAATAGGCTGATATAATTTTGGTTTTGTCTAATGTTTCACCATAGTTAACTTATGTTACATGGGTTTCCTTGATGGCTCAAGCAGTAAAGAATCTGCTTGCAATGCACGAGACACAGGAGATGAGGGTTCAATCCCTGGGTCAGGAAGACCCCCTGGAGGAAAAAATGGCAACACATTCTGGTATTCTTGCCTGAAAAATCCATGGACAGGGTATCCAGGCAGGCTACAGCCCATGGGGTTACAAAGAGTCAACATGACTGAGGGTTGTGATGGATGAATGGATGCTTCAAGCTAGACTAGTTTATAAGTGATACCATTAGCAATATCATCGATCTTTTAATTATTTTTTCATGTCTGTTTTCCTTGAGGGATAGAAATCACCACGAAGGCAGTGACAAGCTTCATTCAATTTACATGTTTAGCTCCAGAATTGACTATAGGGCCTACCACATTATAGGTGGTAAATAAACACTTGAATGACTGACTGAAGTGACAAAGTAGATTTTCACTAACTTTGCAGAGCCCTGCTTGAAAGTGAGGTGCAGCTTTGCACTGCTATGCTGAGTTATCTTGTTGCTACTAAATTAAAATGGGTTAGGGCTGGGACCCCAGGCTCCTTGTATTGATCAAGAAGTAGAGCTAAGTTAGATTTATCTTTTTCTTATAGCTTCCTCATTTTACTGTTGCAAGATGCACAATCTTCAGTGATCAGCAAGCAAGCTCGGCCAATTCTGAATAGCCTCAGTGTGAGAGAATGCATATTTCTCTTCATTTTGCCAAGAAAGCTGGAGGCATTTTCCCCCCTCAGACAGCAATGAATGCATATTAAACCAACTGTAATTGTCTGCTAAATGTTATTTCATAAACAAGAAAACCAGAGCTAGACTTTTCCAAGCCTTTAAAATACTTGGGATACTAAAAATATCCTGTCAACCTTGAGCACAAAGCTGTCAAGCCAGAAACATTAAGCATTTCTGAAAAAGAATTCGGAGGAGGTTGGTGGAGAAACATTGAAATTCATTGTGAATCTCATTTTTTAAGAATGAGGAGGCAGCTATAACATTGATGTGTATTTATCCTAAATGAAAAGAATGAATGAATTCTACTCACATTTTAGGACACACAACTCAGTGAGATTTTGCACATTATAGAATTTTCTTCTTCTGCTTTTCAGGAGTGTATCTGCAGTTGGTTTGTCAAAACAGGTGTATATCATTAGAAGGGTGAGATTAAAGCTTAAACATTGAAAGATACGCATATATCTATATGTTTATTTGTCCTGAAGAAATGTTCCTAAATGTGGAAATGTCTCAAAATGTTTTGCAGAGTTTGACAATTTTTAAAAACACTCCCATTTGAAAAGTATCTACAGTAATGAACTGCTAGTCAAAACTAAAACTGAGAAAGAAAGAAAAAAAAGAGGCAGGAATGCTCCTCACTGAAGAGTTATTTTCCGCTGGGGAGTCCATTGGCATTCAGTTGTCTCATTTAATTATCCCTTGTGTGATTCAACCATTATTTATGAGCTTCTTCTTTTTCTTAAAGAGCTCTGGGCTCTGCTTGCCAATGTTATGGCATATGAGGAGGCAGGGGTGTGCGTGTGATAATGCATTGGTCCACACTGCTGGCATGTTTTCTATCTGAACTCATCAGCTGCCAAAAGGACGTAGAGCTCTCTCTTTCAAGATAAAACACTAACTGGGGTTTCAACATTGTGTGGGATTTGGCAGGCGTCGCATGCTCCTGCATTATTTAGGTAGAATACAGTCCCTAAATGTGCACGGTACCCGTTCAATAAAAATCATTTGCATGGGATTTATACCAGTTTCTGTCTGGTATTATCTCTGCCACTTGTACTGAGGAAATGGAGCCACAGAAATAGGTTGATGTAATTAATGGAGATGTTAAACATACAAGCCACTGAAGCATTTTCACACTTTTACTTTGAATCTAAACTTTCCTCCCGTCTTTACCCCCAGTTTGAGTTAAATAATCCATTGTGGATCTGCCTTGCTTTCTGCTGAGTTAGAATATTGGAATGAAATACAAAATCACTAGAAACATCCCACTAGTTTTTGGATGAAAAATAAAAGAGAGGGGGCAGTGACTAACAGTTGAAAACACTGAAAAAATCTGGGTGATGATTGTTGCCAGCAGTACAAAACAAACCAGTAGCATTGATTGAGAATGCAACATGGAGGTAAATGGTCTTTAATGAAGTTAACAGTGATTTTTATTATTAGTGGCTGAATTTGGCTCCATTTCAGACTAAGAAAGAACTCATCCCTTAATAAAGATTTCTTTTTCTGAAAATTATTGCTTCAGTTAGAAGGAATTGGTACTTAATAGCTTTTAATTAAAAGACCATGTCTAATGAGATTTTTTTTTCCTTTTCCATGGGAAAAGTAGATCCCTAACACTGAAAAATCTCTAATTGACCAGGTCTTGAGGATGCCAGTAAACAAACTGTTTAATAGACATGACTAAGCACATTGTGGTGAACCATTGATTCTGCCAGCCCAGAACTGTTCAGTAAATCATATTCTCAAACTAGACTGGCATAAAGCAATAGATATAGCTATAATCAAAAAATTAATGCACTCTTATTCATTCTTAAAAAGGACTATGAATAACAGAACATGCATTTTAGTGTCACAGCAATGAGTCACAGCTGTTATTGGACTGATCTAGATTAGTTTCCTAAGATACAAACTACACAGGGAGAAAGAGTTTGCATGTCTAACCACTTCTAAAGAAATATTAATGGCTTCAGTATCATTAGTTAAAATTGGCAAATTTACTTATCTCTTCAAAGAGAGTTCCCTTCCTTCTCACCATTCAAAGCATTAAGGTAAGAACATAACAAAATTTTAAGACAAAAAATTCCATTTACCATCGACACACCTGACATCTGTTAGTATAACATGCAGGTCTTCCTCCAGTCACTGAATGAAAGGTGTGTTTCAAACATAATTCAGTGATTTCAAGTTTAACTTATATGCTGTCAGAGATTCCATTATGCAATTAGCCTTTAAGATGAATTATTTAAGGAAGTTACAAACATGGCCACATTTTAAAAGTCTCTATAAGCTTATCTCTATATTAATAGTGTAATCTGAAATTTAGACATTGCACCTGTGATCCTTGTTCTACTTTCTCTATGAAATTGAAATTGCTCCAAAAGAATAAGTAGTTATAATGAATAATATTAATATGAATGGAGAAGGAAATGGCAACCCATGCCAGGATTCTTGCCGGGAGAATCCCATGAACGGAGGAGCCTGGTGGGCTACAGTCCATGGGGTCGCAAAGAGTCGGACACGACTAAGTGACTTCACTTCAGTGGTAATATCATCAGTATTTTCAATTGCTTAAATATGTTCTAAACATTTCAGTAATAAAGCAACTGTCACTTAGGGCTTCTTTTTGATTGTACCTTCAAAATGGATAAAAGTCCACATAATTTATAATTACTTGTTTTATAAAACATAATAGTCTTTTGCTATTCATATGTCAATTGTAAATTTTTTATCTAACAGCTTTTTTTGAACAAGTTAAGTATAAATACTTGAATGAGTAAATAAATTGTGAATAAAATTTTTCTTTCAAAAAACAGTTTAGGTATTTTTAATTATTTTTGATGATACATTTCAAATGTGGAGATGTTAAACATAAAAACCATTGAAGTGTTTTCATACTTTTACTTTGAATCTAAACCACAGAGTAGGAATGTGACAAACTCTTTTGTACCCAGTATTAGCAAACATTAATTTAACTTTTGCCAAAGTCAGCTTTAGATATTTTTCAACTTGTCTCCGAATACCCTTTTCTCCTGTAGGTAACACTATTAGGAAGTCGGCATGTATCCTTCTTGACTGTGTTTTATATTTTACTGTATAGTTATGTGCCATAGTACTCTATTGTACTATTTTGTTTTTAGACTTTATATAATTGGTATTCAACCACATACACCATTCTTATTTAAATGTTTATTTAAAATTTTTAACTACACAATTTGCTTTTACATTTGCTAACAAGGGTCGAATTATAAAAATCTTTGTTCTTCTGAAAAATATAAGAAAGTTTCATGTTTTAACTACCCGTTGAAAAATATGCCACTTGGTGTTTAGACTTCCCCACATTTTAAACAAGAGTAAATGTTTTAGTTTTAAATACATTTGTTTCTCTTAATGAATATATGATTGAATTTGCCAACATATTTTTAGCAGGTTCTGTGATTATATGTTGCTCATTTATTTAATGAACATATATTTATTCATTCATTTATTTAATCCTTTGTGTTCACTTTTCACTCTGCTGATGAATATCCTTTATTGATTCTCTCAGAAAGTGTCTATGGATGATAAGATATCAATCTTTGTATCTCTGTAAAGATGAGCATTTATTTTAATCTTTCTTACACAAAAGTCCAAATTTCTTTCTATTTTATCTTATCATCTATGATATTCATATCACATATCTAGGGAGAATTATTCTAATAATTCATAATGTTTAAATGAGAGGCATCTAGGTCACTGCATACTTATAAAACAAAACTGAAATGAAGTGAACAGAATGTCATATTACTTTCATTATTTTCAGAGGTAGAGAAATAGAGGTTATAATTGATAATTTTATTAATATTATTTTTTCATTATATTTGGTTCTAGTAAATCATCACTTCTGAAAACAATCTCTTTTTCTTCTTTGAAGTTCTTTATTAATCATCTGTAAAAATAATTCCATAAAGATGATAAAAATGGAGTTGTTAAATAGAATATATATATATACATATATATATGTGCAGTTTGATTTACTACAACTGTGAATGGTCTGGAGCAATCTTGTTCTTACCCTTTTACAAATCAAAGCTCTTTGAACATGCAATTTTGCAGAGCTTGCTTTCAGCACTAGATTTTTCTCTTTGTATTCTCTAAGGAGAATTTTTAGAAAATAGAATATTATTTCCTCTTGGAAAGGTACATCACTACATAGGATATTAATTAAATCCAAAATTTTTTTCTTAGAAGGATTCATTTTGTTAGAATCATATGTTTTTGTGAAAAAAGAAAAAATAAGATACACCCCTTGTCCCAGACAACACTTACTAGCAACTTTAAAAAAGTATGTATAATATTGGACTTTATCAGCATGCCTTATTATTTGCAAAGTTGCCTTAAATTCTGTTAATAAGGGAGCATTCCCTTTTGTGGTGATAGTTCATTATAGACAAAAAACTGCCTATATTAAAGGAACTCTACTGTAATAACAACAACAAATGACTCCTATTTGTAAATTCCTTTGAAACAGAGTTTTGCTTAAAATAATCTTTTGTAAAGATGACGTGACTTTTAAGAAAACTATTGTAAGTCTGCCATCTTTACATTATATTAACCATTATATCTAACCCTTGTGAAATCTATCATTAAAACTATGTCTTAAGTTCATGCTGTTGGAGCAACTGATTTTCTTTTGGGGAATGCATGAACACTGAAATATGCCATTAGAAAACCATGAAAGGAAACTGTACTGATAGGTTATTCCCCATACTGTGTATAATTCCCTCCAAGTCAATCGAAGATAAGTCTCACAGAAATAAAATAAAAAAATATCCAAGAATACCATGGATAGGTTATACCTGCACAGCTTATTCTCAGAGATGTATAAGGGTATTATCACTGTAACTTGACACTCTAGTGAGTTTTTGATACTGAATAGGGAAGGTTCCATAACTTATAAATTTAATCTGTAAGACAAAGGCACCCAAGCCTTGGAAAAATGAAAAAGTAAAATTGGATGCAAAATATTATTTCTTCAATGTAAGGCACAAAGATGTTTTCTATGGTATACATTACTCTAAAGTATATGATAGATTTGGACTGGCAAACTCTCAGCTCGTACTCAGTTGGGTTGGCAATGTGAACGTGTTCATTAAGCACACAAGAAGATATGACAGTTGCCTGGAAAGAGTCAAAATGGTAAAGTGCTTTTCCTTATTCCCTCTCAATCACCTCATGCTAAACAGTCCTGAAAGGAAGAGCTGTCTATTCCTGCTACTCTCCAACCCTACCTCTTGAGTTCCTAAAAAATGTACTGGTTGTCTATAGCGTTCCAGCCATTGTGCTTGGTGTGGAGTGCAGAGGGTGTTAAGAGGAGCGGCAAGCAAGCAGGTCTTCTCTTTTTAGTTGTTCGCTGCTCTCTCTCTATTGTTTAGCACAGTGCCCAGCACACATTAAGGTGGTGTGGGAAGGGTTTCAAAAAATTAAGTATAATAAGGATTCAATAAATGAAGGGAAGTCCCTAAACTACACTAAAAATGACCATAATTTTTTTTGGTTTTCTACCCTTGAGAGGTAACATCTGACTTCCTCTTGAACCTGGACTGGTCTTAGTGATGTACTTGAAAATGCAAAGATAGAATTAGTAGTGTGGGACTTCTGATGGTAAGTCATAACAAGTGATGTGGTCCCTCCTTGTACCCATTTGAACAACTCTGAGAGCCCTGAGACGCACTTGAAGAAGTCCTGCCATTCTGAGACCACTGTGAAGACAGGTCATTTGTAGGCTCTCTGGAGGGAGATATCAGCAGAACCAAGCCTTCCAGTCAACCCCTCCAAGACACCAGACAAATGAGAGGCCAGCTTAGACTGTCCAGACTAGTTCATGCACTGGTTGATATCTAGCAAGACTTCAGATGATGACACATAGAGGAAAATTGCCTAGATGAGTCCTGTCCAAATTCTTAACATGCGACATTGTGGGACAATAAAATGGTTGTTATCTTAACGTGCTGAATCTTGGTGTGGCTTATTATCATGTATGGATGTGAGATTTGGATCATAAAAAAGGCTGAGTGCCAAAGAATGAGTGCTTTCCAACTGTGGTGCTGGAGAAGACTCTCGAGAGTCCCTTGGACAGCAAAGAGATCAAACCAGTCACTCCTAAAGGAAATCAACCCAGAACATTCATTGGAAGGACTGATGGTGAAGCTGAACCTCACTTTGGCCACTTGATATGAAAAGCTGACTCATTGGAAAAGACCCTGATGCTGGGAAAGTTGACGGCAAAAGGAGAAGAAAGCAGCAGAGGATGAAACGGTTAGAGAGTCTCACCAACTTAAAGGACATAAACTTGAGCAAACTCCCGGAGATAGTAAAGGACAAGGAAGACTGGGGTTGCAAAGAGCCGGTCATGACTTAGCTACGTAACAACAACATTGTTACAACAGTGGGACTTCCCAGGTGGTAAAGTGGGACTTACCACTTCAGTGGTAAAGAATCTGCCTGCCAATGCAGCAGACATGGGTTTGAGTCCTGAGTCAGGAAGAGCTCCTGGATCCTTCCTGGAGAAGGAAATGGCAGCCCACTCCAGTATTGTCACTTGGGAAATCCCATGGAAAGAGGAGCTTGGTGGGCTAAGTCGATGGGGTCACAAAACAGTCAGACATGACTTAGCAACTAAACAACAATGACAATGAAAACAACACATTATACAATAATAGGTAACTGGAATGTTCCCCCAAAGATTATGGTTTAGGATGGGAGTGAAGAAAAGGTAGAGAGTTTTAGCGATTTGGATGAATGAGCAGATATTTACAATCCGAAGTACTGTGTTCTTCAATCAGAGTTTTGCATGGCGGGATATGCAACCGCCTAGGGGAGATGATGAACCCATCCTAGGAGTCTCAGTGTTTACTCCTTGAAACAAATGAAAACTAAGCTAATGCACCCCTTCTGATGGGAGGGGTGCATGAATGAAAACATACCACATGACAGTTTCTCTGTTTTGATTTAGATTGTTCAAATTGTATTCTTCAGAGCTTCTCTGAGGGATGTTGGAGACTGGCTGTATTGTACAATGAGTCAGGAAGAGCTCCTGGATCCTTCCTGGAGAAGGAAATGGCAGCCCACTCCAGTATTGTCACTTGGGAAATCCCATGGAAAGAGGAGCTTGGTGGGCTAAGTCGATGGGGTCACAAAACAGTCAGACATGACTTAGCAACTAAACAACAATGACAATGAAAACAACACATTATACAATAATAGGTAACTGGAATGTTCCCCCAAAGATTATGGTTTAGGATGGGAGTGAAGAAAAGGTAGAGAGTTTTAGCGATTTGGATGAATGAGCAGATATTTACAATCCGAAGTACTGTGTTCTTCAATCAGAGTTTTGCATGGCGGGATATGCAACCGCCTAGGGGAGATGATGAACCCATCCTAGGAGTCTCAGTGTTTACTCCTTGAAACAAATGAAAACTAAGCTAATGCACCCCTTCTGATGGGAGGGGTGCATGAATGAAAACATACCACATGACAGTTTCTCTGTTTTGATTTAGATTGTTCAAATTGTATTCTTCAGAGCTTCTCTGAGGGATGTTGGAGACTGGCTGTATTGTACAAGGACATAAAACTTGGAATCTGGGAGTTGATTATCTAGAATTGACCCAGTGGTAGAGAAGGAGGCAAAACAAGGCTTCTTTTTAAGTGTTTGGTATCATGGAAGCTCTAGGTAGAGGATTTCTTTACAGTATTTGAAGACCAGTATTTTGGGACAATATCTGGAGTACTGTATACCCTTTTGAAGCTTCCTTTCTATTGTTCTCTTAAGTAAAAAGTTCATGGTTCCCTTTTAGATAAAATATTCAGAGTTTGTGAACATAGAGGTACTTAAATTAGTAATTGGGCAAGAACTGAAGATTTTTAAATTAGTGCTTCTGGAAGATTACAGACATTGCAAATTAAATTTGAAGGTGGTTTAATCTGCTTTTTCTACTGGGAATAGAGCAACCTAGGATTTTAAACCATGATCTTTGCAGCATCTCCTACTTACAAATTTATGAGTCTATATTTTCCACAATTCCTACTTGTCCTATAGTATTAAGTGCTCAGGTCTCATTTTAGTACCCCTTAACAGTCCCAGAGATCCTCATACTTAGCTTCCAGTGGAGAAAGAAGGCTCTGCCTCTGGGCAACAGTGGAGTCTCCCTTGAACTGGAGGTGCCTGGTGGGCTCCATTAGGCTTCACTGCAGACTTCCACCTGGAGGCTCTACAGTTGTATTTCTATTGCAGCATAAGAAGTAGAGCTTACCTCTCTTCCTACTGATGGGTACTCTGCTGTTCTCAGATGTTGAGGAGTGATCAGAGTCTAGCTACTTGTTCAAAGTTCAGACAGAGGGACTGAGCTTCCCTCTTCTGTGTCCTTTAATTTTTCTATTTTAGTTTTAGTATGGCTTGAAATGGAGGTAAGCAGGGACAGTTTTTTTTTTTTTTAGGGAGGGACAGTTTTTCAAATTGATAATCAAAGTGAATATCATTACATGATTATGACACTGGACTGGATATTCAATTACCAAAAAAGACTATTCTTGCACCAAATGTGACGGGAATAGTTTTCAGTCTCCAAGGACTAGAAGTGCTAAATCTAGAATTACTGTGTTACTTGTAAAATGTGCCTGAAATGGGGAGCAGGGGAAAAAGCTTTCTTCTTATGGAAATAAAATAATGGGGACTTTCAGAGACTGATGCTATTGAGCTTGGGAGATAGCAAGACTCTGCCTTGGCTGTAGCTGAAGGCTGATGCAGGAGAGTAGAAGGACTCCACCCTAACTGGAGAAAAAAGTGAGGAGGACCTGCAATGTCAGAGTAGGAAGTTTGGAGGTTGTTTCAAGATACTTGGGAATAATGACCTATATACGACTAAGGAAGTAACAAAATTAATGCACTATTTTAAAATTAGATTGAGAAAGTATTTAAGATATATGGGAAGCTGACTATATCCCAAATGGTTTTTATATGCTGTTTAATTTAGCAATACTATCAGAAAATATTAGTCCCTTTTTATAGATGAGGAAATTTAACTTTGAATTGATGAATAAAGTTGGCTAACATTATACACCTAGCAAGTGAAAGAGTTGGAATTTGATCCTAGTTTATATGCTGTTTAATTTAGCAACACTATCAGAAAATATTAGTCCCTTTTAATAGACGAGGAAATTTAACTTTGAATTGATGAATAAAGTTGGCTAACATTACACACCTAGCAAGTGAAAGAGTTGGAATTTGATCCTAGTTTACCTAATTCCAAAGACCTTGTTCTTTCATGAAGCTAGCCATGCTATCTAGGAATGAGTTAGTTAAACCACAGAAGATTTGGTGGGAATGGCAAAGCAATGACAGAACTAAGAGATAAGACTCAAAAAGTCTTGAGACTTAGCAATAGATGTGGAAAGTAAGATAGAAAGATGAGTAAAAATTAAAGTTTCTTCCCTAGGTAACTGGAAGAATGTCATTACTAGAAAAAATTTGAGTAGCAGTTAGATCAAGGAGAATATTATCCCTAAACACTTTTCTAGTCTTCAAATCCTGTCTCTCTCTGTGTGAATTTGGCTTTCTACAGTCGGATATTACTGTAGTGAGAGGCTCACCTTGAGGTAGGAAGTACTTAGCTATTACACACTGAAAGATAATTGGACAGGAAGTTAATTCATTACATTTGATATGGTAAGATGGTGAGCTGGGGCAAACTAGGCCTGGATTAAGAATCCGACTAACAGAAGACATTCCAACGAAGACCATCAATGACACCAGGCATGCTCAGAAAGGAAACTGATCCAATGAAGAACTTTCATCTTGTTGTACCTCAGCCTATCTGTCAAGCTCCATCATTTTCTCCTCTGTCTTCCCATTCCTGACCTTTCTGCCCTGTGCACTGTTACTTGCAGAGCTCTACATTAAGCTCTACATGTATTTCCTCAACAGGCATTAAAACTATAGCACCTCTTCTTTCATTAACATCTATGTAGAGAGAGCCCTGCATTGACTTAGCCAACATGTTAAAAGTAAGCTTTGTTAATCTTTATTATTGCACATATATTCCTGGAATCTTTGGATTTTAATTGATCAGGGAGGTAATGATGCTTTTAAACTATAGTTTCCACTCCATGAAGTAAGCATGCATGCGTGCTGTGCTAAGTCACTTTAGTTGTGCCCGACTCTTCACAACCCTATGGATTGTGGCCCAACAGGCTCCTCTATCCATGGTACTCTTATATAATTGGGATACTATGATGCCCGGTGTCCCTGAGAATAATCTGAACCTAAGTTTCAACCAATCTCTCCATCACTATAGAATGTTATCTCTGGCTTTGATTTAACCCCGGGCTCATCTTGGTCAGCACTATATTAGAGTCTAAATCAGAGTCCAAACCTTGGCTACTTTCAAAGTTAGTTTCTAATATAGTTCCAAAGACTTCATTCATTTTTTTNTATAACATTGATGTGTATTTATCCTAAATGAAAAGAATGAATGAATTCTACTCACATTTTAGGACACACAACTCAGTGAGATTTTGCACATTATAGAATTTTCTTCTGCTTTTCAGGAGTGTATCTGCAGTTGGTTTGTCAAAACAGGTGTATATCATTAGAAGGGTGAGATTAAAGCTTAAACATTGAAAGATACGCATATATCTATATGTTTATTTGTCCTGAAGAAATGTTCCTAAATGTGGAAATGTCTCAAAATGTTTTGCAGAGTTTGACAATTTTTAAAAACACTCCCATTTGAAAAGTATCTACAGTAATGAACTGCTAGTCAAAACTAAAACTGAGAAAGAAAGAAAAAAAAGAGGCAGGAATGCTCCTCACTGAAGAGTTATTTTCCGCTGGGGAGTCCATTGGCATTCAGTTGTCTCATTTAATTATCCCTTGTGTGATTCAACCATTATTTATGAGCTTCTTCTTTTTCTTAAAGAGCTCTGGGCTCTGCTTGCCAATGTTATGGCATATGAGGAGGCAGGGGTGTGCGTGTGATAATGCATTGGTCCACACTGCTGGCATGTTTTCTATCTGAACTCATCAGCTGCCAAAAGGACGTAGAGCTCTCTCTTTCAAGATAAAACACTAACTGGGGTTTCAACATTGTGTGGGATTTGGCAGGCGTCGCATGCTCCTGCATTATTTAGGTAGAATACAGTCCCTAAATGTGCACGGTACCCGTTCAATAAAAATCATTTGCATGGGATTTATACCAGTTTCTGTCTGGTATTATCTCTGCCACTTGTACTGAGGAAATGGAGCCACAGAAATAGGTTGATGTAATTAATGGAGATGTTAAACATACAAGCCACTGAAGCATTTTCACACTTTTACTTTGAATCTAAACTTTCCTCCCGTCTTTACCCCCAGTTTGAGTTAAATAATCCATTGTGGATCTGCCTTGCTTTCTGCTGAGTTAGAATATTGGAATGAAATACAAAATCACTAGAAACATCCCACTAGTTTTTGGATGAAAAATAAAAGAGAGGGGGCAGTGACTAACAGTTGAAAACACTGAAAAAATCTGGGTGATGATTGTTGCCAGCAGTACAAAACAAACCAGTAGCATTGATTGAGAATGCAACATGGAGGTAAATGGTCTTTAATGAAGTTAACAGTGATTTTTATTATTAGTGGCTGAATTTGGCTCCATTTCAGACTAAGAAAGAACTCATCCCTTAATAAAGATTTCTTTTTCTGAAAATTATTGCTTCAGTTAGAAGGAATTGGTACTTAATAGCTTTTAATTAAAAGACCATGTCTAATGAGATTTTTTTTTCCTTTTCCATGGGAAAAGTAGATCCCTAACACTGAAAAATCTCTAATTGACCAGGTCTTGAGGATGCCAGTAAACAAACTGTTTAATAGACATGACTAAGCACATTGTGGTGAACCATTGATTCTGCCAGCCCAGAACTGTTCAGTAAATCATATTCTCAAACTAGACTGGCATAAAGCAATAGATATAGCTATAATCAAAAAATTAATGCACTCTTATTCATTCTTAAAAAGGACTATGAATAACAGAACATGCATTTTAGTGTCACAGCAATGAGTCACAGCTGTTATTGGACTGATCTAGATTAGTTTCCTAAGATACAAACTACACAGGGAGAAAGAGTTTGCATGTCTAACCACTTCTAAAGAAATATTAATGGCTTCAGTATCATTAGTTAAAATTGGCAAATTTACTTATCTCTTCAAAGAGAGTTCCCTTCCTTCTCACCATTCAAAGCATTAAGGTAAGAACATAACAAAATTTTAAGACAAAAAATTCCATTTACCATCGACACACCTGACATCTGTTAGTATAACATGCAGGTCTTCCTCCAGTCACTGAATGAAAGGTGTGTTTCAAACATAATTCAGTGATTTCAAGTTTAACTTATATGCTGTCAGAGATTCCATTATGCAATTAGCCTTTAAGATGAATTATTTAAGGAAGTTACAAACAAGGCCACATTTTAAAAGTCTCTATAAGCTTATCTCTATATTAATAGTGTAATCTGAAATTTAGACATTGCACCTGTGATCCTTGTTCTACTTTCTCTATGAAATTGAAATTGCTCCAAAAGAATAAGTAGTTATAATGAATAATATTAATATGAATGGAGAAGGAAATGGCAACCCATGCCAGGATTCTTGCCGGGAGAATCCCATGAACGGAGGAGCCTGGTGGGCTACAGTCCATGGGGTCGCAAAGAGTCGGACACGACTAAGNGTTCTACTTTCTCTATGAAATTGAAATTGCTCCAAAAGAATAAGTAGTTATAATGAATAATATTAATATGAATGGAGAAGGAAATGGCAACCCATGCCAGGATTCTTGCCGGGAGAATCCCATGAACGGAGGAGCCTGGTGGGCTACAGTCCATGGGGTCGCAAAGAGTCGGACACGACTAAGTGACTTCACTTCAGTGGTAATATCATCAGTATTTTCAATTGCTTAAATATGTTCTAAACATTTCAGTAATAAAGCAACTGTCACTTAGGGCTTCTTTTTGATTGTACCTTCAAAATGGATAAAAGTCCACATAATTTATAATTACTTGTTTTATAAAACATAATAGTCTTTTGCTATTCATATGTCAATTGTAAATTTTTTATCTAACAGCTTTTTTTGAACAAGTTAAGTATAAATACTTGAATGAGTAAATAAATTGTGAATAAAATTTTTCTTTCAAAAAACAGTTTAGGTATTTTTAATTATTTTTGATGATACATTTCAAATGTGGAGATGTTAAACATAAAAACCATTGAAGTGTTTTCATACTTTTACTTTGAATCTAAACCACAGAGTAGGAATGTGACAAACTCTTTTGTACCCAGTATTAGCAAACATTAATTTAACTTTTGCCAAAGTCAGCTTTAGATATTTTTCAACTTGTCTCCGAATACCCTTTTCTCCTGTAGGTAACACTATTAGGAAGTCGGCATGTATCCTTCTTGACTGTGTTTTATATTTTACTGTATAGTTATGTGCCATAGTACTCTATTGTACTATTTTGTTTTTAGACTTTATATAATTGGTATTCAACCACATACACCATTCTTATTTAAATGTTTATTTAAAATTTTTAACTACACAATTTGCTTTTACATTTGCTAACAAGGGTCGAATTATAAAAATCTTTGTTCTTCTGAAAAATATAAGAAAGTTTCATGTTTTAACTACCCGTTGAAAAATATGCCACTTGGTGTTTAGACTTCCCCACATTTTAAACAAGAGTAAATGTTTTAGTTTTAAATACATTTGTTTCTCTTAATGAACATATGATTGAATTTGNGAAAAATATAAGAAAGTTTCATGTTTTAACTACCCGTTGAAAAATATGCCACTTGGTGTTTAGACTTCCCCACATTTTAAACAAGAGTAAATGTTTTAGTTTTAAATACATTTGTTTCTCTTAATGAATATATGATTGAATTTGCCAACATATTTTTAGCAGGTTCTGTGATTATATGTTGCTCATTTGTTTAATGAACATATATTTATTCATTCATTTATTTAATCCTTTGTGTTCACTTTTCACTCTGCTGATGAATATCCTTTATTGATTCTCTCAGAAAGTGTCTATGGATGATAAGATATCAATCTTTGTATCTCTGTAAAGATGAGCATTTATTTTAATCTTTCTTACACAAAAGTCCAAATTTCTTTCTATTTTATCTTATCATCTATGATATTCATATCACATATCTAGGGAGAATTATTCTAATAATTCATAATGTTTAAATGAGAGGCATCTAGGTCACTGCATACTTATAAAACAAAACTGAAATGAAGTGAACAGAATGTCATATTACTTTCATTATTTTCAGAGGTAGAGAAATAGAGGTTATAATTGATAATTTTATTAATATTATTTTTTCATTATATTTGGTTCTAGTAAATCATCACTTCTGAAAACAATCTCTTTTTCTTCTTTGAAGTTCTTTATTAATCATCTGTAAAAATAATTCCATAAAGATGATAAAAATGGAGTTGTTAAATAGAATATATATATATACATATATATATGTGCAGTTTGATTTACTACAACTGTGAATGGTCTGGAGCAATCTTGTTCTTACCCTTTGACAAATCANTATTTGGTTCTAGTAAATCATCACTTCTGAAAACAATCTCTTTTTCTTCTTTGAAGTTCTTTATTAATCATCTGTAAAAATAATTCCATAAAGATGATAAAAATGGAGTTGTTAAATAGAATATATATATATACATATATATATGTGCAGTTTGATTTACTACAACTGTGAATGGTCTGGAGCAATCTTGTTCTTACCCTTTTACAAATCAAAGCTCTTTGAACATGCAATTTTGCAGAGCTTGCTTTCAGCACTAGATTTTTCTCTTTGTATTCTCTAAGGAGAATTTTTAGAAAATAGAATATTATTTCCTCTTGGAAAGGTACATCACTACATAGGATATTAATTAAATCCAAAATTTTTTTCTTAGAAGGATTCATTTTGTTAGAATCATATGTTTTTGTGAAAAAAGAAAAAATAAGATACACCCCTTGTCCCAGACAACACTTACTAGCAACTTTAAAAAAGTATGTATAATATTGGACTTTATCAGCATGCCTTATTATTTGCAAAGTTGCCTTAAATTCTGTTAATAAGGGAGCATTCCCTTTTGTGGTGATAGTTCATTATAGACAAAAAACTGCCTATATTAAAGGAACTCTACTGTAATAACAACAACAAATGACTCCTATTTGTAAATTCCTTTGAAACAGAGTTTTGCTTAAAATAATCTTTTGTAAAGATGACGTGACTTTTAAGAAAACTATTGTAAGTCTGCCATCTTTACATTATATTAACCATTATAACTAACCCTTGTGAAATCTATCATTAAAACTATGTCTTAAGTTCATGCTGTTGGAGCAACTGATTTTCTTTTGGGGAATGCATGAACACTGAAATATGCCATTAGAAAACCATGAAAGGAAACTGTACTGATAGGTTATTCCCCATACTGTGTATAATTCCCTCCAAGTCAATCGAAGATAAGTCTCACAGAAATAAAATAAAAAAATATCCAAGAATACCATGGATAGGTTATACCTGCACAGTTTATTCTCAGAGATGTATAAGGGTATTATCACTGTAACTTGACACTCTAGTGAGTTTTTGATACTGAATAGGGAAGGTTCCATAACTTATAAATTTAATCTGTAAGACAAAGGCACCCAAGCCTTGGAAAAATGAAAAAGTAAAATTGGATGCAAAATATTATTTCTTCAATGTAAGGCACAAAGATGTTTTCTATGGTATACATTACTCTAAAGTATATGATAGATTTGGACTGGCAAACTCTCAGCTCGTACTCAGTTGGGTTGGCAATGTGAACGTGTTCATTAAGCACACAAGAAGATATGACAGTTGCCTGGAAAGAGTCAAAATGGTAAAGTGCTTTTCCTTATTCCCTCTCAATCACCTCATGCTAAACAGTCCTGAAAGGAAGAGCTGTCTATTCCTGCTACTCTCCAACCCTACCTCTTGAGTTCCTAAAAAATGTACTGGTTGTCTATAGCGTTCCAGCCATTGTGCTTGGTGTGGAGTGCAGAGGGTGTTAAGAGGAGCGGCAAGCAAGCAGGTCTTCTCTTTTTAGTTGTTCGCTGCTCTCTCTCTATTGTTTAGCACAGTGCCCAGCACACATTAAGGTGGTGTGGGAAGGGTTTCAAAAAATTAAGTATAATAAGGATTCAATAAATGAAGGGAAGTCCCTAAACTACACTAAAAATGACCATAATTTTTTTTGGTTTTCTACCCTTGAGAGGTAACATCTGACTTCCTCTTGAACCTGGACTGGTCTTAGTGATGTACTTGAAAATGCAAAGATAGAATTAGTAATGTGGGACTTCTGATGGTAAGTCATAACAAGTGATGCGGTCCCTCCTTGTACCCATTTGAACAACTCTGAGAGCCCTGAGACGCACTTGAAGAAGTCCTGCCATTCTGAGACCACTGTGAAGACAGGTCATTTGTAGGCTCTCTGGAGGGAGATATCAGCAGAACCAAGCCTTCCAGTCAACCCCTCCAAGACACCAGACAAATGAGAGGCCAGCTTAGACTGTCCAGACTAGTTCATGCACTGGTTGATATCTAGCAAGACTTCAGATGATGACACATAGAGGAAAATTGCCTAGATGAGTCCTGTCCAAATTCTTAACATGCGACATTGTGGGACAATAAAATGGTTGTTATCTTAACGTGCTGAATCTTGGTGTGGCTTATTATCATGTATGGATGTGAGATTTGGATCATAAAAAAGGCTGAGCGCCAAAGAATGAGTGCTTTCCAACTGTGGTGCTGGAGAAGACTCTCGAGAGTCCCTTGGACAGCAAAGAGATCAAACCAGTCACTCCTAAAGGAAATCAACCCAGAACATTCATTGGAAGGACTGATGGTGAAGCTGAACCTCACTTTGGCCACTTGATATGAAAAGCTGACTCATTGGAAAAGACCCTGATGCTGGGAAAGTTGACGGCAAAAGGAGAAGAAAGCAGCAGAGGATGAAATGGTTAGAGAGTCTCACCAACTCAAAGGACATAAACTTGAGCAAACTCCTGGAGATAGTAAAGGACAAGGAAGACTGGGGTTGCAAAGAGCCGGTCATGACTTAGCGACGAAACAACAACATTGTTACAACAGTGGGACTTCCCAGGTGGCTCAGTGGTAAAGAATCTGCCTGCCAATGCAGCAGACATGGGTTTGAGTCTTGAGTCAGGAAGAGCTCCTGGATCCTTCCTGGAGAAGGAAATGGCAGCCCACTCCAGTATTGTCACTTGGGAAATCCCATGGAAAGAGGAGCTTGGTGGGCTAAGTCGATGGGGTCACAAAACAGTCAGACATGACTTAGCAACTAAACAACAATGACAATGAAAACAACACATTATACAATAATAGGTAACTGGAATGTTCCCCCAAAGATTATGGTTTAGGATGGGAGTGAAGAAAAGGTAGAGAGTTTTAGCGATTTGGATGAATGAGCAGATATTTACAATCCGAAGTACTGTGTTCTTCAATCAGAGTTTTGCATGGCGGGATATGCAACCGCCTAGGGGAGATGATGAACCCATCCTAGGAGTCTCAGTGTTTACTCCTTGAAACAAATGAAAACTAAGCTAATGCACCCCTTCTGATGGGAGGGGTGCATGAATGAAAACATACCACATGACAGTTTCTCTGTTTTGATTTAGATTGTTCAAATTGTATTCTTCAGAGCTTCTCTGAGGGATGTTGGAGACTGGCTGTATTGTACAAGGACATAAAACTTGGAATCTGGGAGTTGATTATCTAGAATTGACCCAGTGGTAGAGAAGGAGGCAAAACAAGGCTTCTTTTTAAGTGTTTGGTATCATGGAAGCTCTAGGTAGAGGATTTCTTTACAGTATTTGAAGACCAGTATTTTGGGACAATATCTGGAGTACTGTATACCCTTTTGAAGCTTCCTTTCTATTGTTCTCTTAAGTAAAAAGTTCATGGTTCCCTTTTAGATAAAATATTCAGAGTTTGTGAACATAGAGGTACTTAAATTAGTAATTGGGCAAGAACTGAAGATTTTTAAATTAGTGCTTCTGGAAGATTACAGACATTGCAAATTAAATTTGAAGGTGGTTTAATCTGCTTTTTCTACTGGGAATAGAGCAACCTAGGATTTTAAACCATGATCTTTGCAGCATCTCCTACTTACAAATTTATGAGTCTATATTTTCCACAATTCCTACTTGTCCTATAGTATTAAGTGCTCAGGTCTCATTTTAGTACCCCTTAACAGTCCCAGAGATCCTCATACTTAGCTTCCAGTGGAGAAAGAAGGCTCTGCCTCTGGGCAACAGTGGAGTCTCCCTTGAACTGGAGGTGCCTGGTGGGCTCCATTAGGCTTCACTGCAGACTTCCACCTGGAGGCTCTACAGTTGTATTTCTATTGCAGCATAAGAAGTAGAGCTTACCTCTCTTCCTACTGATGGGTACTCTGCTGTTCTCAGATGTTGAGGAGTGATCAGAGTCTAGCTACTTGTTCAAAGTTCAGACAGAGGGACTGAGCTTCCCTCTTCTGTGTCCTTTAATTTTTCTATTTTAGTTTTAGTATGGCTTGAAATGGAGGTAAGCAGGGACAGTTTTTTTTTTTTTTAGGGAGGGACAGTTTTTCAAATTGATAATCAAAGTGAATATCATTACATGATTATGACACTGGACTGGATATTCAATTACCAAAAAAGACTATTCTTGCACCAAATGTGACGGGAATAGTTTTCAGTCTCCAAGGACTAGAAGTGCTAAATCTAGAATTACTGTGTTACTTGTAAAATGTGCCTGAAATGGGGAGCAGGGGAAAAAGCTTTCTTCTTATGGAAATAAAATAATGGGGACTTTCAGAGACTGATGCTATTGAGCTTGGGAGATAGCAAGACTCTGCCTTGGCTGTAGCTGAAGGCTGATGCAGGAGAGTAGAAGGACTCCACCCTAACTGGAGAAAAAAGTGAGGAGGACCTGCAATGTCAGAGTAGGAAGTTTGGAGGTTGTTTCAAGATACTTGGGAATAATGACCTATATACGACTAAGGAAGTAACAAAATTAATGCACTATTTTAAAATTAGATTGAGAAAGTATTTAAGATATATGGGAAGCTGACTATATCCCAAATGGTTTTTATATGCTGTTTAATTTAGCAATACTATCAGAAAATATTAGTCCCTTTTTATAGATGAGGAAATTTAACTTTGAATTGATGAATAAAGTTGGCTAACATTATACACCTAGCAAGTGAAAGAGTTGGAATTTGATCCTAGTTTATATGCTGTTTAATTTAGCAACACTATCAGAAAATATTAGTCCCTTTTAATAGACGAGGAAATTTAACTTTGAATTGATGAATAAAGTTGGCTAACATTACACACCTAGCAAGTGAAAGAGTTGGAATTTGATCCTAGTTTACCTAATTCCAAAGACCTTGTTCTTTCATGAAGCTAGCCATGCTATCTAGGAATGAGTTAGTTAAACCACAGAAGATTTGGTGGGAATGGCAAAGCAATGACAGAACTAAGAGATAAGACTCAAAAAGTCTTGAGACTTAGCAATAGATGTGGAAAGTAAGATAGAAAGATGAGTAAAAATTAAAGTTTCTTCCCTAGGTAACTGGAAGAATGTCATTACTAGAAAAAATTTGAGTAGCAGTTAGATCAAGGAGAATATTATCCCTAAACACTTTTCTAGTCTTCAAATCCTGTCTCTCTCTGTGTGAATTTGGCTTTCTACAGTCGGATATTACTGTAGTGAGAGGCTCACCTTGAGGTAGGAAGTACTTAGCTATTACACACTGAAAGATAATTGGACAGGAAGTTAATTCATTACATTTGATATGGTAAGATGGTGAGCTGGGGCAAACTAGGCCTGGATTAAGAATCCGACTAACAGAAGACATTCCAACGAAGACCATCAATGACACCAGGCATGCTCAGAAAGGAAACTGATCCAATGAAGAACTTTCATCTTGTTGTACCTCAGCCTATCTGTCAAGCTCCATCATTTTCTCCTCTGTCTTCCCATTCCTGACCTTTCTGCCCTGTGCACTGTTACTTGCAGAGCTCTACATTAAGCTCTACATGTATTTCCTCAACAGGCATTAAAACTATAGCACCTCTTCTTTCATTAACATCTATGTAGAGAGAGCCCTGCATTGACTTAGCCAACATGTTAAAAGTAAGCTTTGTTAATCTTTATTATTGCACATATATTCCTGGAATCTTTGGATTTTAATTGATCAGGGAGGTAATGATGCTTTTAAACTATAGTTTCCACTCCATGAAGTAAGCATGCATGCGTGCTGTGCTAAGTCACTTTAGTTGTGCCCGACTCTTCACAACCCTATGGATTGTGGCCCAACAGGCTCCTCTATCCATGGTACTCTTATATAATTGGGATACTATGATGCCCGGTGTCCCTGAGAATAATCTGAACCTAAGTTTCAACCAATCTCTCCATCACTATAGAATGTTATCTCTGGCTTTGATTTAACCCCGGGCTCATCTTGGTCAGCACTATATTAGAGTCTAAATCAGAGTCCAAACCTTGGCTACTTTCAAAGTTAGTTTCTAATATAGTTCCAAAGACTTCATTCATTTTTTTCCAATCTTAAGAAAAGTAGAGAAACTTGAGATAAGATTCAAATGGAAATTTAGAAGAGGAATATAGAAAAATAATTATTGACTTTAACTTACAGCTTATGGGCAAATAGCTTAGAAGGTATAAAAACATCTTTGGGTTGCAAAAGTGAGGCAAAAGAAAAAAAAACTTGAAATTAATAGCAATACTTAAAGTTCTATGATGAAATAGATCTCCCTTGCTAGTGACTCTGAGGTTGCCCCTCTTGACTGATGCACTCTTGCCAAGTGCTGCTTTGCAGGTGGTTAACCTATGCAGAGGAAATCATGTGACCTCATTAGTTTTTTTCAGAGTATACTAAAAATGCGCAGAACTGGTATGAATTGTAAAGGGTAGATAAATGCAAATACTATATTAAAACATAAATTACTTTTTTACATTGTTCTACTTTTTATCATGACTTATTCAAAGTAGACTTTCACTGTATTTCAATTGCAACTAGTATCCTAGACAACTTGCTCTCCATTTTCACTTAAAAATCTTCCGTTATTGAAAGCAAATTGAAATAGATGACTTATTTATTCTCTTTGCTTCAGTTCCTTTGTAAAAGCCAATATGTTCACATTTATCTCAACATGGTTACTTCTTAATCTCTTACTTTATGCCTTGAGAGACAGAAAAAGAGGGAGAAGGAGAGAGGAAAGAATGTGTGTGTGTGTGTGTGTGTGTGTGTGTGCGTGCGCAGGCATATGCTGATAACTAGGCCTTTTCATAAAGGAAAAAAAAAGACCTAAACACTGGAAAAATATGGAAACAATATTCCTCTGAGAATAGTATTAATGAGCTCAATATTTATTATTTGAATGACTGAGTCTTTCAAAGAATTGATTATATCAAAGTACCCAGATGAAATTTTAAGACCCTTCTAAGTTAAGAACTTTCTGTTAAAAAACATGCATAAACCCAACAGGAAATGGAAAGAATCCCCATCTACCATGTTGTGTGCTGTACTGTGCTAAGTGGCTTCTGTCATGTCCACCTCCTGGTGACTCCATGGACTGTAGCCCACCAGGCTCGTCTGTCCATGGGCTTCTCCAGGCAAGAATACTGGAGTGGGTTGCCATTTCCTTCTCCAGGGGATCTTCCCGACCCAGGGATCAAACCCAAGTCTCTTAAGTCTCCTCCATTGTCAGGCGGGTTCTTTACCACCTGGGAAGCCCTACCAGGTTATTAGGCTTTAAATAAAAATCCTAGGTTGTGTGTGAAAAAAACAGGAGGATGAGAAGCATGGTGTGTTGGTAGCCCAGAACTTTGGGAGAGCTTCCTTTCTGTTTAGGAACTTACACATTTTTTTTTTTTTCTCCTGTCTGTACATGCTCCTAAGGAAAAAATTCTAGCACTAATTCACATCATTAGAAAATGATTGCTTTTTTACAGTGTTTCTTCTGATAAGTATATCTGTATTATAACAAGGTTTACTGTTATAAGCCATGTGGGTGAATTTTCCAAGAAGGGATTTCCAGCAAGTTGGCAGATAGAAGAGATCCTTTGGGGTAAGTAGTAAGAAGATTCAAGGATGTCACCTCCTTGCAGAAAGATTCCTGTGCCCCTCAGTGTGGCACAGGAAAGAGCTCCTGGGTTGGGATGATGACTCTGTTAGTGAAAATGTGTGGTCCAATGACTCAGGGAAGCAATCTGTCCCTTCCTCCCGGGTTCTGGCACTGAATAAATTCCTCCAAACCCTGACACAATCCTGGGGACAATGAGGTTAAAATATCCTATCAGCTTTTTTGGAAGGGGGGTTGCAATACAGTAGAAACTGAGTTGAATTACAAGTTAGAAGGAATAATTCTGTGCATATTATACTCTTCAGCCTGAAACTCGGATTCTCTCTATAAGATGTGTTTCCTTCATTCAAGGAACTTATGTTCTAGGGTGTTTTGATATAATGATTTTTTTAGGAGAAATAAATAAATATGTATCATCATTAGGAATCTGATGGTAAGAAAAAAAGTTTAATTCATTCCTTACCAGTAGCTTTCAGCATAAAAATTTTCAGAGTATATTTGTAAAAGCACACCATTACCATCTGACTATTAGCAAAGAAGAGGCTCAGTAAAATGCATACACCTGACTTTAGTAGAAGGGAGTTCTGGTTTCAGATACACTTGACTGTGTACCTTTTGATCTTCTGATGGTATAAATACATACAGGGCACTTGGGAGCTAATTAACCTAAAATCTGGTTATGCTATTCATCAGCAGATGGGCCTTCAGTTTAACTTCACTGCAGAAAGAAAATACAGTGATATCTCAATTATCAAATCACCTAAGAAGTAAATTGCTTTGCGTATACACCTATTCTTTGTTTAATGACTTTAACTCTTTTCTGAAAAACCTGCCACTGAGTGAAAAGTCAAAACCCTATTAATTCTAGTAGGGAAATTTATGAGGAGTTCCATCCCAACTTCAAATAGAAACAGACAAACATCACTGAACAATGGAAACAATTTAATATAAGTAGGAAATAATCACTTAAGACAAATACATATAATTTGTATCTTAATGCAATGTAATAACTAATCAAACAAATGAGACTTCCAAGTGGTTGGTGGTAGGTAAGGAGAGGTGGAAAGGGGCATCCTAAGAAAAGGCAGTTTTCTTTCTACATAGTTTTATTTGTCACTTCTTCAACCTGTTTGGGAGCTGGCTAATGATTATTCTGCACTGAATGTGCACTTATGAATCATATTAGTAGATGGGAAAATACCTTCTGTCTGAAATACCACTTCTTAAAATGCATTTATATAGTGAGGTTTGGGGTAAAAAAATATCATTGTATCAAAAAAGAGTGAGATATAATAAATTTGCTGGGGTTTTTGAGAAAGTTCATCCTCATTCTTCTGGAAGAGCTATTGGAAGTGATCCCTTCTTTCTTCTTAGGGGAGTTATTGATGACCATGAGTCCTAGAGCCACAATAGACATTTCAGATACCAATGTGAGGGTGTAGCTCACCTAGGAAGAAGACAAGACAAAAGCTCATGGAAGAAGGAAAAGCCACTGAATTAAGGCAATTTTGTATGAAGTCACTCAGAGCTGATGGCATTCAAATTCACACAAGCAAGATTCTAGACAAGGACACTGATAGAGGAATCATATCAAGGGCAAATCTAAGGGACAAACAGTCCAACAAGAACATAGATCCTAATGGGAAAAGATGCTCAATACACCATACCATGCATGTCCAGATTGGATGGGTAGGCGAAAGGAGGAAGAGAAATGCTGGGATCCAGAGATAGGTAAAACATTTGCCCTCCAAATGATCATGGTAATTTTTTGCGGTTTACTTATGTAGGAAGGCTAGTTCCCATACTAGGTCAGAGGTTTGACTGTTATTGCTCAGACTCTTTCCAAAGAAAACAATCACTGATAAATTGAAGTGGAGTTAGTAAAAATGTGTCAGTACTTTGAAAGTCAGTTGGGATGAGTGGAATAGTCCCTGATATTTTAGGAATTTGGATATGGATGAAAATGTGATGGATTCTGACTAGGGCTTTATCATCATTCCATGGATTAGGAAGTTGGTCAGTGGGGACAACAGGAGCACCAAAAGAATCATTGTCTCCAGATATTCTCCTGGTTGAGTCTACCATATTGTGTGAAATTGGCATCAACAGTTAGGTCATAAAACAGCAAAAGTTTCTTTTGAAATGCAGATTTGTTAACAGAGAAATACGTTAAGCTCTCAGTTTCAGACTGATCATTGAGGTCACATAAGGTCCCACTACAAATTCAAAGAGACACTGTAGGATATTTTAAAATTCAGGAAAAATGCAGCAATGTCTGTTGGATATCATGTGAACTACTAGCTCATTGATGACTGTGTTTGTTTCAATGAGAGTGGTACAGTTCAATCTGATTATATAATTTGAGAAGTTTGTGAAGTGTCCTATGGGTGCTATTTTTAGGACATAAATGCTTTTGAAAGTGTGTGGACCTAAGTATTTAATAAATGGAACTGTAAGCTATTCCTTTTGGCCCAAGGATGCTGTGAAACAGTTACTGAGACAATTAAGGATGCCACGAACCAAGAAAATAGGGGACCCCCTGCATTCAGCTATGATCACTTATTAATAATTTGTCAATATTTTAACCACTTAGAGCCCATGAATATAGCCAAGGTTTTTACGAGGAAGAAGGACACAGAACACATCCTTAGCAAGAGTGTGGGGTTTCAAAGAGGGCTTCCTGGAGAGTCACGAAAACTTCAGGTTCCAGAATAGAATAGAGAGGCTAAAAAAAAAAGCAAAACGTGGTTAGTGAACAAAAATGACCTTTGTGATTTTTGTCCAGGGTCAAGTTTGCTACTGTGCTGATGGCACCCAGGTCTTGTCTGATATGGAACATATTTCTGAAGCTTGAACTAGACTGGAATGTCTTTAAACAGAGCCAGGCCCATGATCATTTGTTTATTCTATTCTATTTTTCTGTTTGGCATTGATTTTCTCAGGCTCAAAATTAGATATGCCTTTAACATACTTTTATGAAACAGTCATTTTTCTTTATAAAAGGAAGTCAAAGCGACTAAAATATTACCATATAAAGCAGAATATGATTTAAATATCTACTGACAATAAGGTATCTCCTTTTCTCATGAGTTATATCAGAGGATCAGGACCCTAAGTATCCAATGTCTTGTGTACTCCAATCTGGCAAGATACTGTCAGGGTTACCTGTTAGAACATAAGTCCATTTTTCTCAGCTTCTGAATACAAATGAACACCATCTTCATGTGCCAAATTTTGGGGTATAAGTGTTCCCCATGTTCAGGTTAAAAACCAGCAATTCCTACCCATGGCTTTGCTTAAACTCTTGTATTTCATCCAGAAATATTGTACAGTTTAACATTAAACAATAGAAGAACACTTGGGATTTCTTATCAACTTATCCAGACATTGATGGAAGACATTCATAAACAGGATTTTTTTCTAGATGGATTGAAAAAATTCTAGTATATCAAAAACTTTCCTTTAGATTATTCTCTTTTAAGTTATATCATCATTACTGGTTCATCTGCACTTTTTCTCTCCATATCTGTCAAACAACTGAAATGATTTTGTGGGATTTCTTTCCTCCATGTTAAATATAGGCTTTTTTTTTTTTTTAAACCATTGCAATTGAGCATGTCATTTATCCTTCTGCCCATTTTTCTTATATTAAAAGGTCTCCTGCTGGAATTTAATTTCAAGTTAAATCTTTACCCCACCCTCAGGCTGTGAGACTGAATTAAATAAATCCCACTAAAAGTAATAAACCACTCTTAGCTGTGGTCTTGTGATATCAGTTGTCAGCCTGTCAGAGCAAATCTGAGTGTTAAATTCACTGCCTCTGCTAGTGAGGAAAGAATCAGAACACCAAAAAGCCCAGGATGGCAGAACTGCTATAGTCACTTTAGTTTCATCTCAGCAGTCGTACTTAAACATGCAAGAAAATATCTTTGAAGATGATTTTTTTGATGACACTCTTTTAAAATTCATATTGATGGTAAAACATAAAGGCTCAGCTTTGGTTATTATACTTTATTTAGTAATGTTGTGAGCCTGTGAGATCTATTAACAAGAAGGTAGGATTCTTTGGGGGGAGGAGGGACAAAACAGGAGTATTATACTAACAGGGATTGATGAATTTTAGATGTAAAGAGCTAGTCAGGGCTAGTGTCTAAATATAGGATTGAAAGGTCAATGATTTGAGAAAGGAAGCAAAAAGAATACATGTCATCCATTTCCTCTTGTGAAAATTTGCAAGGAAATTAATCCACAAAACACAGTGATGCTCAGACTTCCAAATAAAATGCTCTGAGAAGGGGCGAAGGACACTCTCCCTGAATGGACTCCCTTCAAAACCCTGTCTGCGATGCAGGCACACTGGGAACGATCCCAGTACCAGGCTGGATTTATGGGTGTGACTAATCAAAGGTGACAGCTGGCTTCAAATCTGTTGGCTTGTCATTCAGTGGACTGATTTACAAAATACTTGTTTACCCTTAAAGCACTGAGGTTGTCCAAAAAGGAAAGTCTCTCTCTTTTTTTTAAACACTAGCTTCTCCATATTAAATTCTGAAGAGTTAAAGTTTTATAAAAAGCCAAAAATCAATACTGTCAGTGATTTGGTGTTTTTAAAGAACAGGACAACAGCTCAGCAGATTAACTTCCTCCTCTCCATGGATAAGCGCAATATTGCCTTCTGCAGAGATAGAGCTGTAGGAATTCCCGAGGGTGGGGGAGCTGAACACAGACAATTCTCTGAACAGATCTCAATAGAGAATTCTGAGATGATAGACATTCCCCAATAATTTTTATAGTTGCAACTCTCATATTTTCATAGATGCAGCATTTTTATTCTTTCAGGAGCTGGGCAGACAGTTAACACTAATGCCTAGTAATTCCTCAGACACCTCCTTCTAACCTTTTTAAAACTCTTTTTACTTCCTAACTTGGAAATGGTTCTGGGGAAATATGACTTTATAAATAGCTTTCTTTCCTCATTTGAAGTAAATTTTGATAGTCAAAACTTATGATACTTGATTAATTATACCTGAAAATTTCATACAAAGTCATATCTTTTTCTAACCTTATGAAGAGATTATTTTCAAAATACAGTAAAATAATTTTCAGTTTCTCATAGCAAAAAACAACGCATCTTATTGATGTCCATTGCAGAATTAGACTTTTCAGATGGTGGAAAAATTCTTTCACATCTGTAATGAGGTTATTTAGTGGTAGTAATCTGGATTAAAGTCAATGGCTGGGCTTTTCATTTTAAATGATTAGATTACATTTGTTAGGATTTTTTAAAATTTATAAACCTGACTGATATATTTTCACTTTCATTTTATTTGCTTATTTAGCAGGTTATCATGAAAAAATGATGGAACTTGTAACTAGAAATCTGGCTTGAAGTCCGGCTACTCCACATACCATCCATTTAAACTCAGGCTAACTTTACTGTGTGGAGCCTCGGTTTACTCATATGCACGATGGGGTCATAGTGTTTTCTTTATGAGATTGCTATGAGGATTAGTAAACTATACATGAGGCAGCTGGCTGAGGGCCTTTCATGTGTCTGTCAGATGCTCCCTTCTGACTCTGAATCTGCAGTAAGTTTTATTGCCTATGACAATTCAAATATATTTAGCTGAAATTAAAAAAATTAGAGGGTAGAGAATTTCCTATAGTAGGGTCATATAAAAGATGATTTGAGTAAAAGGAGAGATCTCAAAAATATTTTCTTGCTGAATAGTGAATTTGAGATCATGAAACTTAATTTCAATCTTAGTGAAGATCAGTCCGTTTCAAAGTTAAACTACGAATATAACATTTGCAATTTAATTCATTTATTTACTCAACAATGATGTGCCACTAACCCATTATGTGCTAGGATCTATGCAAGGCCTAGGGGCCTAACAGTGAGTAAAATCATAGCCAAACTGCTTACAGTACAGTCAGGAAGGAAAATAAGAAACTTGAAAACCAACAATGGCAGAGTAACATATGGAGGCACATGGGGCTATGGGAACAATCAACAAATATCAGCTGCAGTCCACAGGCGAGTTCCATTTCTACAATCCTACTACCTCCCTCCATATTTGTCATTACTTTTATCCTTATATCTCATTCCCAATTTATTTATGATGAAATATTTCCCTTGAGGACATTAGCACTTTCTAATGCTGTTGTGAGGTATTAACTAATTTTACAATGACATAGTTTAAGCTGAGCACTATAGCACGTAAGGCTGTATGCTGTCTGTGAAGCTTGGTTGTCCCGAGACCCTCGAAGCATAGAGTTCTAAACTGTAAGTAATGCAAACCATCTTCTTGGCCAGCATTCACTTCTTTTGACATGTATATTCTGCTCAATAATCTAAATTTTCTTTCCATGTGAACTTGGAGATCCTCCAAGTGTTTTCACTGTAAAATGATATCATATTTGGAAAATAATCAGTTAACAACACTGGGGACCCCATAATGACCAAATAGTCTCTAGAACCGAAATAATGATACGATGATTACATTACAGCACTGACTATGTGCTGGGTCATTGTTCTAGAAGCTTTACACCAACTCTTCAGATAGCAGTTACCAGACACATTAACAAAAGACAACAGGCCTTGGTCACAAGCTTCACCTTTGTGACACAATAGACAAATTTTGCCTGGTATCACCAAAATTAGAAGAGTGTACTGTTTGGAACCTAGAGGATAATCTGATTTTCTGGGCAAGAATTTACATAATGGAGAGGAGAAGATGTAAGACAGAACAGTTAATGATTACCATGTTCATCTATTGAGCCTTTGGGGCATAGTGAATAAATTTATTTCATAAACTTAAAAACATCCTCTTTTCTCAGAAACCATTTATTTTTGGAGAGCACCCCACTCCAGTGCTCTTGCCTGGAAAATCCCATGGACGGAGGAGCCTGGTGGGCTGCAGACCATGGGGTTGCGAAGAGTCGGACACGACTGAGAGATATCAATTTTACTTTTCACTTTCACTTTTCACTTTCGCGCATTGGAGAAGGAAATGGCAACCCACTCCAGTACTCTTGCCTGGAGAATCGTATGGCCAAAAGGGACATCTCTGGCAATGTTTTGAGTTCCCAAAATGTGTCTCTGTGATTTTATTTGTTTTATAGGAAAACATAATTTTGATTTAGTAATTTAAAAATCTATCTGCCAGACTTTTTAGGAAACTGAGGCAAACAGTATATTTAAAGGCTGTTGTATTCTTAATTTATAACAAAAAAATATATTTATCCCTTTTGAATGATGACGAACACGTGTTACACCTCTTTGTATCTTTCTAAGAGTCTAGCCTAGCACCACCCACATCACTGATATCTAACAGACGTTCACTGATGGCTTGGTATGTGATTACAACTTAAAGATTTCACTCCAGTTAAATGTTAAAGAGATGCTGCACTCTCATTTTCCTTTCCCACAAATACTGATGTCTTCTGAGGATCAGAAAGTCTTTGCCTTAAAAAAAATTCTTGTTCTTCATATCAAATTTTGAGTTAGAAATCTTTTATTTAATGTTTTCATGGCCCTGGGTACATATTTCAGTAATTCTAAATCAAACAATCACAGAGTATGAGAGCTGGAAGAAACTTTCTGCAGCATTGTGTCTGGGGATTACAAACTCAAATGCCTCCAAGGGTCAGGCAGGTAACATAAATATGTGAATCTGACTGTGCTTGAGATCATGGGGAGGAGGAAAGCAAAGCCTGTAGTGAACTAGAGACTGCGGAACTTGTAAAATTGAAACCCAATTCTGATAGAAAACAGGGCTGAAGGCTATGTTTGGTCCACTAGCCACCTATTTATAAACACTAAGGCTAATCCCTTAATTTTAACTATCAGTGCATTTAATCCTGCATTTCTCACTTTTGCAGGGAATTGGAATAACATTATAGAGTTCAGGGTCAGAAATAGTCCTACAAGGCACCCACTCAACCTAACAACCTTAAACAAACTTGACGTTAAATCACACGGCTTGTGTATTTAGACTTTGTGAATTATTACCTAAGCTAATATGCAGGGGCAGGGGAGAGGGCTTTAAAATTACTTCCATTTGTGCTTTCTTGATTTTTGAAATAAAGATGTAAAAATCTCTGGTGAATTTCTTTATGTGTCTTTCACTGGCTTTGAAGCCAGATAAACGAAAGGCTTATGTTCTATGAGCTGTGTCACCTTGAACAATCTGCTAAATTCACTGAGCTTCCTTTTCCTTGACAGCACACCTGGTTTATTTACCACAAAGTTTTGGGATTAAATAAGATAATTTCTGTAAAGTGCCACACACAAAGCTTGTTCCTATCTGATGATCAGAAAATGTGTTTCCCACCTTCTAGTGCCTTCAACCTCTTCCTGTTCTCCTTTCTCCCTGTATCTGGGCCTACGACTTCTTTAAACCAGTTGGTAATAAATTGGTCCCCATTCTATCCTTTCACTCCAGCTGAGATCATCAATAGTGTTGTAGTTTTTGTAACACATTGTTGGATGAATCTTTTTATATAAAAAAATGAATGCAAACATTTTCTTTAAGGAGTTTCCTTGGAAATGTACACCCTCGGGTTAAACAACAATTTGTATTTTTCAAAGAACATTATTATTATTATATTTATTTTTTGTGGTTAATGTTTCTTTCCTCTTTGTACCTTTTCTTTCAAGAAAAATACGATGTTCCAGAAGACCTCCAAATGTGAGGGGGGTCTTTAAATGTTCACTGTAGGAAATCTGGGTCTCTCAAACTAACACTGGTGATTTGACAGGGCAAGGAGTCACTCCGTTATTATTTGTACCTGTTACCAGAATGACTGCAACCTAGAGTTCCCCCTAGATTCTCCAGAATAGAAGCCCAAATAAGTGCTCTGTTTCAAGACACCACAGCTTTTTAGAATTTTTTAAAAAATTAACGATTTTGGTTAATAGTTCTGTTTGTTTTGTCATTCACACACACACACAAAGCAAAAATNTTCTACAATCCTACTACCTCCCTCCACATTTGTCATTACTTTTATCCTTATATCTCATTCCCAATTTATTTATGATGAAATATTTCCCTTGAGGACATTAGCACTTTCTAATGCTGTTGTGAGGTATTAACTAATTTTACAATGACATAGTTTAAGCTGAGCACTATAGCACGTAAGGCTGTATGCTGTCTGTGAAGCTTGGTTGTCCCGAGACCCTCGAAGCATAGAGTTCTAAACTGTAAGTAATGCAAACCATCTTCTTGGCCAGCATTCACTTCTTTTGACATGTATATTCTGCTCAATAATCTAAATTTTCTTTCCATGTGAACTTGGAGATCCTCCAAGTGTTTTCACTGTAAAATGATATCATATTTGGAAAATAATCAGTTAACAACACTGGGGACCCCATAATGACCAAATAGTCTCTAGAACCGAAATAATGATACGATGATTGTAAAGAATATAAACATCTAAAGTTTATTGAGCACTGACTATGTGCTGGGTCATTGTTCTAGAAGCTTTACACCAACTCTTCAGATAGCAGTTACCAGACACATTAACAAAAGACAACAGGCCTTGGTCACAAGCTTCACCTTTGTGACACAATAGACAAATTTTGCCTGGTATCACCAAAATTAGAAGAGTGTACTGTTTGGAACCTAGAGGATAATCTGATTTTCTGGGCAAGAATTTACATAATGGAGAGGAGAAGATGTAAGACAGAACAGTTAATGATTACCATGTTCATCTATTGAGCCTTTGGGGCATAGTGAATAAATTTATTTCATAAACTTAAAAACATCCTCTTTTCTCAGAAACCATTTATTTTTGGAGAGCACCCCACTCCAGTGCTCTTGCCTGGAAAATCCCATGGACGGAGGAGCCTGGTGGGCTGCAGACCATGGGGTTGCGAAGAGTCGGACACGACTGAGAGATATCAATTTTACTTTTCACTTTCACTTTTCACTTTCGCGCATTGGAGAAGGAAATGGCAACCCACTCCAGTACTCTTGCCTGGAGAATCGTATGGCCAAAAGGGACATCTCTGGCAATGTTTTGAGTTCCCAAAATGTGTCTCTGTGATTTTATTTGTTTTATAGGAAAACATAATTTTGATTTAGTAATTTAAAAATCTATCTGCCAGACTTTTTAGGAAACTGAGGCAAACAGTATATTTAAAGGCTGTTGTATTCTTAATTTATAACAAAAAAATATATTTATCCCTTTTGAATGATGACGAACACGTGTTACACCTCTTTGTATCTTTCTAAGAGTCTAGCCTAGCACCACCCACATCACTGATATCTAACAGACGTTCACTGATGGCTTGGTATGTGATTACAACTTAAAGATTTCACTCCAGTTAAATGTTAAAGAGATGCTGCACTCTCATTTTCCTTTCCCACAAATACTGATGTCTTCTGAGGATCAGAAAGTCTTTGCCTTAAAAAAAATTCTTGTTCTTCATATCAAATTTTGAGTTAGAAATCTTTTATTTAATGTTTTCATGGCCCTGGGTACATATTTCAGTAATTCTAAATCAAACAATCACAGAGTATGAGAGCTGGAAGAAACTTTCTGCAGCATTGTGTCTGGGGATTACAAACTCAAATGCCTCCAAGGGTCAGGCAGGTAACATAAATATGTGAATCTGACTGTGCTTGAGATCATGGGGAGGAGGAAAGCAAAGCCTGTAGTGAACTAGAGACTGCGGAACTTGTAAAATTGAAACCCAATTCTGATAGAAAACAGGGCTGAAGGCTATGTTTGGTCCACTAGCCACCTATTTATAAACACTAAGGCTAATCCCTTAATTTTAACTATCAGTGCATTTAATCCTGCATTTCTCACTTTTGCAGGGAATTGGAATAACATTATAGAGTTCAGGGTCAGAAATAGTCCTACAAGGCACCCACTCAACCTAACAACCTTAAACAAACTTGACGTTAAATCACACGGCTTGTGTATTTAGACTTTGTGAATTATTACCTAAGCTAATATGCAGGGGCAGGGGAGAGGGCTTTAAAATTACTTCCATTTGTGCTTTCTTGATTTTTGAAATAAAGATGTAAAAATCTCTGGTGAATTTCTTTATGTGTCTTTCACTGGCTTTGAAGCCAGATAAACGAAAGGCTTATGTTCTATGAGCTGTGTCACCTTGAACAATCTGCTAAATTCACTGAGCTTCCTTTTCCTTGACAGCACACCTGGTTTATTTACCACAAAGTTTTGGGATTAAATAAGATAATTTCTGTAAAGTGCCACACACAAAGCTTGTTCCTATCTGATGATCAGAAAATGTGTTTCCCACCTTCTAGTGCCTTCAACCTCTTCCTGTTCTCCTTTCTCCCTGTATCTGGGCCTACGACTTCTTTAAACCAGTTGGTAATAAATTGGTCCCCATTCTATCCTTTCACTCCAGCTGAGATCATCAATAGTGTTGTAGTTTTTGTAACACATTGTTGGATGAATCTTTTTATATAAAAAAATGAATGCAAACATTTTCTTTAAGGAGTTTCCTTGGAAATGTACACCCTCGGGTTAAACAACAATTTGTATTTTTCAAAGAACATTATTATTATTATATTTATTTTTTGTGGTTAATGTTTCTTTCCTCTTTGTACCTTTTCTTTCAAGAAAAATATGATGTTCCAGAAGACCTCCAAATGTGAGGGGGGTCTTTAAATGTTCACTGTAGGAAATCTGGGTCTCTTAAACTAGCACTGGTGATTTGAGAGGGCAAGGAGTCACTCCGTTATTATTTGTACCTGTTACCAGAATGACTGCAACCTAGAGTTCCCCCTAGATTCTCCGGAATAGAAGCCCAAATAAGTGCTCTGTTTCAAGACACCACAGCTTTTTAGAATTTTTTAAAAAATTAACGATTTTGGTTAATAGTTCTGTTTGTTTTGTCATTCACACACACACAAAAAGCAAAAATAAGAATAGGCCTGCTAGAGGCTTAATTAGTTTAGATAGGCACTTTGGATGGATGGGGCAGACTCTCTTTTCAGACTTTGCCAGTAGGTTTTCTTTAGACATGAATTAATTTAATTTTTTGAATTAAAACTGAAGTTCTGCATCCTTTCCTTCCTCCCTGAGAGACCCGTGACTGTCGATTTGTGTAATACACATGGTATGATGTATCTTTTGTATTCTTTAGCAAGGAAGAGGAACTCGTTGTGTTTTTCCTACAAAACTATACTTCACTGAGAAATCAACATATCAGCATTTGTTATGTCCTTGGTATATTCTTCATTTCTCAGTAATCAGTAAATCTTGTGTGTGTGTGTGTGAGTGTGTGCGCGTGTGTGTGCATGCACTTGTGAGCTCGGTCATGTCTGATTCTTTGCAGCCCGCCAGGCTCCTCTGTCCATAGAAATTTTCAGGCAAGAATACTGGAGTGGGTTGCCATTTCCTCCTACAGAAGATTTTTCCATACCTAAGGATCGAGCTCACATCTCTTGTGTTTCCTGCATCGGCAGGTGGATTCTTGGGTCAAAAAGGACACATTTGTTAATCTTGCATACCTTAAAGATATTCATATTACTTATCTACAATTCTGGCTGCCATCATCTATAGGCAGTATTCAATTTTCTTCATAACTTCTGGCCACATATGATCAACGTGTTTTTGACAAACATTCAAATGAAGGGTACAAATAACCTCTAAAATATCACGTTAAAATTGGGCTGAAAACCTTCAAAAATGGCTTGCAATGATCCCTCCCCCTGGTAGTCATACCCTTGACTAATCCCTTGCCCTTGAATGCAGGTTGGAGCTAGTGTTTTTCTTCTAATGAACGTGGCAAACATGATGCCATATCAGTTCCAAGATTAGACCATAAAAGCCTGATTTCTGCCTCACTGACATGCTCTCTTGCTTTCCCATTTCAAAGAAGCCAGGTGCTGTGTTGAGAGCTGCCTTTTAAAGAGGTTCAAGTGGCAAGGAACTCAGGGTGACCTTGGGTAACAGTGGGAAACTGAAGTTCTCAGTCCAACAGCCTGCAAGAAACTGAATCCTGCCAATAGCTACTAAGTGGGCTTAGAAGCAGATTCTACCCCATTTGAACCTTCAGATAATTGCAGCCTGGGCCAATGCCTCCATTGCAACCTTGTGAGAGACCCAGGGTAGAGGACCCTGTTAAGATATATATGGATTTTTTTCTGGACTGAGAAAAACTCTGAGATTATAATTGCTGTTGCTTTAATCCACTAAATTTTGGGGGTAATTTATTATATAGCAATAGGTAATAAATATTTCCCTATAAATATTACTTTTCTCACTTAACAATACACTATGAAAATATGTTTAAATTAATTTATATAAGTTTGATTCATTCTTTCTAATAGTGACATAATATTACCTGGTGGAGATTTATTGTTTTTTTCTTATTTCTTTATTGGTAGTCATTAATGCCACTCTATTTATAATTGCTAAATGTTTTGAAAATACAATTAGAGATTTATTATCTTACTTTCTATATTTCTGATGTTCATTTAGAAACTGGGGAAAACAAACAGATAAGAAGGTATACTAAAGAAGTCACCTTTTCATTCCATAATAAAATGTGGATCAAAGTATAGTTTTAAAACAAAATATCATTACCTCAGAATTATATATTTTTTTGTTTTGAAGCAAACACTTGGACACTTTAAAAAATGTAAAAATAAAAAGAAACACTTGATTTTAACTCAACTAACTATGTGGATTCTCTTTAAATTCCCTTCAGAAGTATAAAATTAATGTAATTATTTAATCTTAGGATAGGAGGGATGCTAAAAACCACCCAGTATAATCACTTATTTCATATTTTAACTCCCATTAAAAATTTGCCATTGAAAGATATTTTAAACAGTAAGTTATAATTTTACTAATAATACAGATATATATTTGTGTAAAAATGTAAATACATGAATTAAAACTGAAGTTCCAGATCCTTTCCTCCCTCCCTGAGAGACCCACTGCTGTTGATTTGTGTAGTATACATGGTATGATGTATACTAGTATTTTGTATACTCTTGAAGGCCTTTAATTCACTTCCACTCCAGTATTCTTGCCTGGAGAATCCCACAGACAGAGGAGCCTAGCAGGCCGTGGTCCATAAGGTTGCAATGAGCTGGACACCACTGAAGCATCTTAGTACTTTATAGTGCTTTATGACTGATGATTAAGCTTAAAGAATGGAGACTGATATGTTTCTTTCATGTTTTGTTATTTTATACTTATATTGAGCTAATTTTAATTTTTTGTTATGTGAAATTAATATTATTTTACTTTTATATTAGTGAAATGATGTTAGTAGCTAAGCTGGCAAACAAAATTCTTTCCATCTAAAGCATCTCTAAGTACCTTTCACCTAAGGAAATGTTTTCAAACCATGTGAAGCTGAAACTTTGCCTGCAAACATTTCCACTGACAATCATTTTCTTAGTTTAAGTAAGGGCTAGATATGTTTTTTTAACACTCAATGTCCTAATGCCTTTAAAACAAAAAAAATTTTTTTCAGCCTGAACGTCAAAAACACATTTTAGAAACGCCTGTTAGTAGAGTAAACATTTCAACCAAAAACACATTTGAACTGTTAAATTCCCTTGGTGAACCAAATGTTTTGCTTCACAAATGGTTTTTAGATATGTCTTGGTTCCAACTCTATTTCTTCTGAAATATCACTGTGAGGATTTCATAAATTAAGAGCCTTTTGGGAAGCTATTTACAGAGCACCTTCTTTGTGCTGACTGCCACGACAGGTACTGATTCAATGATAAATAAATACTACACAGTCCCAGCCTTTAAGGAACATGTTATGAAATGGAAGAAACAGAAAAATATCAGGTGATAAATCCAATATGTTGTAGCATGTCAGAGTCAGTAACTCATTCATTCATTCATTNTGACTGCCACGACAGGTACTGATTCAATGATAAATAAATACTACACAGTCCCAGCCTTTAAGGAACATGTTATGAAATGGAAGAAACAGAAAAATATCAGGTGATAAATCCAATATGTTGTAGCATGTCAGAGGCAGTAACTCATTCATTCATTCATTCATTAATCCATCGATGAAATCTTATTTTTGTAAGCTCTTTGATGGGCCAGGCATTATCCTAGATGTACTATAGCTCTGGCTTCTCTGAATTAAGAAGGGACATGCAAAAGAGCACAAAGAGTTGATGCCCAATCTCCATAGACAAAGGAGAGCAGGACAAGCTTTCAGAGAGTTGATGTACCAGCCAGGACTTGAAGGAAAGAAGGCAGTCACTGCATAAAAGAAAATCATTATCAGCCAACATGAGGCACGAGGAAAATATTGCCTATTGGAGAAATACTGAAGCACATTTTGGTGGTGGCCATCGTGGATGTGGAGGACAAGCTGGGAGAAGCAGACAGAGTCGAGGCCATGGAGGACTCTGCAGCCGATCTTTAGGACAGTAAGAATCAAGAACTCGAACAACAACATTCTTGCTGAATCCCAGCTGCTTACTAGTTCAGTGATAATAAATTTAGTCTTCTTACTACCTTAGTAACTTTTGAAAAAGAAAATCTGATAAATTTTCAATGGACTGGAAAAAAAGAATGTTCAGCAAACTGTGCCCAGTAATATATTGGTGGTTAGTCACACTGTGATGTCAAAAATGTCAGACCAAAGTAGATCAAGCTTACACCCAACGGCCTGGTTTATCCTATAATTTGGTGATGTGGCAAGGGGCTTTACATGCTATTTTAACAGTGTGAGAGTTTTCCACAATGCCTTTGATTTAGATTTACCAGCAAAGAATTCATCTAACAGTGGTATGTACAATTGGTTAAAGTGATAATGACTTTTGAAAACTTTTATCGAGCTGTGAGGGCTTCCCTGGTGGTTCAGATGGTGAAGAATTCACCCTCAGTGTGGGAGACCTGGGTTCATTTCCTGGGTTGGGAAGAGTCCCTGGAAGAGGTCATGGTAATGCACTCCAGTATTCCTCCCTGGAGAATCCCCATGAACAGAAGAGCCTGGTGGGCTGTAGTCCAAGGGGTCACAAAGAGTTGGACATGACTGAGTGACTTAGTCCAGCACATAGAGCTATGAAGATTTTAAAACACTGTAAGGTGAGTCAAAATACTACTGTTTAGGGATTATCAATGTGATGCAAACACTCCATATTTTGGTCAGATCTTCATTGTTGGAAACTAACAGCAGAAATTTGGAAAAAACACATCTCTGGGCCTTAGTTTCTATAAAACTAAGGGAACTGGGTCTTTTAGTCTTTTCTAGTTATAAAATTATGCAAATCAAATCATATACTTTGTGTGTGATAAACATGTTCTTCTGAGTGACAGAAATATGTAGTAGCTGAGTTACTGGCACAGTTGTTTATATCGGTATATATTAAACAATCAGTTTTATATTTACTATGCACCTGCAATGTTGAAGTAGTACAATAGGTAATGGGAACATGATGGCTGTATTCATTTATGCGTTATCAACCTTTTCT
The DNA here is from genome assembly GCA_006410675.1 of Oreotragus oreotragus. Taxonomy (NCBI): domain Eukaryota; kingdom Metazoa; phylum Chordata; class Mammalia; order Artiodactyla; family Bovidae; genus Oreotragus; species Oreotragus oreotragus. The sequence goes on along the minus strand of SJYX01000546.1, from coordinate 133,134 downwards.
ATCTCACTACATTTTATGGGTGCTTGGCAGAATTGTGACTACTTCTGGCCAATGAGTTATCAGTGAAACTCAAAAGCATTTCTGGGCCATAACAATTGAATGCTAGTTTGGTGGCTTGGTTGGTAAAGAATCTGCCTGCAATGCAGGAGACACAGGAGATGCAGGTTCGATTCCTGGGTCAGGAAGGAAATTCCTGGAGAAGGAAACGGCAACCCACTCCAGCATTCACAGTCCACGGGGTCACAAGAGTCGGACATGACTTAGCAACTAAACCACCACCGTTAAGATTTTCAAGTGCTCTTTCCCTTTCCCAGGAAAACTACTGATGGTCTAGATAATGGCTATTCCATCCGCCTGAGTCCTGGTGAACCCTCAGCTGCTATGAATACACAGAATGAGTGAGAAATAAACTGTTTTAAGCTCTTTAAATGTGGGGCTTGTTTGTCACTGAAGCCAAACTTAACTATATCCTAATTGACAGAATGTGGAGTGAGACAAATAAGGCCTCTGTTCTTGTGGTGCTTACAGTCTAGCAGAAGGTAACAGATAAGTAAGTAGAAACACATAAGGCAATTTCAGATAGAGAATGGCTAGAATAGATTACAAATGACCTGGAAGTCTGCAGCCTATCATGTGACCTCATCTCAGAGATTTCCATCTGTATCTTTGTAATCCAGTTGCTATCTATTCTCGGCGNGTCTCTGCTTTTGAATATGCTATCTAGGTTGATCATAACTTCGCTTCCAAGGAGTAAGTGTCTTTTAATTTCATGACTTCAGTCACCATCTGCAGTGATTTTTATTTGCTTACTTATTCACTATTTGCCTCCTTCCTCTATGTTGTAACTTTATCAAAGGAAATCAGTCTTGTCCACTATTTTATTCTAGTCTTCTAAAATAGTAATGACTATATCATAAACTTTTGTTAATGATGAACTAGTTAAATTCATATTTTGGTTTCAACTGGATTATTTCTTGTCAAATTCACCTAAGAGAATTGTTTCTTTGCACTGTGCACCTTGTTTTTAGCCTTAAAGCAACTGATTGATACACACAGCAAAATTTACTTGAAGAACTATTTGGCTCATTGGCCTGCTGCTACAGAAAATATCAGCTATTCAGCTGGCAGCAAAGAACTGAGATCTGGAAGTTCAGTCCCATTTATGACACTAAAATGAGAAACCAAGGTGTATTGCAAATAATTCTATTTTTATAGTCTAGATTTCCATTCATTCTATCTGGATATGCCATATGACGTGAAAATCTTGGTAAATCATCAAGTTACTTTTTTCTTTTTTATACCGTCGTGTTCATATCATGCCCTGCCCCACTGTCCTAGGATTTCCACTGGGGAAGTGGCAGAACAAGAAGCAATGTCCTGAACTGGGAATGGACAGGAAGCAGTGCCTCCTTTCTTATCTATGTTCACTCAGAATTACGTACACCAAAGTATAGGATTATAGCTCTGGGCTAGGCTTCCTTGTGCAGTCCTCATTTGGTTGCAAACAATTTATAAAGTTTTTCCACTGACAAGGTCAGTCTCTCAAAAAGCCAGTCATGGTGTACTCATTTTTATCATTCATGACCATAACAAACATTTTCCAAAAATCGGCCCTGATGGTTAATTTTATGTGTCAACTTGACTGGACTGAGGGGTGCTCAGACAGCTGGTAAAATGTAGTTTCTGGGTGTGTCTGTGAGGGTATCTCCAGAGGAAATTAGCATTTTAATCAGTAGACTGAGTCAAGAAGATGGTCCTCACCAACGCAGGTGAGCATCATCTGAGTCACGGAGGATTAGAGGATTGAGGATTAGAATAAAAAGGCAGAATAGAGCAAAAAGGTAGAGGAAAGGTGAATTCTTTCTGCTACCCTCAGGTATTGGTGCTCTTGGTTCCTGGGCTTTCTGACTCAGATCAGGATGTACACTATTGGCTCCTTACTCCTCAGGCCATTGGATGGAAGAAATTACACCACCAGGGTACCTTCTTCTCCAGTTTGCAGACCGTAGAACTTTTTGGCCTCCATAACTGTGTGATACAATTCCTATAATAAATCTCCTCATATATGACAATTTAACTATTTATCTCTCTTATTTGTTGTGTTTTCTTGGAGAACACTGATTAATACACTGGTTATAACCAGGTTGTAGCTAAATTTTGGTCTATATTAAGAATTGTTAAATGCAAGATTTTAAGGCAGCTATTGAACAGAACCAACTTAACAGCTGTCCATTCTAAAATTATTATTGTTTAAATTGCAAAGCCGCTATACCACACTTTAGCCAATCTGTAAGTATTAATATTTTTGAGTCATCAACAGTCCAGTTTATTAAGATAATTAAATATCAGTATTTCCTGCATATTTCCCCCTCTTCATCTCATTACTTTTAGTTCTAAGTTTCAGATAAGTTCTAAGTTTACTTTTGAAGATAATGAGCATAAGAGCAAACAATATTAGTGATCCAAAGATGTCCTTATTATTTGTCATTATTTTCTTTTAAAACTAATTAAATGGAAATAATATTTTATTCACATACAGCATTGTTGATACTGGGGGCATAATAAACTAAATATTTAAATTTTTCATTCAAATGCTAGACCCTGGCCTGGAAAATAAAGTTATTATAATATTAAATAATTTTTATTTGATTTTCTTTAAACATTAATGCCCATTATTTAAAGAATCTCTCCTTAAATCATTCAAATGAAAAAAGAAGAAACAACTGATTTTAGTAAACAAATAGCAATGCAAAACTCAATAACAAACTTACCTTAAAAACTACAGTGTATACATTCCCTCACATTTGAGGGAATGCAGATATGTGAAGGAAAGATTTATGTGATCTAAGCCAGATCCATCCTAAAGGAGATCAGTCCTGGGTGTTCATTGGAAGGACTGATGTTGAAGCTAAAACTCCAATACTTTGGCCACCTGATGCGAAGAGCTGATTCATTGGAAAGACCCTGATGCTGGTAAAGATTGAGGGCAGGAGGAGAAGGGGATGACAAAGGATGAGATGGATGGATGGCATCACCGACCCAATGGACATGGGTTTGGGTGGACTCCTGGAGTTGGCGATGGACAGGGAGGCCTGGTGTGCTGCGGTTCATGGGGTCACAAAGAGTCGGACACGACTGAGCGACTAAACTGAACTGAACTGAAGCCAGGTAGATTTGATAGATATAGGTAAGAATTTGCTATGTTTATAGAGATTTCATTTTGGAAAGAACTGGCAACTGAAGAAAAACAATTATCTGTTGTTAAGATATTTAAACCTATTATTATTCAATATTAGTTTAAATTCACCTTCATGATTTCAGGTCTTTATTTTCCCTGTTGCTGGCTCCCTTAGCAATATTTTGCTTTCTGAAACCAGTAGTGAAGGTTTAAAACCCATGCAGTATTTTCTTCTCATAGTCCAAGAAGAAACTTCTTTTTCTCCTTGATTTAGAAATAACTCACCTTAAATCCTTGATCAAGATTTTTACATTTCAGCTCAAGAAACATTTCAGTTATCTGTGAGAGTTGCCTGCTCCTTAATAATCTCTAAACTAAAACAGCCATTATTCAAGAATTTAGTTTAGTTAAAATTACAATTTTTACTTGCTTTATTAAATTTAAAGAAAACCTTTGTACTCTATTTAGGTTTGTTATCCAATTACGGTACACAGCTGGAAATATTCGTATGAAACTTATGCTTCTCATAGTTTATTTTTGTTTCAGCATTTTAAAAGTATACATATTTCTGCGTTTTTGAGCTGTAGTCATTGAGTCAACTATTTCCAAAGCCCTCCTAATCTTCTCTTCTTCTATGAGTACTAAAGTGTGTGCTTGAAGGATAAGACTGTGTCTTTGCTGTCTTTGCCTGCCTGGCACTGGGGCAGCAAGTAAATTTCATCTCCTGTGTCAATTGCAAATAGATGGCTAGCGACTGCCTAGAGTGATGTATTGAGAATCAATCTGAGGCCATGTCTGACATCAGTGGGAAAGATTGCTCTGTTTGATTAGAAATGCCTGCTATTGCCATGGCCTGGCAAGGAAAGGTGAGCTCTGAGGAAAGGAATTGCTATTTGCTTTCCTTGTTTTTGTGCTTAAAGAGGTACTTATAATAGCTTGGCATATACTGAAGGTTTTCTAGATAAGTGGATGAACTTAATTTTATTTGGACAATGCTAGTCAGAAAGAAAACTCGGAAGTTCCCTTTCATGCCAACCTTCCAAGTTTTCTTTCTGACACATTAAAAGCAACCAGTCCATAACCTACTCCTTCCTTGGACTGGCCAGATAAAATAAAAGGAACCTGGTCTCATTAAGACTGAATTCCCACAGTGGTCAATAATTTACCATTTACTTTCTACTCCAATTATGTATTAGTCCTTAAATCCTATTCGTGTCCATATGTATATCTGGTGTTAGTCACTTGGTCACGTCCAACTCTTTGTGAACCCATGGATTGTAGTCCACTAGGCTCTTTTGTCCATGGAATTCTCCAGGCAAGAATACTGGAGTGGGTTGTCATTCCCTTCTCTAGAAGATCTTCCCAACCCTGGGATCCAACCTGGGTCTCCTGAAATGCAGGCAGATTCTTTACCACCAAAGCCACCAGGGAAGTCCCAATTTCTGTCTGGGATAGTGATATTTTTGATGTGGCTCTTAATTTTATTGTGCCTATGTTCATGGTTCAGTTCAGTTTCGTTCAGTCCCTCAGTCGTATACAACTCTTTGAGACCCTATGGATTGCTGCTGCTGCTGCTGCTAAGTTGCGTCAGTTATGTCCGAATCTGTGTGACCCCATAGATGGCAGACTACCAGGCTCCTCTGTCCCTGGGATTTTCCAGACAAGAACACTGGAGTGGGTTGCTATTGCCTTCTCCAATGCATGAAAGTGAAAAGTGAAAGTGAAGTCACTCAGTCATGTCTGACTCTTCGCGACCCCATGGACTGTAGCCCACCAGGCTCCTCCGTCCATGGGATTTCCCAGGCAAGAGTACTGGAGTGGAGTGCCATTGCCTTCTCTGCCATGGACTGCAGCACACCAGATTTCCATGTCCATCACCAACTCCTGGAGCTTGCTCAAACTCATGTCCATCAATTCAGTGATGCCATCCAACCATCTCATTCTCTGTTTTCCCCTTCTCCTCCTGCCCTCAATCTTTCCCAGCATCAGGGGCTTTTCAAATGAGTCAATTCTTCACATCAGGTGGCCAAAGTATGGGAGTTCCAGCTTTAGATTCAGTCCTTCCAGTGAATATTCAGGACTGATTTCCTTTAGGATTGACTTTTATCTCCTTGCTGTTCAAGGATCTCTGAAGAGTTTTCTCCAACACCACAGTTCAAAAGTATCAATTCTTTGGCGCTCAGCTTTCTTTATGGTCCAGCTCTCATATCCATATATGACTACTGGAAAAACCATAGCTTTGACTAGATGGACCTTTGTCAGCAAAGTAATGTCTCTGCTTTTTATGCTATCTAGGTTGGTCATAGCTTTTCTTCCAAGGAGCTAGCATCTTTTAATTTCATGACTGCAGTCACCATCTACAGTGATTTTGGAGCCCAAGAAAATAAAGCCTGTCACTGTTTCCATTGTTTCCCCATCTATTTGCCATGAAGTGTGCAGTCATGAAGTATGCAGGTCAGGAAGCAACAGTTAGAACTGGACATGGAACAACAGACTGGTTCCAAATAGGAAAAAGAGTATGTCAAGGCTGTGTATTGTCCCCCTGGTTATTTAACATATATGCAGAGTACATCATGAGAAATGTTGGGCTGAAGGAAGCACAAGCTGGAATCAAGATTGCCGGGAGAAATATCAACAACCTCAGATATGTACCTGACATCACCCTTATGGCAGAAAGTGAAGAAGAGCCTCTTGATGAAAGTGAAAGAGGAGAGTAAACAAGCTGGCTTAAAGTTCAACATTCAGAAAATTAAGATCATGGCATCCGGTTCCATCACTTCATGGGTGATAGATGGGGAAACAGTGGAAACAGTGGCTGACTTTATTTTGGGGGGCTCCAAAATCACTGGAGATGGTGACTGCAGCCATGAAATTAAAAGACACTTACTCCTTGGAAGGAAAGTTATGACCAACCTAGACAGCATGTTAAAAAAACAGAAACATTACTTTGCCAACAAAAGTCCATCTCATCAAGGCTATGGTTTTTCCAGTAGTCATGTATGGAGGTGAGAGTTGGACCATGAAGAAAGCTGAGTGCTGAAGAATTGATGCTTTTGAACTGTGGTGTTGGATAAGACTCTTGAAATTCCCTTGGACTGCAAGGAGATTCAACCAGCCCATCCTAAAGGAGATCAGTCCTTAGTGTTCATTGAAGGATGGATGTTGAAGCTAGAACTCCCATACTTTGGCCACCTGATGTGAAGAACTGACTCATTTGAAAAGCCCCTGATGCTGGGAAAGATTGAAGGCAGGAGGAGAAGGGGCCAACAGAGGATGAGATGGCATCACCGACTCAATGGAGATGAGTTTGAGCATACTCCAGGAGTGGTGAAGGACAGGGAGGCCTGCTGTGCTGTGGTCCATGGGGTCACGAAGAGTCGGACACAACTGAGCAACTGAACTGAACTGAACTGAACTGATGGGATTGTATGCCATGTTCTTCGTTTTCTGAATGTTGAATTTTAAGCCTACTTTTTCAGTCTCCTCTTTCACTTTCATGAAGAGGTTCTTTAGTTCCTCTTCACTTTTTGCCATAAGGGTGATTATATCTTAATATATGAGGTTATTGATATTTCTCCCAGCAATCTTGATTCCAACCTGTGCTTCCTCCAAACTAGCATTTCTCATGATGTACTCTGCATATATGTTAAATAAACAGCATGACAATATACAACCTAGGTGTACTCCTTTTTCGATTTGGAACCAGTCTGTTGTTCCATGTCTGGTTCTAACTGTTGCTTCTTGATCTGCATACAGATTTCTCAGCAGGCAGGTAAGGTGGTCCAGTACTCCCATCTCTTGAAGAATTTTCCACAGTTTGTTGTGATCCACACAGCCAAAGGCTTTAGAGTAGTCAATGAAGCAGAACTGGATGTTTTTCTGGAATTCTCTTGCTTTTTTGATGATTTTTAAAAAGTTGTCAGTTTGATCTCTGGTTCCTCTGCCTTTTCTAAATCCAGCTTGAACATCTGGAAGTTCACAGTTCAAGTACTGCTGAAGCCTGGTTTGGAGAATTTTGAGCATTACTTTTCTAGAGTGTGAGACGAGCACAATTGTGCAGTAGTTTGAGCATTCTTTCCCTTCTCCAGTGGACCACATTTTGTCAGAGAAGGGAAAGACTTCAGTATTCTTGCTCTGAGAACCCCATAAACAGTATGAAAAGGTAAAATGATAGGATACTGAAAGAGGAACTCCCCAGGTTGGTAGGTGCCCAATATGCTACTGGAGATCAGTGGAGAAATAACTCCAGAAAGAATGAAGGGATGGAGCCAAAGCAAAAGCAATACTCAGCTGTGGATGTGACTGGTGATATAAGCAAGGTCAATGCTGTAAAAAGCAATACTGAATAGGAACCTGAAATGTCAGGTCCACGAATCAAGGCATATTGGAAGTGCTCAAACAAGAGATGGCAAGAGTGAAAGTCGACATTCTAGGAATCAGTGAACTAAAATGGACTGGAATGGGTGAATTTAACTCAGATGATCATTATATCTACTACTGTGGGCAAGAATCCCTTAGAAGAAATGGAGTAGCCATCATAGTATAAACAAAAGAGCCCGAAATGCAGTACTTGGATGCAATCTCAAAAACGACAGAATGATCTCTGTTCATTTCCAAGGCAAACCATTCAATATCACAGTTATCCAAGTCTATGCCCCAACCAGTAATGCTGAAGAAGCTGAAGTTGAATGGTTTTATGAAGACCTACAAGACCTTTTAGAACTAACACCCAAAAAAGATGTCCTTTTCATTATAGGGGACTGGAATGCTAAAGTAGGAAGTCAAGAAACACCTGGAGTAACAGGCAAATTTGGCCTTGGAATGCGGAATGAAGCAGGGCAAAGACTAATAGAGTTTTGCCAAGAAAATGCACTGGTCATAGCAAACACCCTCTTCCAGCAACACAAGAGAAGACTCTACACATGGACATCACCAGATGGTCAACACCGAAATCAGATTGATTATATTCTTTGCAGCCAAAGATGGAGAAGCTCTATACAGTCAACAAAAACAAGACCAGGAGCTGACTGTGGCTCAGATCATGAACTCCTTATTTCCAAATTCAGACTTAAATTGAAGAAAGTAGGGAAAACCGCTAGACCATTCAGGTATGACCTAAATCAAATCCCTTATGATTATACAGTGGAAGTGAGAAATAGATTTAAGGGCCTAGATCTGATAGACAGAGTTCCTGATGAACTATGGAATGAGGTTCGTGACATTGTACAGGAGACAGGGATCAAGACCATCCCCATGGAAAAGAAATGCAAAAAAGCAAAATGGCTGTCTGGAGAAGCCTTACAAATAGCACTGAAAAGAAGAGAGGCGAAAAGCAAAGGAGAAAAGAAAAGATATAAGCATCTGAATGCAGAGTTCCAAAGAATAGCAAGAAGAGATAAGAAAGCCTTCTTCAGCAATCAATGCAAAGAGATAGAGGAAAACAACAGAATGGGAAAGACTAGAGATCTCTTCAAGAGAATTGGAGATACCAAGGGAACATTTCATGCAAAGATGGGCTCGATAAAGGATAGAAATGGTATGGACCTAACAGAAGCAGAAGATATTAAGAAGAGGTGGCAAGAATACACAGAAGAACTGTACAGAAAAGATCTTCACGACCCAGATAATCATGAGGATGTGATCACTAATCTAGAGCCAGACATCTTGGAATGTGAAGTCAAGTGGGCCTTAGAAAGCATCACTAAGAACAAAGCTAGTGGAGGTGATGGAATTCCCGTTGAGCTGTTTCAAATCCTGGAAGATGATGCTGTGAAAGTGCTGCACTCAATATGCCAGCAAATTTGGAAAACTCAGCAGTGGCCACAGGACTGGAAAAGGTCAGTTTTCATTCCAATTCCAAAGAAAGGCAATGCCAAAGAATGCTCAAACTACCGCACAATTGCACTCATCTCACACGCTAGTAAAGTAATGCTCAAAATTCTCCAAGCCAGGCTTCAGCAATATGTGAACCGTGAACTCCCTGATGTTCAAGCTGGTTTTAGAACAGGCAGAGGAACCAGAGATCAAATTGCCAACATCCGCTGGATCATGGAAAAAGCAAGAGAGTTCCAGAAAAACATCTATTTCTGCTTTATTGACTATGCCAAAGCCTTTGACTGTGTGGATCACAATAAACTGTGGAAAATTCTGAAAGAGATGGGAATACCAGACCACCTAACCTGCCTCTTGAGAAATCTGTATGCAGGTCAGGAAGCAACAGTTAGAACTGGACATGGAACAACAGACTGGTTCCAAATAGGAAAAGGAGTACGTCAAGGCTGTATATTGTCTCCCTGCTTATTTAACTTATATGCAGAGTACATCATGAGAAACGCTGGACTGGAAGAAACACAAGCTGGAATCAAGATTGCCGGGAGAAATATCAATAACCTCAGATATGCTGATGACACCACCCTTATGGCAGAAAGTGAGGAGGAGCTAAAAAGCCTCTTGATGAAAGTGAAGGAGGAGAGCGAAAAAGTTGGCTTAAAGCTCAACATTCAGAAAACGAAGATCATGGCATCCGGTCCCATCACTTCATGGGAAATAGATGGGGAAACAGTGGAAACAGTGTCAGACTTTATTTTTTTGGGCTCCAAAATCACTGCAGATGGTGACTGCAGCCATGAAATCAAAAGATGCTTACTCCTTGGAAGGAAAGTTATGACCAACCTGGAGAGCATATTCAAAAGCAGAGACATTACTTTGCCAACAAAAGTCTGTCTAGTCAAGGCTGTGATTTTTCCAGTGGTCATGTATGGATGTGAGAGTTGGACTGTGAAGAAAGCTGAGCGCCGAAGAATTGATGCTTTTGAACTGTGGTGTTGGAGAAGACCCTTGAGAGTTCCTTGGACTGCCAGGAGGTCCAACCAATCTGTTCTAAAGGAGATCAGTCCTGGGATTTCATTGGAATGACTGATGCTAAAGCTGAAACTCCAATACTTTGGCCACCTGATGCGAGCTGACTCATTGGAAAAGACTGATGCTGGGAGGGATTGGGGGCAGAAGGAGAAGGGAACAACAGAAGATGAGATGGCTGGATGGCATCACTGACTCGATGGACGTGAGTTTGAGTGAACTCCGGGATGTGGTGATGGAAAAGGAGGCCTGGCATGCTGTGATTCATGGGGTCGCAAAAAGTTGGACACAACTGAGCGACTGAACTGAAATGATCTTGAGCATTCTTTGGCATTGCCTTTCTTTAGGATTGGAATGAAAACTTACCTTTTCCAGTCCTATGACCACTGTTGAGCTTTTCAAATTTGCTGGCATATTGAGTGCAGCAGTTTCACAGCATCATCTTTAGGATTTGAAATAGCTCAGCTGGAATTTCATCACCTCCACTAGCTTTGTTTGTAGTGATGCTTTCTAAGGCCCACTGGACATTGCATTCCAGGATGTCTGGCTCTAGGTGAGTGATCACACTATCATGGTTATTTGGGTGGTTAAGATCTGTTTTTGTATAGTTCTGTGTATTTTTGACACTTCTTAATATCTCCTTATTCTGTTAGGTTTGTACTGTTTTTGTCCTTTACTGCACCCAGCTTTGCATGAAATATCCCCTTGGTATCTAATTTTCTTGACGAGATTGCTGCTGCTGCTAAGTCGCTTCAGTCATGTCCGACTCTGTGGGACCTCATAGACGGCAGCCCACCAGGCTCCTGTCCCTGGGATTCTCCAGGCAAGAACACTGGAGTGGGTTGCCATTTCCTTCTCTAATGCATGAAAGTGAAAAGTGAAAGTGAAGCTGCTCAGTTGTGCTGATTCTTAGCAACCCCATGGACTGCAGCCCACCAGGCTCCTCCGTCCATGGGATTTTCCAGGCAAGAGTACTGGAGTGGGGTGCCATTGCCTTCTCCAGGGATGTTAGTGGGTCTCTAGCAATCTCTGCCACTTTCCAAGTTAAAGGTGAATCTTAATTTAAAAAAAAACACAGCTACAGTTTATTATGGTTAAGTCGATAATCGTGTTAGATGTAAAGCTTCCCATGAGCCTGAAATAATAACTTTTTTTTTTTAANGGCAAGAGTACTGGAGTGGGTTGCCATTGCCTTCTCCAGAAGAGAACTCTAGTCTTTCCAGTTCTATTATTTTCCTCTATTTCTTTGCACTGATCACTAAGGAAGGCTTTCTTATCTCTCCTTGCTATTCTTTGGAAATCTGCATTCAGATGGCTCTATCTTTCCTTTTCTCCTTTGCCTTTCGCTTCTCTACTTTTCTCAGCTAGAAAGGTTTGCAAGGTCTCTTCAGACAATCATTTTGCCTTTTTGCATTTCTTCTTCTTGTGGATGGCTTTGATCACCACCTCCTGTACAAGTTATGAACCTCCACCCACAGTTCTTTACCCATTCTATCTATGAGATCAAATCCCCTGAATCACGTTCCTGGTTAGCCCTGGAAAAAATACGAAGCAGGCTAAGTGTGCTCCCTGTGGCTTACATTTTATGTGTATGATCTGTTTTCTTTTCCTGCATGGCCTTTCCTATAGTATCAAAGCCTGCTTTCAGGAAATGGTCTGCTGTTATACAGTCTAATACTTTTAAGATGATATATTAATCTTTATGTTGTTCAGTTGCTAAGTCAACTCTTTGCAACCAAAGGGGGCCCAACTTTTTGTGACCATGGACTGCAGCATACTGGAATTAATCTTTACGGGAGTATTTTAAAAATGTCTTTTCTATTTCTAGAAGCCTGAAGGACTTCACTTTCACTTTTCAAGGCTTGTCAAGATGCAAATAATGAAGTCTACTTCATAAGTTGTATTAGGAGCTGTTCTCGGTCGTGTCTGACTCTTTGGGAAGCCTGTGGACTGTAGCCCACCCGGCCCCTCTGTCCGTGGGGATTCTCTAGGTAAGGAAACTGGAGCTGGTTGCCATGCCCTCCTCCAGGGGATCTTCTTGACCCAGGGATTGAACCCATGTCTCTTATGCTCCTACATTGGCAGGTGGGTTCTTTATCACTAGGGACACCTGGGAAGCCCCCTACTACATACTGTTGTTTGGTCACTAAGTGACCCCATGGACTGCAGCATGGCAGGCTTCCCTGTCCTTCACTATCTCCTGGAATTTGCAGTAATTCAGGTCCACTGAATCAGTTATGCCATCCAACCATCTCATTCTCTGTTATGCCCTTTTCTTCCTGCCCTCAATCTTTCCCAGCATCAGGGTCTTTTGCATTATAGATAACTAATGAGAACCTTTGACTGTGTGGATCACAATAAACTGTGGAACAATTCTGAAGGAGATGGGAATACCAGACCACCTAACCTGCCTCTTGAGAAATCTGTATGCAGGTCAGGAAGCAACAGTTAGGACTGGACATGAAACAACAGACTGGTTCCAAATAGGAAAAGGAGTACATCAAGGCTGTATATTGTCACCCTGCTTATTTAACTTCTATGCAGAATACATCATGAGAAACGCTGGACTGGAAGAAACACAAGCTGGAATCAAGATTGCCAGGAGAAATATCAATAACCTCAGATATGCAGATGATACCACCCTTATGGCAGAAAGGGAAGAGGAGCTAAAAAGCCTCTTGATGAAAGTGAAAGAGGAGAGTGAAAAAATTGGCTTAAAGCTCAACATTCAGAAAATGAAGATCATGGCATCCGGTCCCATCACTTCACGGGAATTAGATGGGGAAACAGTGGAAACAGTGTCAGACTTTATGTTTTTGGGCTCCAAAATCACTGCAGATGATGACTGCAGCCATGAAATTAAAAGACGCTTACTCCTTGGAAGAACAGTTATGACCAACCTAGATAGCATATTCAGAAGTAGAGACATTACTTTGCCGACTAAGGTCCGTCTAGTCAAGGCTATGGTCTTTCCTGTGATCATGTATGGATGTGAGAGTTGGACTGTGAAGAAGGCTGAGCACTGAAGAATTGATGTTTTTGAACTGTGGTGTTGGAGAAGACTCTTGAGAGTCCCTNGAAACAGTGGAAACAGTGTCAGACTTTATGTTTTTGGGCTCCAAAATCACTGCAGATGATGACTGCAGCCATGAAATTAAAAGACGCTTACTCCTTGGAAGAACAGTTATGACCAACCTAGATAGCATATTCAGAAGTAGAGACATTACTTTGCCGACTAAGGTCCGTCTAGTCAAGGCTATGGTCTTTCCTGTGATCATGTATGGATGTGAGAGTTGGACTGTGAAGAAGGCTGAGCACTGAAGAATTGATGTTTTTGAACTGTGGTGTTGGAGAAGACTCTTGAGAGTCCCTTGGACTGTGAGGAGATCCAACCAGTCCATTCTGAAGGAGATCAGCCCTGGGATTTCTTTGGAAGGAATGATGCTAAAGTTGAAACTCCAGTACTTTGGCCACCTCATGCGAAGAGTTGACTCATTGGAAAAGACTGTGATGCTGGGAGGGATTGGGGGCAGGAGGAGAAGGGGACGACTGAGGATGAGATGGCTGGATGGCATCACCGACTCGATGGACATGAGTTTGATTGACCTCCGGGAGTTGGTGATGGACAGGGAGGCCTGGCGTGCTGCAATTCATGGGGTCGTAAAGAGTCGGACACAACTGAGCGACTGAATGAAACTGAGAACCTTATTGTATAGCACAGGGGAAAAAAGAAGGTATAACCTGTTTGTACGACATATTAAGTTAACCTTAAAAATGCATTCCAATATACAGTAGATGCAGACAAAAACTGTTTGATTCCACTTCTAGAAGATACATAGAATAGTCAAATTCATAGTCAGAAAACACACTAGTTGATAACATAGATGCCAGTGCCATGTGTGGGGTGGTGGTGGTGGGGTATGAGGAGTTAGTGTCAATGGGGACAGAGCTTCAGCTTCGGAAGGTGAAAACTTCTGGAGAGGGCTGATGGTGAGAGTTGCACAACAATGAGAATGTATTTAGTGCTCCTGAACTTTATAGTTAAATATGGTTAAGCAATATGCTTTATGTTATGTCACTTTTACCACAGTAAAAAAAAATTTTTTAAGAGCTATGTGAACTTGGACATGTTATCTAACCAGAGTCTTATTTTTCTACAAGGTTCCTCCGCCATACTTTCTACCTTGGAGATTACTATGAAGTGAAATAAGATCATGGCTAGGAAGCATCTGGCAGCATCAGGCACATGGAAGGTGATCACTGGTTGAGGTGCACTGATGATGAACAAGCAAACGAAAAGACTTTGGAGGACCCTAGAGGAAAGAAGAGGCCGGTAAGAAGATTCTGGAGGGAAGGGATGCTGAGGGCACAGGTGGCCTGAGGAAAGATCCAGAGCCTCTGAGCTGGGGTTCTGTTCCAGAGCAGGCCACTTCAGAGGTGATGGTAAAATGCTTCCAGCCACACTGGTCTTCATTCCTCCCAGAAGAACGTTGTGTTCCAGGAGGAGCACAGCGAAGCAATGAGCAGATTGGTTAGGGACCGGAAATTAGGGGGCGGGGAAAGACAGCTGCAGACAAATGTTTTTAACTCCAGAGTTACTCTCTACTAGAAAAGGCAAAATGTCTAAGGTTTTTTTTTTTTTTCCTTCCTACATCTATATACCTTCTCTTTTAATCTGAATCACCTGGCTTATCACGAAGCAGCAGGAGAAATACGGAGTCCTTCCCCTCCATTGGCTGCGCCCCTGTCCCATGGAGAAGATGCACAGCTAAGGATCTTCCGGGCGACTCTCCATGGAGTCTAGCCTCTCTGTGCTCCTCTTTCATGCCTTCCTCCCCCAGACTTCAACAGAGGAGCTGCCATACACAAGGTAAGATTCTGGAGAGGCAGATGTCGGGTCAGTTGTCCATACCTCCATTTCTCTCGTTTTGCTCATCAGTTTCTTTATCTGAGGGCTGCCTGCAGGTGAAAACCACGACCTACTAACTGCCAGCACCAATTTGTCTTTGACGTGTTTCCCGTTCCCCGAATGCCACCAGAAATTTGTGGCTTCACCCCACAACTCTGAGCAAGTTCAAGGCCTTTCCTAGGGCCCCAAATGAAAACAACCCCTCCGGGCTTCCAGCGGTCCACTGGCACACAGAGCTGGCTGGAAGGCGAGCTTGCACCATAGCCTGGCCCCGGGGTCTGCCTCAGCTTTGGGGGCGGTCAGGGCTGAGAGGGCGAAGCTCGTGGGCCCCGTGGGGAGTGGACCCCTCTGCTGGCCCTGCCTTAGGCAATGAGTTACCACCTGCCCCAGTATGAGGATGACACACAGATGGCTTAGCGCAAATAGAGGGCTTCCCTGGTGGCTCAGATGGTAAAGAATCTGCTGGTAACGCAGGAGAACCCGGTTGAATCCCTGGCTGGGCAAGGTCTGCTGGAGAAAGAAATGGCTACCCACTCCAGTATTCTTGCCTGGAGAATTCCATGGACAGAGGTGTCTGGCGAGCTATAGCCCATGAGGTCAAAAGAGTTGGACGGGACTGAACCTCTAACACTCACTCACTCAGCACAAATACAGTGCCAGGAATATGATGGACACTCATTAAATGAAAGATATTATTGCTATTGGTGCTAATCCGTGTATGTATCTCAAACATGTTTTCCCTTCACAACTATGTCTGTGAAAATGTCATTTCTTATTATGTTAAACTTGAATATTTGTAGTACTAAGGCAAGATGAGCATTAAATGCTGCAAAAATCAATATCTTCTATTTTCCCAACCAAATATTTTTCAAGAACTAAGGACAAACAGCAAGAATAACTGGCTTGAATTTCACACCACTTTTATTTCACTGCACTATTATTTTGTATATGTTTGTATGTGTGTGTCTGTGTGTGTATACATAAAAGTGACATACTTTTTAAGAAAAAAAGTTTAGAGAATATGGTTAACAGAGACCTCAGGACATGGATCTGTCTACCAGTGGGCTGGCAATAGTTTTAGGACATTTTGGGTTCCTCAGCCAGCCACCCTGGGATCCAGCTACAGCCATCGGCCAGCTGACACCAGTTGAAGACATCTCAGATCCCACAGCCAGCCATGGCAGGAACTAGCCCATCCATCAGCTGTCTGACAGCAGCCTTGACACCCCTAGTCATGACTTCCACTGTCAGCAGGCTGATACCAGCTCTGGGAATTTTCAGCCCCACAGTCAGCCATCCTAGGATTGGCTCTGCCAACCAATGGGCCCCTACTAGCTCTGGGGCAGTGAAGCCGCAAGTGTGACCTGAGCCTGCCCAGCAGCAAGACAGCAACAGGACCAGAACTTCCAGGCAATGCAGACAACTGTGCCAAGAGCCTCCACACTTTCCAATAGCTGCAAGTCTCCACATGAGGCAGGGCTGGCAACCAACCAGGCCGGGAGCCACCCGAGCCTACCAGCACACCCACAGTAGTCAGCCCACCTAACAGAAGAGCTCCTAGAGCCGCATCCAGGGCGCCCTGGAAGCACACAGCTCTGGTGGCCTGAGGGGGATATACTGTTGGGCCTCACAGGAGATTTTGTTTCTTTTTTAAATTTTTATTTATTTTTTTATTGAAGGACAATTGCTTTACAGGATTTTGCTGTTTTCTGTCAAGCCTCAACATGAATAAGCCA
This sequence comes from Oreotragus oreotragus, assembly GCA_006410675.1. Lineage (NCBI taxonomy): Eukaryota > Metazoa > Chordata > Mammalia > Artiodactyla > Bovidae > Oreotragus > Oreotragus oreotragus. Next base: position 116,453 of record SJYX01000546.1, on the reverse strand, counting down.
TAGGTACACATACATCCCCTCTCTTTTGAAACTCCCTCCTATCTCTCTCCCCATCCCACCCCTCTAGATTGATACAGAGCCCCTCTTTGAGTTTCTTGAGCCATACAGCAAATTCCCATTGGCTGTCTATTTTACATAGGGTAATGTAAGTTTCCATGTTAATCTTTCCATACATCTCACCCTCTCCTCCCCTCTCCACATGTCCATGTCTGTTCCCTCAGTCTGTTTCTCCATTGCTGCCTTGTAAATAAGATCTTCAGCATCATTCTTCTAGATTCCGTATATATGTGTTAGAATACGATATTTATCTTTCTCCTTCTGACTCACTTAACTCTGTATAATAGGTTGTAGGTTCATCCACCTCATCAGAACTGACTCAAATGCATTCCTTTCTATGGCTGAGTAATATTCCACTGTGTATATGTACCACAACTTCTTTATTCATTCATCTGTCAATGGACATCTAGGTTGCTTCCATGTTTTAACCATTGCAAATAGTGCTGCAATGAACAATGGGATACATGGTTCCTCAGTGTATATGCCTAGGAGTGGGGTTGCTGGGTCATATGGTGGTTTTATTCCTAGTTTTTTAAGGAATCTCCATACCATCTTCCATAGTGACTGTATCAATATACTTTCCCACCAACAGTGCAAGAGTGTTCCCTTTTCTTCACACCCTCTCCAGCATTCCATTCTGACCAGTGTGAGATGATATCTCATTGTAGTTTTGATTTGCATTTCTCTAATAATGAACGATGTTGAACATCTTTTCATGTGTTTGTTAGCCATCTGTAGGTCTTTGGAGAAATGTATGTTTAGGTCTTTTTCCTATTTTTTGATTAGGTTGATTGTTTTTCTGGTATTGAGCTGTATGAGCTGCTTGTATATTTTGGAAGTTAACCCTTTGTCACTTGTTTCATTTGCTATTATTTCCTCCCATTCTGAAGGTTATGTTTTCCACCTTGCTTATAGTTTCCTTTGCCATGCAAAAGCTTTTCTGTTTAATCAGGTCCCACTTGTTTACTTTTGTTTTTATTTCTGTTAGTTTAGGAGGTGGGTCATAGAGGTGCTTGCTTTGATTTGTGTCATTGCAATGGCAACCCACTCCAGTACTCTTGCCTGGAAAGTCCCATGGATGGAGAAACCTGGTGGGCTACAGTCCATGGGGTTGCGAAGAGTCGGACATGACTGAGCAACTTCACTTTCACTTTCCAGTTTCATGCATTGGAGAAGGAAATGGCAACCCACTCCAGTGTTCTTGCCTGGAGAATCCCAGGGACGGGGGAGCCTGGTGGGATGCCGTCTATGGGGTCACACAGAGTCGGACATGACTGAAGCGACTTAGCAGCAGCAGCAGCAGCAGCAGCAGCAGCAGTGTTCTGCCTATGTTTTCTTTTAAGAGTTTTATAATTTTTGGTCTTATATTTAGGTCTTTAATCCATTTTGACTTTATTTTTGTGTATGATGTTAGAAAGTGTTCTAATTTCATTCTTTTACATGTAGCTGTCCAGTTTTCCCAGCACCATTTATTGAAGAGGCTGTCTTTGCCCCATTGTTTATTCTTGCCTCCTTTGTCAAAAATAAGGTACCCATAGGTGTGTGGGTTTATTTCTGGACTTTCTATCTTGTTCTCTTGTTTTATATTTCTGTTTTTGTGCCAATACCATACTGTTTTGATGACTGTAGCTTTGCAGTATAATCTGAAGTCAGGAAGGTTGATTTTTCCAGCTCCCATTCTTCTTTCTCAAGACTGCTTTGGCTATTTGGGGTCTTTTGTGTTTCCATATGAATTGTGAAATTTTTTGTTCTAGTTTTGTGAAAAATGCCATTGGTAATTTGATAGGGATCACATTGAATCTGTAGATTGTACTTGGTAGCATGGTCATTTTCACAATATTGATTCTTCTGACCCAGAAACATGGAATGTCTCTCCATCTGTTTATGTCATCTTTGATTTCTTTCAGTAGTGTCTTCTTTTCTGTGTACTGTTCTTTTGTCTCCTTAGGTAAGTTTATTTCTGAATAATTATTTTTGTTGCCATGGTGAATGGGATTGATTCTTTAATTTCTCTTTCTTATTTTCCATTGTTAGTACATAGAAATGCAAGTGATTTCTGAGTATCGTTTTGTATCCTGCAACTTTGCTAAGTTCACTGATTAGCTCTAGTAGTTTTCTGATACTATCTTTAGAGTTTTCTATGTACAATAGCATGTCATCTGCAAACAATGAGAGCTTTACTTCTTCTTTTCTGATCTAGATTGCTTTTATTTCTTTATCTTCTCTGATTGCTGTAGCTAGGATTTGCAGAACTATGTTGAATCATAGTGGTGAAAGTGGACACCCTTTTCTTATTCCTGATCTTAGGGGGAATGCTTTCAGTTTTTCAGCATTGACAATAATGTTTGCTGTAGGCTTACTATATATGGCCTTTACTATGTTGAGATAGGTCCTTCTATGCCCATTTTTTGAAGAGTTTTAATCATAAATGGGTGCTAAATTTTGTCAAAGGCTTTTGCTGCATCTATTGAAATTTATCATACGGNCCTGGTGGGCTGCCGTCTATGGGGTCGCACAGAGTCGGACATGACTGAAGCGACTTAGCAGCAGCAGCATCCAACAGCACGTACGGTCTTGAATGTCTGTTCCTTATCCCCATGGTTATCAAGGGTTTTCCCTGGTGGCTCAGACAGTAAAGAATCTGCCTGCAATAAGGGAGACCTGGGTTTGATCCCTGGGTCGGGAAGATCCCCTGGAGAGGGAATGGCAACCCACTCCAGTATTTTTGCCTGGAGAATCCCTTGGGTGGAGGAGCCTGGCGGAATGCAGTCCATGGGTCACAAAGAGTCAGACACAACTGAGTGACTAACACTATTAGGATCGATGATAAGCAAAAAAGTTACAAAATTAGTACAGTTTAAGTGAAAAATACTGCTATTCAAAGCAGGAAGACATTCATAGAGCTGGTCTATGAAGAGCCAGTAAGATGAGTCATGAGTAAATAGGGATTGGGAGATAAATTCAAATATAAGGCATTTCATTGCAGGAAAATGGAAGAAAGTGAGAGGAGGGCCCAGATATATGAAAGTGCCATGTGCATGTGGACCAGAGAACTGTTTTTTGCGCTCCGATATATGATGTGGGGAACGTAAGGTGAGAGACTCTTCGGACCTAGATCATGGGAGCCTTGAGTATTGGGCCATGGAATTAAGGCCTCCTTGTGGCTGGGAACCTCTGAAGGCAGATGGGAGTCGAAGAAGAAGATGAGCAGGGCTGTGTTCTTTGGAAAGTTTCGTCTGCAGCAATATTTCAACAAATTGAAAAAGTGAAGAATAGAGGATTGAAAGCCCAGTCAAGAGGTTAGATCTATGAGAGCAGGTACTTGGTTCACTGCCGTATCTCTAGGTCCTAAAACATAGCTGGTCCTGGATAAGTATTGAATAAATGTGTGATGCCTGAATGAATAGCATGGCAGAAGTATGCAGAAGGTAAAGTCTAGACTCTGAGCTCAGAAGAGAAGTTAGCGACTGGCAGCATGGATTCGAAAGTTGTCCATAACTAATTGGACCATTGAGAGATGTATACGATTGTAAAGGAGAGAGAGAAGGTGAACAGGCTAAGCGTGGAACCTTGAATGTGTGTGTTTCAATCGTTCAGTCGTGTCCAACTCTTTGTGGCCCCGTGGCCTGTGGCCTGCCAGGCTGCTCTGTCCATGGGATTCTCCAGGGAAGAATGGAGGGGTTGCCATGCCCTTCTCCAGGGGATCTACCTGACCCAGGGATTGATCCCGTGTCTCTTGTGTCTCTTGCATTAGCAGGCAGGTTCTTTACCACTAGTACCACCTGGGAAGCCATTTGGGAACCTTGATTAACTCCTATAATTACAATTAAAAGGGGAGGAGCAAGTGAGACAGAGACATCAGAAAAGTAAATCAGGAGATTATGTTGGTCAAACAGATAAAGGAACACAGTTTGTATAAGTCCAGATTATAGATATTTATTTTAAATTTTGAGATTTTTTTTAAGTGGACTGACTTTAAAGAATTCATAGATTCATGTTCCCCTAACATGAGAAATGATTTTAACAGGTTGTGAGACTTGAGAATCGAGGGCAAACCAGTCAAATATTTATAAGTATATACCAGATGTGGGGAAATTTCAGGATGGCACTAACGTATTTTGGAATTTAACACACAGTTCTTTGAGAGTTTTTTTTACTACATCTTTGAGCTAAATATGTAAGTTTTAGCATGTTATACATAGTACTTAAGCAACAGGATAATTATAGCACAAAAAAATGTTTACTTCGTGAATTCATTTAAATAGTGTCTCTATTAGTGACCTGCCCGAGGATATTTTAAGTGATTATATTAAGCTTCTTTTTTCTAGACAATTTTTGTGAGACTGATTTTGCGTCAAGCAGGCACTTGGTTCAGTTGTTTTAAAAAATGAAAAAGACATAAGCTGAAAAATAGGCATTGGTTTCTTACTACTTTATGGCTTCAGCAGTCATTCTGAATCCTCTTGATAGAGTGTTTACTGCATCAACAAGCAGGAGGATTTCACGTTAAATTTCTGACTAACTTCACTGCAGTTGCTTCTTGGCTGCCTCTTTAGAGCCCACTGTGGAATAAAATTAAAACAGTTTTTATGAACTGACAATTTAGTTGCAGAAAATGACATTTTCTCTTTTCCCTGAATGGCACTGTGTATTCCTTCTGAGTTTCCTGCACACACCCCACGGCTCTGGTTTCTCCTCCCTCATCTATCTTTTATACATAGTTGTTTAGTTGCTAAGTCGGGTCTGACTCTTTTGCGCCTCCATGGACTGTAGCCCCACCAGGCTCCTCTGTCCATGGGATTTCCCAGGCAAGAATACTGGAGTGGGTTGCCATTTCCTTTACCAGGGATAGAACCCATGTCTCCTGAACTGGTAGGTGGATTCTTTACCACTGCGCCATCAGGGAAGCCCATTTTTTATAGTACCACCACATTAATTTTCCTAAAGCAGAATTTTGACAATCCAAAACTCTTCAGTGGCTCCCTATTCCATCCTCATTTAAGCCCAACTCATCCATCACAGAAGAATCAACCCAAATGCTGTATATTTCCCATTAGCATTTTGTTGATTCTCTCTGCTAAAGTCCCCACCTCCACTCTCAGTATATTATTCCTCCTGCAATAGTGTTCATCACATCCTGCCTTCCGTGAAATTACAAGAACGTATCTCACCCAGGAGACTGAGGGGCAAGGTCTTTATATTTTTGCTCACTCCCCGGTTACTTTGTGCATAAAAAATTCTCAAGTGTTTGGTGGTCATCATATTGTACACATTAAATATGTATGGTTCTTTGAATATCATTTATAACTCAGTAAATCGGATCGGGGGTGGTTTGTTTTTTAGCGTCATTGTTTTTGGGTTTTTGCTTAAAATCATACCTCTGTTATTTTCATCATGTTTGGACAAAGCTTTCTTATCTAAGTTTTTTGTCTTCCCTGGAACTTGAAATGTCCTCTGCTTTTTTTTTTCTTATTGACTAAAGAATAATGTACTTTTTACACTTTCCTCAAGCTTTTTCATCCCCTCAGTCATGCTTTTGCATGTCCAAAGTCCAATGCAAGGCTACCTCTCCAGCTGTTTTTTTAAAAAGGCAAAATAAATACATGTTGTTGGATAAATAAATGAGAAATATCTCAAAACGACAAGCTTGCAAGAGGACTCTTTCTTGTGTGTTCCTGATCTCTTACCCCTTTCCCGTGGTGCCTTTCACTTTGTAATTCATAATTTAATCATTCATTTGTGTTAATGGTCCTGTCTGTCGCCTTCCTGTTGGATTCCTGAGCATCCTTAGGGCAGGGCCATTTATTTTGTTTGTTTCTGCATCTCAAGCACTCCGAGTAGCGCCTGTCTTACAGGTTGAGTCCAGGAGTGAGACCTGAGGCCAAAGGTCAGTGTCTCCCTATTTCTTGGGTTGTCATTGGTGGTTTTCAAAGGCAAAGGACTGCGGTGTTGGAAGAGCAGAGTAGTGAGTGGAACCATGGCGTGAGTTTTCTGCTACTTACGAGAAGAGGACAAGCTTCTTGACTGCTCTAAAGGTCATTTCCTCACCTGGGGGAGATTCATAGGACCTAAATTACAGTGTTTATGTGAGGACTGAGTTTTAGGGAGAAAAAGCTTCCAATAAAGTTAATAGCTGACCTTTACTGATTGTTCCTAACGTGGTCAGACGTGTGCTGCAGCCTTGGATCACTGTCACCGCACGTCTGTGAAGCAGGGACCGTTGTTGCCCCATCTCACAGTAAAGAGAAGGTTCCCGCCCAGGACCATACAGTGGCGGGGGCACTTGACCAGGGGGCACTCGGACTTGACCAGGTCTGCTGGACCTAAAGTGCGAGCTTGTACCACCTGCCTCCTGGGTATATGCCCTTCCTACCATCCTGCCTCCTAATGGGGAGCGCCTAGAAGCCTGCTTAATTTCTCCTTTGGTGCAGCCATTCCAGATCTTTCTTTCCTGCTTTCTTTCACACTTGAGGGATGCAGAGGGCTCATGAGTACCAGTGGTCCCCTGGTGATGGCTTTATGAACCTTGTCCTCCCACCATTTATGACTCTGATAACCGACTTGATCATTACAGCTTCCTCAACTTTATTTACTGAAAAAATACTGACATTTTTAAGAATTTTTGAAAAGTCTATGAATGCCATTTCAGAACACCAGTGAAATCAATAATAATTCATTTATTCAGATATATAAATATATTTAATATATTTTGACATCTTGATATAATATCAAAAATAAGGAAGGCATATTGTTTTCTGTATAAAGAAATTAGTCTTTTCAGGTTGTTGTTGTTTTTATTGGTTCATTTTTTTGACCATTGAAAAATTGTAAACCAGGGTTGGGGGGGATGGATTATTGAAATATCTAGAAAAACATTTTTTAAGTTTCAGGGGATAGATTTCTCATTTGAAATAGTTTGTTATTGGGTCAAATGCTGAAAAGTTACTTTAGAAAATATTAAAATGAAAAATAATTTCATTGTATGTTACAAAGTTTCATTATTTTCACTTGATTGGGAAATTTAGTAGGAGGCCAGAGAGAATTGGGAAAACATAAAATTTTATTTTATTGTTTTATTGAAAGATAGTTGATTTATAATGCTGTGTTACTTTCAGTTGTAGTTACAGTTACATATCAGTTCAGTTCAGTTGTTACGTCATATCCGACTCTTTGCAACCCCATGAACTGCAGCATGCCAGGCTTCCCTGTCCATCACCAACTCCCAAAGCTTACTGAAACTCATGTCCACCTAGTCAGTGATGCCATCCAACCATCTCATCCTCTGTCGTCCCCTTCTTCTCCCGCCTTCAATCTTTCCCAGCATCAGGGTCTTTTCTGATGAGTCAGTTGTTTGCATTAGGTGGCCAAAATATTGGAGCTTCAGCATCAGTACTTCCAGTGCAGAACTGAATTCCTTTAGGATTGACTGGTTTGATCTCCTTGCAGTCCAAGGGACTCTCAAGAGTCTTCTCCAACACCACAGTTCAAAAGCATCGATTCTTCAGTGCTCAGCTTCCTTTATGGTCCAACTCTCACATCCATACATGACTACTGGAAAAACCATATCTTTGACTAGACGGACCTTTGTTGGCAAAGTAATGTCTCTGCTTTTAATATGCTGTCTAGGTTGGTCATAGCTTTTCTTCAAAGGAACAAGCACCTTTTAATTTCATGACTGCAGTCACCATTTGCAGTGATTCTGGAGTCCCCCTGAAAAAAGTCTCTCACTGTTTCCATTGTTTCCCCATCTATTTGCCATGAAGTGATGGGGCCAGATTCCATGATCTTAGTTTTCTAAATGTTGAGTTTTTCTGAATGTAGAAATAACACCAGGAAGAATGAAGAGGCGGAGCCAAAGGGAAACAACGCCCAGTTGTGGATATGACTGGTGATGGAGTAAAGTCCGATGCCGTAAAGAGCAATATTGCATAGGAACTTGGAATGTTTGGTCCATGAATCAAGGTAAATTAGAAGTGGTCAAACAGGAGATGGCAAGTGTGAACATTGACATTTTAGGAATCAGTAAACTAAAATGGACTGCAATGGACGAATATAATTCAGATGACCATTATATCTACTACTGTGGGCAAGAATCCTTCAGAAGAGATGGAGTAGTCCTCATAGTCAACAAAAGAGTCCGAAATGCAGTACTTGGGTGCAATCTCAAAAACGACAGAATGATCTCTGTTCGTNACCCCATGGACTGTAACCCACCAAGCTCCTCTGTCCATGGGATTCTCCAGGCAAGAATACTGGAGTAGGTTGCTATGTCCTTCTCCAACTGGAACATAGGACATAAATTTAAATAATATTCTTTTTCTTACTTAAATGATATCTGAAATGACTAGGTAGGATCTCTCTTAACCGTGTTCAGTATATTATGAATATTTACAAAGGATTAAAAAACGCTTGTATTCAAAATGTTGAATTACTTTAGTAGGCTTTGTAGCATTTTCCTATGACTGCTATAAAAAATTACCACAAACCTGCTGACTTAAAATACTAGAAATATATTCTTTCACAATCTAGAAGACATAAATGTGAAATCAAGGTGTTAGTAGAACCACAGTTCTAGAGATTAATCCTTCATTCCCTCTTCCAGATTCTTGTGGCTTTGGGTATTCCTTGGTTTGTGGCTACATAAATCTAATCTCTACCTCCATTGTATACAGGGAATATATCCCACTTGATAATTTTGTATGATTCTTTTAGTGCCTTGTTGGATTAGATTTGCTAATATTTTATTGAGGATTTTTCATCTATGTTTATGAGAAGCATTGATCTGTATTTTCCTTTCTTAAAATGTCTTCATATGGCTTTCATGTTAAGGTAATACTCGCCTCATTTAATGAGTTAAGAAGTGTTTCCTCTGCTTTTATTTTATGAAATAGGAATAGACAGGATTATTTCTTTCTTAAATGTTTCATAGAATTCACCAGTAACTTCATCTGGGGCCGAATTTTGGGGAAAGTTATTGTTATCAGTTCAGTTATTTGAAAAGGTGTGGTCCTATTTATATTTTCTTTTAATCCTTGTGTGACTGTTGGCACTTTGTGTCTTTCAGGGAATGACTTTCAAAAAAACTGCTCAGTTGTTTCTGACTCTTTGCAATTCCATGGACTCTATACAGTCCATGGAATTCTCCAGGCCAGAATATTAGTGGGCAGCTGTTCCCTTCTCCAGGGGATCTTCCCAACCTAGGGATTGAATGCAGGTCTCCCACATTGCAGGTGATTCTTTACCAGCTGAGACCCCAGGGAAGCCCTCTTTTAATCTAAGTTATCTAATTTATGGATATAGAGATGTTTGTAATACTCCTTTATTAAAGGTTTAGTGTCTGTTGAATCAGTAGTGCTAGCCTCTCCTTTATTTATAGTAATCTGTGTCTTCTCTCTTCTTGGTTAGCTTGGCAAAACTTTGGATTTCCTCACAAGCTATAGTTTGAGAGTTCCTGTCATAGACCCTTTTGGAGCAAAAGTTTAGAAATATGTTTTGCTGAAAACATTTAGAAATAATACAATTTAAATGAGGTTAACGTTAGAGTTTATGAATTGTTCTGCCCCTTGCTCCTTGCCCTCCTACTGATATATTTCTTTTCCATTTTTTCACTCCCTCAGTTCAGTTCAGTTGCTCAGTCGTGTCCGACTCTTTTCGACCCCATAAATCGCAGCACTCCAGGCCTCCCTGTCCATCTCCAACTCCCGGAGTTCACTCAGACTCACGTCCATCGAGTCAGTGATGCCATCCAGCCATCTCATCTTCTGTCATCCTCTTCTCCTGCCCCCAATCCCTCCCAGCATCAGAGTCTTTTCCAGTGAGTCAGCTCTTCTCATGAGGTGGCCAAAGTATTGGAGTTTCAGCTTTAGCATCAGTCCTTCCAGAGAAATCCCAGGGCTAATCTCCAGAATGGACCGCTTGGATCTCCTTACAGTCCAAGGGACTCTCAAGAGTCTTCCCCAACACCACAGCTCAAAAGCATCAATTCTTCGGCACTCAGCCTTCTTCACAGTCCAACTCTCACATCCATACATAACTACTGGAAAAACCATAGCTTTGACTAGACGGACCTTAATCGGCAAAGTAATGTCTCTGCTTTTGAATATGCCAACTAGGTTGATCATAGCTTTCCTTCCAAGGAGTAAGCGTCTTTTCATTTCATGGCTGCAGTCACCATCCGCAGTGATTTTGGAGCCCCCAAAAAATAAAGTCTGACACTCTTCCCACTGTTTCCCCATCTATTTGTTTAAGGAAGCATTCACTCCATTTCCTAAGATATGAATACTACTACTTGTTTTCAAGCTTCAATTAATGAGGTTAGTCACCTTTCCAGAGTCTAGTTTCCTTGTCAGCTGTCAGACTTCTTTTCTTATGAAATAATAAAATACATTCTGCTATTTTAATATGAACTCAACTATGTTTGTAAGCAGGAACTTCAATAGCTTAAATACTTCTAATAACCTAATCCAAAGTTACCTTTTATGAGTTCAACAAAAGAGAAACATGTACTTGTTGTTTGTATACCAGTAGGGCAAGTATATGGACTTCCTGAGTAGCTCAACTGGGTAAGGAATCCACTTGCAATGCAGGAGATACCGGTTGGATTCCTGAGTTGGAAAGTTCCCCTGGAAAAGGGATAGGCTACCCACTCCAGTATTCTTGGGCTTCCCTGGTGGCTCAGATGGTAAANTAGGGCAAGTATATGGACTTCCTGAGTAGCTCAACTGGGTAAGGAATCCACTTGCAATGCAGGAGATACCGGTTGGATTCCTGAGTTGGAAAGTTCCCCTGGAAAAGGGATAGGCTACCCACTCCAGTATTCTTGGGCTTCCCTGGTGGCTCAGATGGTAAAGAATCTTCCTGCAACCCAGGAGACCTGAATTCAATCCCTGGGTTGGGAAGATCCCCTGGAGGAGGGAATGGCTAGCCACTCCAGTATTTTTGCCTGGAGAATCCATATGGACAGAAGAGCCTGGTGGACTAAGTCCATGGGGTCAGAAAGAGTCAGACATGACTGACCCAATAGCACAACAGCACAGTAGGAGTGCGTAGGAAACTATGGTTTCTTGCTTGTATAATTGATTTAAGAAAAATCAACTTATCCACCAGTATTCATGAGTACTCTTCATGCAGGGTAATATGGGCATTACAGTTAACTTTTCCTTTTAAATACTCTTGTTGGCACTCCAGGAGATCTTCCTGACCAGGGATCAAACCAGGTCTCTTGAGTCTCCTGCATTTGTAGATGGATTCTTTACCACTAATGCCACCTGGAAAGTCCCCATTTTTAAAATGTGCCAACTTGCTTCAGTAATGTGCAACGCCATGGACCATAGGTTTTCCCAGGCAAGAATACTGGAGTGGGTTGCCATTTCCTGCTCCAGGGAATCTTTCCAATCCAGGGATTAAACCCCCCATTTCATGTCTCCTGCATTGGCAAGCAAGTTCTTTACCACTAGTGCTACTTTGTAAATACATAGGTTTAATTAGGATTTCTCCTTCCCTACTCTTTTCCAGATTTCTATCTCTGTTGAGAGAAAAACTTACCTGATTCCACTGCTAAGAGAAAGTGTCTTTAGATCCTTTTGTCTGTCCTCTTCTTGTTCTGTGGGTCTTAGGTAGTTTCTGTGACAATACATCATATTAAATACTAGTTTCCCAGCCAACTTTTGATGACCAACTCTTGCTGACAACTCTTGCTGTGACACAGTCACAGAATCTACTGTATTTATGTTGTGGGTCATCCCATCCCATGGCCTCCCTTTAAGATCACTTCTGCTGCCAATACCAAACAACAGAGAAGGACCTCAGGAAAAGGAACCCTCTAAGTGCCTGAATGGGCAGAGCTATGGAGAAAGACTGGACAAAGAGGCCTTCTGATCACCAGCTACAAGAGGCTCAAAAAAACACAGATAGGACCATAACTCCTGTGGTGGAGGCAGTCTGTGTTCCTGCACACTTGGCTCTGCCAGGGTCTCCTCAACTCAAGCAGCTGTGCCAGATTCATGCTCAACTATCACTGGGGCAGAGCTGCCACAGGAAAAAAGTCTTGCACCCACACACGCAGGATCACTTCAGTCACGTCCAACCCTTTACGGCCCTGGATGGGGGAGCCTGGTGGGCTGCCGTCTATGGGGTCGCACAGAGTCGGACACGACTGAAGTGACTTAGNACATTGGTTTCATTTCAGAATAGTGGCCTTATATGTCACCACAACAAAGTCTTAACTTCTCATTCAGTTTCAAGACCTGCTCTAGTTTACAAACTCAGAGCCTCTACAATGAGGAACAGGTAGAGCCTGCTTAAGAAAGTTATATACTGTAAAATTTTATCCTAGTTTTCTCCAAAGGAACCTGCAGATATTTATCAGAAAAACCTATACATATACACTGGAGGAAGGAATGTAAGCCATTACTGGATACTACTTAAAAATTATTTTATCCCAGAAGCACCAAATTTCACTTTGGAATGCTCTGCTTCCTTAGGAATGTTCCCTGAAAAAAGCCAATAAGGAAAAATATCACATTCTTTGAGAAGTAGAAGAGATTAAAGCCACATCATAGATCTAAGAGATGAAAGTATGGTGTCTCCTATCATATAACTCTGAATTTAGAGTTCCAAAGGAGAGCAAGGAGAGATAAGAAAGCTTTCTTAAATGAACAATGCAAAGAAATAGAGGAAAACAATAGAAGGGAAAGACTAGAGATCTCTTCAAGAAAATTGGATTTATCAAGGGAACATTTCATCCAAGGATGAGCAGGATAAAGTATAGAAACAATAAGGATGTATTAATAACAGAAGCAGAAGAGATTAAGAAGAACTGATAAAAATACAAGGAGAACCACACAAGAAATGTCTTAATGACTCAGATAACCACAAAGGTATGGTCACTCACCTACAGCTGNTCTATGGGGTCACACAGAGTTGGACACAACTGAAGTGACTTAGCAGTAACCCTGTCTCTGACTTATAGACTCATTCTTATAGGGCTCCTGTGATTAAGTCATTCCCCCCAGAAAATCTACCTATCTTACAATCAACTGATTTGTTACCTTAAAAAGTGCAACACCTAGATTAGTGTTTGGAAGGTGTGTGTATACCAGGGCAGGGATTTATAGGGGTCTTAACCCTGTCTCTGACTTATAGACTCATTCTTATAGGGCTCCTGTGATTAAGTCATTCCCCCCAGAAAATCTCCCTATCTTACAATCAACTGATTTGTTACCTTAAAAAGTGCAACACCTAGATTAGTGTTTGGAAGGTGTGTGTATACCAGGGCAGGGATTTATGGGGGTCATTTTAGAAAATTTCCAGCTACAGAGTTTTCAATTTTAGAACCTATCTTAGATTCTAGGCTAGTGATTCCCAACTGGAGCTGAGAATAAATTTACTCCCCTCTCCTAGAACATATTTGGCAATATCTGGAGACAGCTTTGAATGTCATGTAGTATCCACTACAGAGGTCAGAGATACTGCTAATTCATCTATAAAGTATGGGAGAGTCACCATAGTAAAGAATTAGCAGCCAAAGATGTCAGTAGTGCTAGAGTTGAGAGACTGTTCCTTAAAGTATGAAAGATGATTATTATTTTAGTACATAATTATAGTAACATTAAATATAAAAATATAGGTGATGTAACACAAGATGGAAGGATAGGAGAAAAAGAAAAGGAGAATAGGGTATTTACATTTTACATAAAGAGGAGACTGAAATGCTAGAATTAATGTACTAATGAAGGAAGGCGGGTATACTATTCAAATTATAAAGATAAGGAAAAATAACAGTGATAAAACTATCAAGATGAGGAGGGAGAAAGAAAAGGAAATAGGATGCAATGAGAAAACAATAGAAATTGCCTAAAATTGATAAATAAGTAATATTTTAAGCTTTCATTTGGAATTATGGAAGTAACCACTGATGGGTTTCAGAACACACTACCTCAAAACATGGCACCTTAAATATTAAATATTTTAAGCTGAAGGAGTTCAAGAAAATAGCAGAGGCATGATCTTTCTGACCTTCTCCCATCTTTCCTCCCTGAAACAGGTCATAAAATCCTCCCTATATGGGCAAGAGATGAGCAGCCTTATCTCTGAAGGTAAAGGGACATAAAGAAGAATCCTAACAAACAGGTCTTCCTGGTGGCTCAGATCCTAAAGCGTCTGCCTGCAATGCGGGAGACCCGGGTTTGACCCCTAGGTTGGGAAGATCCCCTGGAGAAAGAATGACAGCTCACTCTAGTGCCCTTGTCTGGAAAATCCCATAGACAGAGGAGCGTGGTAGGCTACAGTCCATGGGGTCACAAAGAGTCAGACATGACTGAGCGACTTCACTCACTCTCAACAAACAGGTCTTGCTAACTTTCCCCAAGTTGGCTATACTGCCTTCATGTTCTTTGATCTATCATATTTATTCCAATGAATGACTACCCATTTGCCATCAAACTCGGCATAAAACTACTCAGGTTTGCTTTTTTTGGGTTTTTTATTTCCTTTTGAAGGTTCCCATGTCACACAAAATGTATATTAAATAAAGGTATAGGCTTTTCTCCCGTTAATCTGTGTTTGTCAGTTGAATTTTCAGACACAGTCAGGAAAAATAAAAAGATGGAAGAAAGGGTTTTCTTCCCACACACCACCAGAAGAACAAAACTTGGAAAGTTTAAAAGAAATCTCCACACTGTTCTCCATAGTGGCTGTACTAGTTTGCATTCCCACCAACAGTGTAAGAGGGTTCCCTTTTCTCCACACCCTCTCCAGCATTTATTGCTTGTAGACTTTTGGATCGCAGCCATTCTGACTGGCATGAAATGGTACCTCATTGTAGTCTTGATTTGCATTTCTCTGATGATGAGTGATGTTGAGCATCTTTTCATGTGTTTATTGGCCAGCCATCTGTATGTCTTCTTTGGAGAAATGTCTATTTAGCTCTTTGGCCCATTTTTTGACTGGGTCCTTTAGTTTTCTGGAATTGAGCTGCAAGAGTTGCTTGTATATTTTTGAGATTAGTTGTTTGTCAGTTGCTTCATTTGCTATTCTTTTCTCCCATTCTGAAAGCTGTCTTTTCACTTTGCTTATAGTTTCCTTTGTTGTGCAGAAGCTTTTAATTTTAATTAGGTTCCATTTGTTTATTTTTGTTTTTATTTCCAATATTCTGGGAGGTGGGTCATAGAGGATCCTGCTGTGATTTATGTCGGAGAGTATTTTGCCTATGTTCTCTAGGAGTTTTATAGTTTCTGGTCTTATGTTTAGATCTTTAATCCATTTTGAGTTTATTTTTGTGTGTGGTGTAAGAAAGTGTTCTAGTTTCATTCTTTTACAAGTGGACCAGTTTTCCCAGCACCACTTGTTAAAGAGATTGTCTTTTATCCATTGTATATTCTTGCCTCCTTTG
>SJYX01000546.1:73194-93598 GCA_006410675.1 Oreotragus oreotragus | reverse complement strand
TGTGTGTGTGTGTGTGTGTGTGTGTATAAATACCAGGTGGGAATAGAGATGAGGCTGTCGTTCCTTCGGATGACCCAAGAGGAAGCATCAGCTAATGTGGGGACTTCTGAAATGGGAGGAAAAGTTGGGAAAGGCTTGAATGCACTTGAGCATAATAAAGCCAGCATGTGGGATTATTAACTTAAAAGAAGTGAGGCATCTTAATAGGAGGATAACACATTCTCTAAGTGTATTAGATTGAGAGGTCTTCAAAAGAAAAGCTAATTCTCCTTATGGCCCATTGGCTTGCCTTAAGCTACTACAGAAGAAAACTTGGCTATAGCACCAATATGGAGAACGAACAAATCAACAAACAAGAAAGAGCTGAAGTTCTTACCCTTTCCAAAGGAATAAATTCTCTCCTTACCCTGTGGTGTCAGCAAGAATCTGAGCAGACACTCAGGGGAGAAGGACCCCCACTGACAGCCAGATACGCCCATTGGCTGCAAGGGAGAGAACTAGGACTCAAAGCCAGTATTGCTTGGGGAGTGAGGAGCCTCAGGCAGGGGCATTGGCTTTGGGGCTACAGGAGAGACCTAGATGGGGGAATGCAGACAGAGGATCCAGGGAGAAGGAAAGCACAGGAACACAAGCAACACCTGCCATGTGGGATTTCAAAGGCCTGCTCAGTGGGGCCTCAAACCCTCAATGTAATACAAGCAGAAAAATCAGCTGCCAGAACATAGTGCTCTTACCCAAGATGTGCTGCTGTTTTAAAACCCTTAAGCTTAAAGACTGTTTAACCTACACTTGCATCACATGTGTCTCCATCAGGATAAGGGGGTAGCCTTTTTCACACTCCCTGCCCTCCTCCAACTCCATAATATTCTAGTGGGCACTGAGCCACTCAGTTATGAATTTCTAGGTGAAGAGTTTGATGCTAAGAAACCATTACGCCGATCTCTCAATTTTATTTTTTACACATAAGAGTAGCTTGTGACGGTCCAGTGTATTTTGAAGGAAGGCCCTGCCATAGATTATAACTATAATTGACCCCTAAAATTTATTTCTTTGCCATTTCTCTAAGCACAACAGCCTTTCAACAACCATTTTTGAAAAAATACTCAAGCCTCCCAAATAACTTTATTTAATAATCCTAAATTTTCTTCCTAACAGATAATGTCTATATGATTCAAGAAGACTCAGCCCCCTTCCCAAGATATACAGCTTTGTGTCAAGCAGACTGCTGTCTCAGACATCAGATATTACAGTGATTGTGTTACGGGTGTGAAAAGAAAGGACCTATTTCTAGGCAGAAAAGGACAACAAAATAAATTTAGTGTGTTCACTGTGAGTTAAGTTGTATTAGTTAATTGAGATTAATAATGCATATTATTTCAGAGTTGCAATTTCAATGCTTGCAATGTTTTCTGTATCTAAAACACTTATCTCAAACCTTAAAGTCTTTATACATATTCAAAGTTAAGGGAACAAATGTTCAAGAAGAGCAAGTTAAAACTGAGATGAGATACCACTAAACACACTAAACTAAAATTAGAAACACTGGGGCACCAGAAATTGGAAAACGTTTAAAAAAACAACATAGTTAAGGGACTACATTTTGGATAAGTAAAAACATGTTCTGTAGTAAAACAATTTGGAAACAGAGAACATTTAGCTTTATATGTTGACTGTAAGGAAACACAAAAGAGATGACTTATCATGTAATCATGTAATCATGTAACTTATGATTACAATATAAGACATAGTCCAATTTCATCTTACTTGAGACCAAGTCATAACCACTCTATATCTTTCAGCTGTCTTGTCAGCACAGAGGTGTCAGATTTTCGTTTGTTTTTTCCATTTTAATTTTTTTCCCCACTCAGAATGTCCCTCGTTTGGCTGAGGAAAGTCATGCACATTGTCTAGTGATTAAAAGCATTTCATCTTCGCTGCATCACTGCAGTGCAGGGTGCGGAGGGCTAACGTGAGAGAGTGTGCATTAACACCACTCTCCCCTCTCTCGTTCAAATAACGATCTGTATGTTGGGTAGCAGGCAGAGTCTCCCCAGCCTATGGCTCACTGGTGGAGAAATGGTCATTCTGCAAGTTTAGCCCTCCTGCCAAAGAGCACTCACATGATAGCAGCCAAGTCACAGTCCCCGTCAGCTCTCTGGATGCGACACGTCGTCACTCTTTCCAGAAGTCTTCTGGAAATATGATGTGAGACCTCAGTGCAGCAGCTGGAGGCAATGGGAAGTATGGCTAAAAGAAGAAAAGAAAGAAATGTGAATCCTGTGGTTTATAGAATACATGTTGTTCAATCACTAACTCAGGTCCAACTCTCAGGTCCAACTCTGCGACCACCATGGACTGCAGCATGCCAAGCTTCCCTGTCCTTCACCATCTCTCGGAGTTTGCTCAAACTCACGTCCATTGAGACAGTGATGCCATCCAATCATCTCATCCTCTGTGGTCCCCTTCTCCTCCTGCCTTCAATCTTTCCCAGCATCAGGGTCTTTTCCAGTGAGTCAGTTCTTCGCATCAGGTGGCCAAAGTAGCGGAGTTTCAGCTTCAACATCAGTCCTTCCAATGAATAGTCAGGACTGATTTCCTTTAGGATTGATTGGTTGGATCTCCTTGAGGTCCAAGGGACTCTCAAGACTCTTCTCCAGCACCACAATTTGAAAGCATCAGTTCTTCGGTGCTCAGCCTTCTTTATGGTCCAACTCTCACATCTGTTCATCACTACCATAGCTTTTCCTATGGTTTTACCATAGGAAAAACCATAGTTTTGACTATATGGACCTTTGTTAGCAAAGTAGTGTCTCTACTTTTTCATTTACTGTCTAGATTTGTCATAGCTCTTCTAAGGAGCAAGCATCTTTTAATTTTGTGGCTGCAGTAACCATCTGCAGTGATTTTGGAGCCCAAGAAAATAAAATCTGCCACTGTTACCGCTTTTTCCCCACCTATAGAACACTGGCCTGGCTTTATCTTGTAGACTCCAGTGAAACAGAATGTTAACCTGCTTGAATGAGGGGCAGTCATTTACTGGGGGCTTTGTGTATGCAGACCACAGAGCAGGACATGTCTCTACCTTCCAGAACTCACACTGTATTTTGGGGAGATAAAACTAAGCACAAGCAAAGACATACAGCAAGGGAAGATGTGGGCAGTGGGGCTGTGACCAGACTTGATTAAAGAAGCAAGATTGATAGAGTGTCCCCAAAACTCAGAGGGGACCAACCACATGGCCCCTGGAGCAGGTTTGAAATTAACTGCCCAGGAAGGACTTAACTGAATCTTTGAGGATTTGGAGGGATGGCGAAAAATGGAGAAGACTTGTCCAGGCTAAAGGAAGTGCATGGTCAAGAGTTCTGAGATAGGAAAGCAAAGGGCACACTGAAGGAATACAGAAAAATAGACCTCTTTGCCTGCACTAAGCTGCTGGGAAGCTGGTTGATGAGCAATATGGTTCAAAAGATGGACTGACATCACACCATCGACGCCTTGAATGTTAGTCTAAGGAGGTGTATCTTTTTGAAATGGAGACCATTAAAGATCGAGAAAAGAGAAGGGTTTTAGAAAAATTTGTCTTGCAGTGATAAGCAAGTAGGAATAAGTAGGGTGTGATTAGGGCAGGAAGTCTTCTCCTAAAGAAGCCTATGTGACCCAGATAAAAGGAGAAAAGGGCAACACAAATAATGAAAGGAAACTAGTCCGCTACTAGCAAATTCCTCCATGCTACCTGCACACAGTAGTCTAAGCTCCCCATTCCTCCAAGTGGGTAATGCATTTCCTCAAAAGTTAGAAATTATGGTCAATGGTGGCTGCAGGTGGCAGTCTTATAGCAAGAGACAGAAGTTAGCGCCTAAATTAGGATTAAAAGAAATGATTAAAACCCCTCAGTGGTGTCAGCTCTAAGCCACAGAAGCTTCTGATCTTGGGACAAGAAGAGATTATTAGTGAAAGAAACAAGGTTTAAGAAGCCATATATGGTACGATCCCCTGTATATGAAATGTCCATAGACAAATCCATAAAGACATAAAGCAGATTAGTGTTTGCCAGGGGTAGGGGTAGGAGGGGATGGGGAATGACTGCTAACAGGTACAAGGTCTCTTTAAGGGGTGATGAAACAGGCTGAAATCAGATAGCAGTAATAGTTGTACAATTCTGTGAATATACTAAAAATCACTGAATTGTACACCTTCTTTGTTCTTTTTTGTTTTGGTTTTGGCTGTGCCTTACAGCTTGCAGGATCTCAGTTCTCCCACCAGGAACTGAACCCAGACCAAGGCAGTGAAAACCCTGAATCCTAACCACTAGGCCACTGGTGAACTCTCTACATTAAATGCCATTTTTTCTTGGCCACTCTGAACTGTGAAGCAAGGCCCATGACAGTAAAGCACTGAATCCTAACCACTGGACTGCCAAGGAATTTCCTATTTCAAAAAAATTTTTAAGGGCAATGGAAGAACAGAACACTGGTTCTCCTCACATTTATTAATGCATTGATTTCCTGAAACTAATAGTTCCTTTCTTTAGCTACACTCTGCTGCTATTCTCCAGGGAAAGTTGTTTTAATACCCCAAATAAGGTTTTGGGCTTATTCATGTAACCATCCATTCATTCACCCATCTTACTATATAAAAATTATTATGTGAATTCTTATAAATGAAATACTACTTATAGCTATGTCTACAAGTTCTTTTATATTGAATCACTATGTTAGACCCTAGGAGTAGAAAAATGAACAGTTACTATTACACAGAACCTTTTATTAGTTATCACTGACTCTTTGTGACCCCATGGATATAGCCCACCGGGCTCCTCTATCCATGGGATTCTCCTGGCAAGAATACTGGAGTGGGTAGCCATTCCCTTCTCCAGGGAATCTTCCCAACCCAGGGATTGAACCCGGGCCTCCCACACTGTAGGCAGATTCTTTAGCATTGAGCCACCAGGGCAGCCCCAGTTGTGACCCAGGCAACTAGAAAATCCGAAATGGACTTTCAAAAGCTATGTGGGAATTAAGAATCATAGGTGAGCTTGTGTGTTTAAAGAATTCGAGTTATCTGAATGCTGACATCAATTAAAAGCACAGTTTTACCCCAGAAAAGCACCCGGCACCTATATGTAGTTAATAAACAGGATGACATTTCTCAGATACAAAAGTAAGATGGGCTCACCTGGAGATCACTTAACCTATCAGATTAACTCTCAAAAGACAAGAGGCAGGCAAGCATATTTGGTGTTCATAGATGTGACTGGTGCCCTAGTGAGGCACCTGGAAATACAATAGGCCAAGAAAGACAGAATCCTTTGAAGAGTACGCAAGTTAGGCAATGAAGCTTGTGGGATGATTAGGACTAGGGCTAAGGTAAGATTCTTGTAGATAACATCACACCACCAGAGGTTTTCTCTTGCATCTTCTTGTCAGAATATTTCCATTTTCAAAGAACAATCCGTGCTTCCCTAGTGGTCCAGTGATTAAGAATCTGCCTTGCAATGCAGGGGACACCAGTTTGGTTCGATCCCTGGTTATGGGAAAATTCCATGTTGCCATAGAGCATCTAAAACCAAGAGCCACAACTACAGAGTCAGTACTCCAGAGCCTTGGAGCCATGCTCCACAACAAGAGGCCAGCACATCACAGCTAGAGAGTAGCCCCAGTTCATCAGAGCTGCCTGCACACAGCAATGAAGACCCAGCGCAGTCCCCCAAAAAGAACCATCGGGAATGTCCTCTGATTTTAATAACTAATATAACTATAAAAACATTCTTATTTTTGCATTTTTACATTTTTGCATCTATGCTCATAAATAAGATTAGTCTATATTTTAATTCCCTGAAGCCATCCTTGAATGTTTTGAGTGTTAACATTACGTTAATCACCAACAACGCATCAGTTAGCTTTCTTTATTTTTCTATTATTTGGAAAAGTTTGTGTAAAACAAGAATTGCCTGTTCTTTCACTGTTTGGTAAAACCTCTAAAACCAGCTAGGCCAGGTGTCTATCTGAAGAAAAGATGTTTAACTCTGACTCAGTTTCCTTAAGAGTTATGTGCTTACTTAGATTTTCTATAACCTCAATTTTGATAGCTTTCTAAGAAATTGCCCATTTCATCTACAGTTTTTAATATTTTGTCCCTAAAAGAATTCAGAACACGTGACCCCCAAGTATTCCATTCTGGCAGGTTGATTATTAAGTTAAAGTCGGAAAAACAGCAGATGCAGAAAGGGCACTCTGACCTTCCTAAAAGCAAGATACAAAACTTCCAAGTACAAGGCACTCTCCCTGCACCTGGGGAAGAAAGACGCTTTTAGCATTTTACAACCTTCTGGGTGAAATGAGATGCTGTCTCCAGGAGACATGAAGCTGCAGCAAGGAAATTCTGTACAAACTTTATTAAACTAACCCTATCTTTCTCGTCGCTTTCCCATGCGTAACTGCCTTAGTTCAAGTTCCTTTGTTTTCTCACATGTTCACAAATTACCATTTGTCCAACTTTATGTAAAAGCCATAACTCAAACTGCTTCTTTGAGTCTCCATTTCCTTGTGAAGGCACCCATTAAATAAACTTGTATGCCTTTTTCTTATTAATCTGTCTTTTGTTATAGGGGGTCCTAGTAAAGAACCTAGAAGGATGGAAGGAAAGTTGTTTTTTCCTCTCCCCTACGTTACACCATTATCTGTAGTTAAGAGTTCTCTTTCCATTATATAGTGTTTTGAATAGGCAGCTCCTGTGCAAAGAAGGTGATGGCATCCCACTCCAGTACTCTTGCCTGGAAAATCCCATGGACGGAAAAGCCTGGTAGGCTGCAGTCCATGGGGTCGCGAAGAGTCGGACACGACTGAGCGACCTCACTTTCACTTTTCACTTTCATGCATCGGAGAAGGAAATGGCAACCCACTGCAGTGTTCTTGCCTGGAGAATCCCAGGGAAGGCAGAGCCTGGGGTCGCACAGAGTCAGACACGACTGAAGCTACTTAGCAGCAGCAACAGCAGCAGTGCAAAGTAACCGCTTAAAAACTTTGATCTAAATAATAAAGATAATTTATTTGTAAATTTACAAATACCATTTGCTTAGAAACTAAAAAAAAAATACATTCAATTCCTAGGCTAAATGCGAATCACAAAATATTAATTCTGGAAAATAATGGAAATGGTGTTTATTATCATGGGTGGGACAGAGCTAAGTCTAACATAAGTGCATTTATTTAAAACACAAACAGGATAAAATAATTGGGTGTCAACCATAAATTGGCACCTGCCATGGGTGCTTGCCATCTATCTCTACAAGGATTAAATCCTGTTGGGCTGCAGCTGCTGACCTCCAACAGCAGCTCAGAGGAGTTCAGGGTGGAGAGTAGAAATGAGGCACTCTGCTCAAGGAAACTGGCAGGGCTGGTCTTCAGATAAATATTCTCAGGAGCTGATTTTATGAGTGCAATTCTTGTAGATCCTCATATCTTGAAAAGCACTAAAATTCTTCATGGTGACGATTGTTTCTAATGTCTAGCAGAAGTTGCAGGAGCCCAGCAGAAACTTTCTACAAAAACTGTGTACTCGATTGCATGTAGTCCGCCTTTACCAAAACCACATACGTACTCTCTTCCCCCTACCTCTTTGGATCAGTTTCTCAGAGCCATCTGAGGTGCTCTCTCCCAGGGTACAGTCCTCATATTGTCCCACATAAAACTTAACTGGCAACTCTCAACGTTGTGCATTTTCTTTAGTTGACAAGTGTTCCCTAGAAAAGGAAAATCAGAGGAAAAACTAAAACAAAAATGGGAAAAAGACACAAGCAGAACGGTGTCCCAGCCTTGACGGCTGTCCCAGCACACGTATCTGCAGGCGAGGGCGCCACGGGTCGGGAGGCTCGCTGCTGGAGCGGAGGCCCCAGCTCAGGGCAGGGGAGGAGTGCGGAGCGACAGCCCTGGGCAGCGGGTGGTGCTTGCAGCTTGTCTGGCCCACGTCTGGCCGCTTTTCCGGCCTCTGCGCCGGCGCAACCCGCTGGGCGGCTTTGTGTCGCACCCGCGTTTGGTGCCCGGGCACAGGGAGAGCACTGGGATCGGAGCCCCGGTCAAGGATGGCAAGGACTGCGCCTGGAGGAGGGTGGCGTCCTGCGACCGGCGAGGCTACTCACAGGCCCACGGAGGCCCGGCAGCGCGAGCCTGCTCCTCCGCCGCGAGCCCCGGGAAGCTCAAGCACCTGCGCCCTGCGCCGGGACTTCGCCGCCTCTGCCCCGCAGCTCCAGGTGATGCGTTTCGGCGTCCCGGGCAGCCCTTCCTGGGGCTGAAGGGGAAAGCAGACGTGTTGGGCATATCTTTCCCACCTCCGATAGTTTTTTTTGGTTGCTTGATCTACCCGTTTCTGATGCACGTAGGTTAAAAAAAAAAAATCTTAAACTGTTGTTGAGATCGTGTCAGGTTTGGGTTTTTGTTGTTGTTGTTGTTTCGACAGTCTCTTTTTACAAGACATCGCTTGGGTTCAAATGCAAACGAATACTCTCCTCGTCGGGGTCCGCATCTCACTTAACCAACATTTACCATTACTCAAGCCAGAAAACGTGTGTGTCATTCCCCCTTCCTGCAATCCACAGCCAGTCACAAACACCTGTAAATTTTACTCCCTGGACATTTCTCAGATTTGTCTCCCTGCTCTTCGTCCCTTTTATCACTGCCCAAGTTCCAGACCTCATCAGTGTGAACTACTGAACGTCCCAGTTGCCTCCTTGCTCCCAGTCTTGCCCTTTCCCCCTCCTTGGATCTGAGGTCTTATGGTACCATGTTCTTTTCTGGCTTTATATATTTTATATATGTATACAATTTGGGGTTTATATGACTATGCCTTTTGACTGTGAACTCCCTCAGCATATCTTTATGCCCACACCACATAGCACAGTGCCTGGCATTAGTGCTTTTCCTTTTTTAAAAACTAAGTTTTTGGTCAAGGTCTTATGTCCCAAGTGTCGTAAGACTGCACAGTGCTTTTTCAAAAACATACCATCCTCCCACCCTCAAGTAATTAGAAGTTAATTCAAGATGATAAATCACTTGTATTCTATTTAATATTTTAAAGATGATGTTATTAGTATCTCATTAAAAGCATTATCTTTTATTATAGTGTTATTGCCAATGTTCCTGTTGGTTTGGGGTTGTCATCATTGTTTCCAGTATTAAGTGTCAGAGAGTCGAATGGTTAATTTGCTACAAATGTCTGTCTCTGATTTGACTTTATGTCTGTGATCCAATTTTGGTCACTAAGAGAAGGCTTTAAATATTTCCTTGCTGCCGCCGCTGCTGCTGCTAAGTCACGTCAGTCATGTCCGACTCTGTGCGACCCCATAGACAGAAGCCCAACAGGCTCCTCTGTCCCTGGGATTCTCCAGGCAAGAACACTGGAGTGGCTTGCCATTTCCTTCTCCAATGCATGACAGTAAAAAGTGAAAGTGAAGTCGCTCAGTCGTGTCCGACTCTTAGTGACCCCATGGACTGCAGCTCACCAGGCTCCTCCATCATTTCCTTACTCAAGACCAACAGTAAAACACTGCAAATTCGTGATATAACAATTAGATTCTGAGCTTTAAGGATTCTGTTACTGTAGAGAGGTGACCCAGCTTCCTCTCTTACTTAGATGTATGGCTACTCAAAGTGTGGCTCTCAGAGCTGTGGTATGGTGTCCCTTGGGGTCTTATTAGAAATGCAGTTTGGAAAACACCAATACAAATAACACTTTAGAGAACACAGTAGAATAGAAACAGAGCAAAGGTATAGGCCATTGTTAGAGAAACAGTCCCAGGATAAAGCTGAAAATGATAAGAAAGATTCACTTGGCTTCTGTCAGTATCTCAAGTCTACAAGTACAATTTAAAAATGGCAATAGGTATAAAATTTTTTTAAGTGAAAAAAAAAAAAAAACAAAACAGAATGACAGCAGTTAAAAGTTCCAGTTATAGTTGGTTGGGGACACACTTCCCCTTCCAGTGAATTTCATACTTTAATGGAGCCATATCATACTTCGAATACCTACAAACAAAGGTGTCCACTGCACACCACACAGCCAAGAAGGACTCACTAAGCCATGCTGCATGAGACTGCTGTCCTCCCAGATACTTCTTGGAGCCCTGAGATAATGTTTGTATAACAGGACACGACTTGGTGACTGAACAACAACAAATATATTATACAAATATATGTATATATATATATGGGGTCTATGCCTGGTTTATGTTTATACATCAAGTGATGTAGTAAAATAATTTAAATGTCATCATTAAGAATAAAGAGAATTTTTTTTTAAAGGAGTCCATATATGACTGAAATATGAGACAGTTGCTACTGTATTATAAGAAGTCACTCTGCTTCTCTAGACATAGAAAAGAACATTTAAGAAAAACAAATATGAGGGAAGTTTAAGAAGGAGGAGACATATATATGCCTATGGCTTATTTATGCTGACATATGGCAGAAACCATCACAACATTGAATTAAATTAAATTAAAAACAGAACAAAACACACTGAAGGGCAAACTTGAAGAGAAACCAAAGGTTACTGGGCATGTTATGTCTGGCCTCTTGGGGACCACTCCTGGTGAAATGGAGAGTCCCAGTTTACAAGCACAGATGTATATTCTTGGCAACCCTCTGTAGTGAATCTGCTATAACTGAAACAAACAAAAGATAAAGTTTTCTTTCAGGATTCAAGCAGCAAGTCCCTAGCATGTATCTCTAATCAGGAGCCATCCTACTCTGAGAAGGCTTATTTTCAGAAGAAACTTGAAGAAAGCCAATTTGGGACTCAATGAAGCAAAAATCCCCCAACTTGTATCTGCTGGACAAAGTGGATATTTAGTCTTTAATGTAAAATAAAAACAGAAAGACCCACAAACCCTGGATTGTGGCTTTAAAGAATCTGGCTTTTGGCCACTGAATAATAGACATTTTTATGGAGTCAGAATTGATTTCTGGGAATTGGCAGCCATGTCAATGGGGGTGGAGTATTGCCCTATCTTTGGGTAGAATCCAAGGCTTTTAATTATGGGTAAGTCAACTGCTTCCTGATTTATACAGAACATTTGGGGAATGCCAGTTACTAAGCCATCACATCAAGATGGCCACTGTAGGCACCATTAAGATAATGGAACATTTAATGTCTTAAAAAACAAAACATATTTTTCAAGTCTCAAACTGGCACAGGCCACTTCTTTATTTCCCCGAGCCCGAGACAATGGCCGTAGTCAGTGTTCACCTCCCTCCCTCCCATCCTGACCTTCCTCCCAGCCAGCATTCCTTACAACCTCCACAGGGCACTTGAGACACACAGACCCTTGAATGGAAGCTTCCTATAGAACGCACTGGACAGTGACTGCAGTCATGAAATTAAAAGATGCTTGTTCCTTGGAAGAAAAGCTATGAAAAAACTAGACAGCATATTAAAAGCAGAGACATCTTTTTGCCGACAAAGGTACGTCTAATCAAAGCTACGATTTTTCTAGTAGTCATGTATGGATGAGAGAGTTGGACCATAAAGAAGGCTGAGTGCCGAAGAATTGATGCTTTTGAACTGTGGTGTTGGAGAAGACTTTTGAGAGTCCTTTGGACTGCAAGGAGATCTAACCAGTCAATCCTAAAGAAAATCAATCCTGAATATTCACCAGAAGGACTGATGCTGAAGCTGAAGCTCTAATACTTTGGCCATGTGATACGAAGAACTGACTCATTGGAAAAGACCCTGATGCTGGGAAAGATTGAAGGCGGGAGGAGAAGGGGATGACAGAGGGATGAGATGGTTGAATGGCATCATCTACTCTATGGACATGAGTTTGAGCAAGTTCCAGGAGATGGTGAAGGACAGGGAAACCTGGCATGCTGCAGTTCATGGGATTGCAGAGTCAGACACAACTTAGCAACTGAACAACAATATATATTGGGATGCACTTTTAAGGTTAACTTAATACATGTCCCCCCAAAAAAAAAAAAAAAGAAGGTACATCGCTTAATTCTAAATGGCAGAAACTTGGAGCTTCTCAGACAATGTGATTTTCCTGTGACCCAAACTGCCGTGGGCTTCCCTGGTAGCTCAGATGGTAAAGAGCCTGCCTGCAATGTGGGAGACTCAGGTTCAGTTCCTGGGTCAGGAAGATCCCCTGGAGAAGGAAATGGTGACAAACTCCAGTATTCTTGCCTGGAAAATCCCATGGATGGAGAAACCTGGTGGGGTACAGTCCACGGGGTAGTAAAGAGTCAGACACGACTGAGTGACTAATACACAAACCACCTTAGGAGAAGCCCTGAGACTAACTCAGAGCATTACTGTCACATCTCCTCAGCTCTTTCTTATCATCATCAACTGTTCCTTTCCAAACACCTCGGTGGTTTGTTGTCCCACCCTCTTTGCCAGAACTCATTCCCAAGCAGACCTTGACCTTGGGTCTGGCAGAGCTTTCCTCATCACCCTGCCTCTTCCCCCTGCCCTTCCTCCCTCCTCTCCTGGAGGAGTGCTGCTGCTGCCTCCGCCACAGGGAAGGCTAGAAACAGGCCAAGAAGCTGATGGGGGAGACATATACACTTTTATTTCAAAGCTTCATGTGAAAAAAAAAATCATATTGCCAATACTAGGACTGAAGCCTTAGCTGGTAGACTTCTGGGAAACAGTGGATCTGAGTCCCAAATTCTCAATGGTGAAATTTTCTGAAAAATTTACAGAAATATAAAATGAAAAACTTTTGCCTTGATAAAATGGAAGGACAGAGATGAAGAACTGTGCTCATTAGTAAAGCTCTGCACATTCAGGGGCTATATGGGGAGTCCCTAAGCACATGTCTACAGGAGCCAAGCAGTGAGTAGGATGTTAATAGCCAAGCAGTTAATAGGATGTCCTTCTCTCTGTCCGGAGAAGGACAGAGGCTAGTCTGCTTTAGCAGTTGTTGTTGTTGTTGTTGTTTTAGCTTTTTATATTGTATTGTGGTATAGCTGATTAACAAGCAATGTTGTGATAGTTTCCGGTGAACGGCAAAGGGCTAGTATGCTCTATTCATTCTTGCCAGAGAAAGTGGAAGCAGTGTTGCCAGACCTGATTTTTCAGGAGAAGCCCTAAAATCCAGTTTGTATGTGTGTACACACAGCTATGTATATGTGAAACCTGTCAATTTAAAATGTTGTCTGAAGTTTTCAAAAAGCAGACCAAACAAAATTTACATTTTACCTCTGTTCTGAATTTAGAGAATCTATTCAGGGAAAAGTTTCAGAAAAGAAGACAGTGGAAAAGAGTCAAATCAGTCAAGTATTAAATACCTATATTTAGGGTTTCCTAAATACAGTAGAAAAGATTGCCTCTGGTCCAAACACAGTTATAATCTTCATATGAGTGAGTAAGTGAAGTCGCTCAGTCGTGTCTGACTCTTTGCGCCCCTGAGGACTGTAGCCCACCAGGCTCCTCCATCCATGGGATTCTCCAGGCAAGAATACTGGAGTGGGTTGCCATTTCCTTCTCCAAGTGATCTTCCCAACCCAGGGATCAAACCCAGGTCTCCCGCATTGCAGGCAGACGCTTTAACCTCTGAGCCACCAGGGAAGCCCATAATCTTCATATAGATGCCAGCAACTCAAAAGAGAAGTTCTTTCTGATATAATTTGTATGGTTCAGGCTCCTTTATCTGGAGTCACTTTTGTAAGATCAGACTGAAGTTTTGGTTTTCAGTATCCACAGGGCTGACTTTGGTCTGAAAGCTTGCAACTTGCCAAACCCTAAACCAGAGGTCAAGTCTATCTTTCTTCCAGGAATGTGCACACTTGTATTCAGTTTAGCAGGCAGAGTGAGGGGGCAAAAGCTGAAGACAGCCTTTAATAGGCTCTCCTTCAGCCTCTCTTGGGAGGTTTTCTAAGATAGTATCATCAAAAAAAGGAAGCACTGCTCAAGATTGCACAGGTGGCTAATTACTGATACTCCTGTTCAAATGAGGTTCCTTTCTGGAATTGCCTCTTGGAGGTGAGGGATTGAAATGTATGCCATTCTCATGTAGATAACTGGAAATTCCTGCCCTTAACTGCTGGCGGTGCCTCTCTTCTTCCAGCTCCATCTGGGAAGGCAGCCCCCTCCTTCCACTGGAGGCTGAGACAGCCGGACCCCCCACTCACCTTCTGAGGGGTGAAAAGCCACACAGGCGGCCAAAGCCAGGAGGGCGAGTCCTGCCTGCTGCATTCCCATCTGCACCGGAGCGCAACGGCAGCAGAGGCGAGGCTGTAAGATCAGGAAACGAGGCTAACAGTGTCCTTGGGTGCAGAGAAAGAGCGTGGAGGAAAGCAAGCCAGAAAGCCCCGCCCTGGGAGGTGCCAGGGTACCTCTTTCTCAGGTTTCTTTCCTTGAAACTGGGCTCTTTCTCAGGACCAGAGCTGTTTGCAATCCCTGGGGGTCAGGCGATGTCAGTGGTGATCTGCCATCTGCTGAGGTTCTTGTGAGTTTGGAGGTATGCGCTAGAATTCAGGGACAATTAAGAAAATCTCTGTCTACATGAATTCCTGCACAGAGTTATAAATCAGAATTTTGGAGCAGAGGCCCAGTAATTTGAGTCTTAAGAAATGCTCATAGGTGATTCTGACACCTTTAATGAGAACCGCTGCATAAAGGAATCAGGGTTTTTAAGTAGCTTGTTGAAACCGAGCTTCTAGGGACAAAGGTGGCAAGTCATAAAAAGCATTATCTGGTGGAAAGATGGGAAAATTCAACTCCACTTTGGTCTTGGTTGGCAGCCAAAGTGTTTCCAGTGAGGCTGTTAGCTTGTTTAGGAGAAAGGTCATACGACAGGTAGAGGGGCTATGCTTGGTTAAAAAAAGAAAAAGAGCCCCAGCACAGGTGTGAGCAGCCAGGAGGAGGTATGGGCGGGTTCTAGTCCAGCTTTGTCATTAATCAGCTTTGTGAATAAAACTATAGGGTAAACTGAGAGTGCTGGGTTCTACTCTCACCTTTTCTACTAACTGGTTGTATAACTTCAGCAAATGTTCTTAACCTTTGTGTAAGTAAGAAACCCACTGGATGATCTCTGAAGTCCTGTCGTGCTTCCTCTGACTGTACTGTCATGCAGTAGGCCCCCTTTTTAAATTAAAAATATTTATTTATTTGGCTGTGCTGGGTCTAAGTTGTGGCAAATGAGATCTGGGTCCCTGATTGGGGATCGAACCCAGGCCCCCTGAATTTGAAATATGCTAGTCCAGATTCACACGAGCTACAAGTGTAAACTATACACACAAAGTGTTAGTGGCTTAGTTGTGTCTGACTCTTTGTGACCCTATGGACTATAGCCCACCAGGTTCCTCTGTCCATGGGATTCCAGGTAAGATTACTAGAGTGGGTTTCCATTCCCTTCTCCAGGGGATCTTCCAGACCCAGGGATGGAACCAGGTCTTTTGCATTTCAGGCAGATTCTTTACAATCTGAGCCACCAGGGAACTCCTATAAAATACACACTAGATTTCAAAGATCTGGTACAAAGAAATATAAAATATGTTGTCAATAACTTAGTGTTGATTATGTGCCAAAATGGTATTTGGATATATTGAGCCTGGTGTTACAAAGCAAACCTGACATCTACCAGCAGATCAGTTTGACTGGAGTGAGGGCAAAACTGATGGCATTTCTGCCTGGAAAGAACATGGTGTGATTATTGGGTGCCTGTGTCTCTGTGTCAAAGGGTATACCAGGCAGACATGGGCCAGAACTCACTGGGAAGGAGCTTCAAGAACGGGTTCAGACACACATGTAAGAAACAAGCTTACAGTTGTGGTCATTTTCTGGTGTTTATTCCTGTTATGGAAATGCTGCGATAATCAGTTCTATGTTCTTTGTTTATTCATCTCAAAATTTTCTTACCTTCTTAGAAATGGAACTTCTCAAAGAATATGCACATTTTAAATATATATTGCCAGCTTGAAATAGATGGGGAAACAGTGGAAACAGTGTCAGACTTTATTTTTGGGGGGCTCCAAAATCACTGCAGATGGTGATTGCAGCCATGAAATTAAAAGACGCTTACTCCTTGGAAGGAAAGTTATTACCAACCTAGATAGCATATTAAAAAGCAGAGATATTACTTTGCCAACAAATGTCTGTCTAGTCAAGGCTATGGTTTTTCCAGTGATCGTGTATGGATGTAAGAGCTGGACTCTAAAGAAAGCTGAGCGCCGAAGAATTGATGCTTTTGAACTGTGGTGTTGGAGAAGACTCTTGAGAGTCCCTTGGACTGCAAGGAGATCCAACCAGTCCATTCTAAAAGAGATCAGCCCTGGGTGTTCTCTGGAAGGAATGATGATAAAGCTGCAACTCCAGTACTTTGGCCACCTCATGTGAAGAGTTGACTCACTGGAAAAGAGTCTGATGCTGGGAGGGATTGGGGGCAGGAGGAGAAGGGCACAACAGAGAATGAGGTGGCAGGATGGCATCACCGACTCAATGGACATGAGTTTGAGTGAACTCCAGGAGTTGGTGATAGAGAGGGAGGCCTGGCGTGCTGCGATTCATGGGGTCGCAAAGAGTCAGACGCGACTGAGCGACTGAATCTCACACTATTGTAAATATGTGTGTTGGAAAAGAGTCTGATGCTGGGAGGGATTGGGGGCAGGAGGAGAAGGGCACAACAGAGAATGAGGTGGCTGGATGGCATCACCGACTCAATGGACATGAGTTTGAGTGAACTCCAGGAGTTGGTGATAGAGAGGGAGGCCTGGCGTGCTGCGATTCATGGGGTCGCAAAGAGTCAGACGCGACTGAGCGACTGAATCTCACACTATTGTAAATATGTGTGTGCCTCTGCCCTCCAGTAGACTGAGACTCAGTGAGGACCGGGCCTGTATCCTATTCATCATTATACCCCTAGTGCCTCACTCAGTGTGCAGCAAATACTAGAGGCTTTGTGTTGAACGAATAAGAAATTGGATTATTTAAATAAGCCTTCATTACATGGGCAAAATCTTGCCAATGCGGTCACAGAAGTCCACTGTTAGTACTGGTGGCCTCTTCTGAATATCTATAGTCCAACTAGTAATAATATTTCAAATGGTCATTTCTCAGAAGGAATTGTTTTTCTATATCATACAGAAAAGGAGAATTATGCATTGAGTTTCCCTTAAAGCATGGAGGATGGTTAGTTATTAAGATATATTTGAGGACTTCTTGCCTGGAGAATCCCAGGGATGGGGGAGCCTGGTGGGCTGCTGTCTATAGGGTCACACAGAGTCAGACACGACTGAAGTGACTTAGCAGCAGCAGCAGCAGCTGGTGGTCTAGTGGTTTAGGAATCCAGCTGCCAGTGAAAGGGACATGGGATCAATCCCCGGTCCAAGAAGTTTCCACGTGCCTCAGGGCAACTCAGCCTAAAGTACCACAACTACCGAGCCCATGTGCCACAACTACAGAGGCCCGCATGCCCTAGAGCCGTGCCCCCAGCATGAGAAGCCACCAAAACGTGAGGCCGTGCGCCTGGAGAGAGCCCCCACCCGAGGCGAACAGTCAAGAATAAACAAACAAATCTCTGTGTGTGTGTGTGTGTGTGTGTGTGTATCTGTGTGTGTGTGTGTGTGTATGTGAGTCCCTCAGTTGTATCTGACTCTTTGCAACCCCATGGACTGTAGCCTATCAGGTTCCTCTGTCCATGGAATTCTCCAGGCAAGAATACTGGAGTGGGTAGCCTTTCCCTTCTCCAGGGGATCTTCCCGACCCAGGGATCGAATGTGTCTCCCACACAGCAGACAGATTCTTTACTGACTGAGCCACGAGGGAAGCCTGTTCATATATATATATGAACATATATGTACATATATATATATTTATTTGTTTATTTCACCCACCAGGGAATTTGTAGACTTGAAACAAGGGTCAAGGATGGGTGACTGAGTGAGAGAATGAGTATGTAATGTTTCAGAAATCTGTATTCTTTGGAAATCAGATAGAACATCTTTCAGTTGAGACGGCTTTTAGGCGTGCCAGGCTGGGTCTCTTTCAGGGCTGAGGTTTCTGACTTGTGCTCTAACCAAGTGTGTGGGGTTGGGCATCAGGTTTGCCAAGGTAAACAGACCAGAGAATGCGAATGAGGGACTAAGTGGAAACAGTATGACCCGAGAGCCTCAGCAGGGAATTTCCCTCCCACTGAATTCTTATTCCTGGTTAACACTGTAGTTTCTGTTCCAGACTTAAACTCATAACTTTTCTTTTGTAGCATTCCTGCTTTCCATATATATAAATAATCCAGATTCAGTCCAACATCAGTAGTTTTTTATGATGTTGACCTATAGAAATATAGTCACTTGCCTAAGATCAGTCAATAAACTGGGAATCAGAGCAGAATAGTAACTCTAATAAAAACAGAGTGTCCTCCCAGAAAACCTGAAAAAGAAGAACCGTGAGTGATGACTAGTCTTTCTGGGTGTTGAAATATAACGGAAATCGACTATCATTAAAAGAGTTACAGCAGGGGCTTCCCTTACGGCTCAGCGGTAGAGAACCCGCCTGCCAAGGCAGAAGACACAGGTTCCATCCCTGGTCCAAGACAATTCCACATGCTGTGGGTCAACCAAGCCCGTGGACCACAACTGCTGAGCCTGTGCTCTAGAGCCCGGGAGCCAAAACTCCTGAGCCCGTGTGCTGCGGCTACTGAAACATACCCGCCTAGAGCCTGTGCGCCGCGGGAGAAGGCGCCCCGATGAGAAGCCCCTGCACCACAATAGAGAGCAGCCCCCGCTCTCTTTTCTGCACAGAGAACAGTCCATGCAGCAACGGAGACCCAGCACAGCCAAAAGTAAATAAAGAAAACAAGAGATCGTAAAGAGTCATAGTAGACACAAGACACCAGTGTATCAATCCAGAAAATAGAACGTATGATTAATACATAGTAAAGCTAGCATTTTACTTCAGGAAAAACGGAATTATTCGATGAAATGTTTGCAGCAACTGGTTAACTATGTGGAAAAGATAAAGCCGAAGCTTTAGAATCCAGATGTACTATGTATTTAGTGTAAATAGTTAAAACATAAAGGTATCCAATAGAATTGTGAACTTTAAAAGAATGGAGCAGCAAATGACTTTCTAAGCATAAAATAAGACTGAAAAATAAGAAGAATGAAAACTTTTACTGTATAAAAAGTTAAACTCTTTCACAGAAAAATAAAACTGTAAAAGACAAATGGCATAAAGGTGCATGTGGCAGGGGTGGGGAGTGTGACATTTGTAAGACAACAGACAAAGGACTATTATGTAAAGAGATCTTGAGTATCAATAAGGAAGAGGCTACTGACTTAATGGAAAATTTGGCTATGGATATGAACAGGTAGTTCATAGAAATAAGGCTTATAAACATTAGTCAGCATTATTCAACATTCAAAACCACTTGAGCAAAAAGAAAGTAAAGTGAGATATATTTTTTCACCTATGAAAGTGGCAAAGATCAAAGTGTGTTAGCTAGTATTTATCACCAGTGGTTAGGAGTGTAATTTGGTGCAAAGTCTTAGGACATTAATTTGGTAAGAGTTATCAATTTAATATGAAGATATTCTTTGGCATAAGATTTTCACTATCAGAGTTTATTCTACGACACAGACCATAAGTACTCAAAGATGGACGCATAAGAATCTCATTGTAGCATTTTTAATAGCAAAATATTAAAGACAACCTGTACACCTATCACTCATATCAATAGGGTATTAGAAAAATAAATTATGGCACACCACACAATGGACTACTGCAACAGTAAAGATAACATAAGAAAAGACTTCGGGTCTGTAAGTGAAAGGGAAAAAACTGCAAAGCAGTGGAAACAGTCTTTCCTCTCTGTTTGCTTTGGCAAACTGATGCTCAACTCTATCGCACATTTAACTACAGAGTGAGTGTAAATCATGAAGCCACCTAAGCACTTAAGAGGACTTAGCCTGGCAATCCTAAAAGCCATTTTAGCTGCAAGATGTTTTATACTGATTCTAAAGAATGTAGATTTCTGAGATAACACATATTTACTCAGTGCCCTTGGCCTAGGCTTCAAGAATATTATATATCTACATCTATAACATCTTGTATGTATACGAATGAAATACAGATGCATGCAGACATTTTCACATGCATAGAAAATTTATGGAATGAGGAGGGCCAAGTTCTTCCTAGTGGTTGCCTCTGAGGAAGGTGAATGTCTACAACGGTAGAAAAATCTACTTTTCATTGTATGTACTTTTTAATGGTTTGAATTTTTACTAATTATATTTTTAAAATTTATTTAAAATCTTACTTATTTTTGGCCATGCTGCACAGCATGTGGGATCTTAGCTTTCCAACCAGGGGTCGAACCCATACCCTTTGGAGTTGAAACATAGAGTCTTAACCACTGGACCGGCAGGGAGGTCCTTAATTTTATATATATATATATATATATATATAT
>SJYX01000546.1:46740-65883 GCA_006410675.1 Oreotragus oreotragus | reverse complement strand
CCAGCATCAGAGTCTTTTCCAATGAGTCAACTCTTTGCATGAGGTGGCCAAAGTATGGGAGTTTCAGCTTTAGCATCATTCCCTCCAAAGAATACCCAGGACTGATCTCCTTTAGGATGGACTGGTTGGATCTCCTTGCAGTCCAAGGGACTCTCAAGAGTCTTCTCCAACACCACAGTTCAAAAGCATCAATTCTTTGGCGCTCAGCCTTCTTCACAGTCCAACTCTCACATCCATACATGACCACAGGAAAAACCATAGCCTTGACTAGACGGACCTTTGTTGGCAAAGTAATGTCTCTGCTTTTTAATATGCTATCTAGGTTGGTTATAACTTTCTTTCCAAGGAGTAAATATCTTTCAATTTCATGGCTGCAATCATCATCTGCAGTGATTTTGGAGCCCCAAAAAATAAAGTCTCACACTGTTTCCACTGTTTCCCCATCTATTTCCCATGAAGTGATGGACCAGATGCCATGATCTTAGTTATATCCAATTCTATATGACCCTATGGACTGTAGGCCACCAGGCACCTCTGGATCTTCCAGACTTGGAGATTGAACTTGCATTTTTTATGTCTCCTGAAGCCTCTATTCTCTAGTATTTGTAAAATATTTTAGTATTATGTAAAGCCTTATATTTGGAATTTATTTTCTTCAAATATAGATTTTCAGATATTACAGTATGAAGGTCTATTAAGTTAAAAAGCAGTGATTCCTAAAGGAACAAATATTGTCAAAATATCACCAAGCCTCTGTCATATGTTGTTAGAAAAAGAAGAGCAGCAAGTGTTCCAAATCTTTGATATGTAGATTTGTGATAGTTTAACACCAATGTAAAGAGTCTAATCTTAGCACTTTGCTCTTTCCCTCACAATGTTTCTAAATCATGTTTCTTAATCACAGATCAGAACATAGCATTCCTTCCTATGTAAGTGTAAATAAGTGTTAGCTGCTCAGTCATGCCTGACTCTTTGCGACCCCCATGGACTGTAGCCCACCAGGCTCCTCTGTCCATGATATTTTTCAGGCAAGGATACTAGAGTAGGTTGCCATTTCCTTCTCCAGGGGATCTTCCAACCCAGGGATTGAACCTAGGTCTCCTGCACTGCAGGCTGATTCTTTACCAACTGAGCTACAAGGGAAGCCCCTTCTTATGTGGTATTAAGAAAATGGCTTGTAGCTTAGTAACATCTGAATCATACCAACACCAAAAAACATACCAAAAAGTTCTTTAGATTGAACCAAGTTTATTGTGATAACACGAATTTGAACTGCTAGCCCTGAAGACGAACTCAATTAAAAAAAATACATTCTATTACTCTGCCCAACGAATTGGTGGCATAATTCTATACAATCAACAAATAATTACTGATTGTCTGAGTGTCAGAAATATGTCAGGTATTGAATATTACTATTCATATAAGGTCTAACCTTGCATGAAAAATTCTTCCAGCCTGCTAAGAGGGACAGCCCAATGGACAGTCAGTATACTCTGTGAGAAGTTCTATTGTGGACTATTGTCTAGAAATAGAAAAAAAAAAGAACAAACAAACAGTGGAGGGAAGGAATATACTTGATCTGCATTATATAAAGGAATATTCAGAGGAATGATGTCAGGACTGAGAGTATGTGAGGTGGATGGGACTGGAAAGGGCATTACAGAGCAATGTAACTTCATTTGTCAATCTATGGTAAAAAAAAAAGAACAAACAAACAGTGGAGGGAAGGAATATACTTGATCTGCGTTATATAAAGGAATATTCAGAGGAATGATGTCAGGACTGAGTATGTGAGGTGGATGGGACTGGAAAGGGCATTACAGAGCAATGTAACTTCATTTGTCAATCTATGGAGCCATGAGAAGGACCAGGCACCCACATGTTGTACACTGCTTGAAGAGCTCATTTTAGTGATGCTGGAGATGAAGCAGTAGATAGAAACTGAGATGAAACAGTTGACAGCCTTTCACACAACTCTAAGGTTGATAAAGCTTTTTTTTTTTTTAACTCAAGTTTTAAAGTTTATTGGTACTCATAATAATTTTATTCCTAATGTTGGATCATCAAAAAAGCAAAAGAGATTCAGACAAACGTCTACTGTTTTATTGACTATGCCAAAGCCTTTCTTTTTATCACAACAAACTGTGGAAAATTCTTCAAGAGATGGGAATACCAGACCACCTGACCTGCCTCTTGAGAAATAGGTATGCAGGTAAAGAGGCAACAGTTAGAAATATACATGAACAAAAGATTGGTTCCAACTCAGGAAAGGTGTGTGTCAAGGCTGTATACTGTCACCCTGCTTATTTACCTTATATGCAGAATACATCATGAAAAATGCCAGGCTGGATGAAGTACAAGCTGAAATCAAGATTGCCAGGAGAAATATCAACAACCTCAGATATGCAGATGACACCATCCTTATGGCAGAAAGTGAAGAAGAACTAAAGAGCCTCTTGATGAAAGTGAAAGAGGAGAGTGAAAAAGTTGGCTTAAAGCTCCACATTCAGAAAACAAAGATCCTGGCATCTGGTCCCATCACTTCATGGCAAATAGATGGGGAAATAGTGGATACAATAAGAGACTTTATTTATTTATTTATTTTTGGCCCCCCAAATCACTAAGGATGGTGACAGCAGCCATGAAATTAAAAGATGTTTGCTCTTTGGAAGAAAAGTTACGACCTACCTAGACAGCATATTAAAAAGCAGATATCACTTTGCCAACAAAGGTCCATCTAGTCAAAGCTATGGTTTTTTCAGTAGTCATGTACGGATGTGAGAGTAGAACTATAAAGAAAGCTGATTACCGAAGAACTGATGCCCTTGAACTGTGGTGCTGGAGAAGACTCTTGAGAGTCCCTTGGACTGCAAAAAGATCCAACCAGTCTATCCTAAAGGAAATCAGTCTGGAATATTCTTTGGAAGAACTGATGTTGAGGCTGAAACTCCAATAATTAGGCCACCTGATGCAAAGAACTGATTCATTTGAAAAGATCCTGATATTGGGAAAGATTGAAGGCGGGAGGAGAAGGGGATGACAGAGGATGAGATGGTTGGATGGCATCACCAATTCAATGGACATGAGTTTGAGTAAACTCCGGTAGTTAGTGATGGACAGGGAGGCCTGGTCACTGCAGTCCATGGGATCACAAAGAGTCGGACATAAACAGCAACTGAATTGATCTAAACTGGATATGAAATAATTTATTATATACAAGATGTTTGGTCTTCTTAGTTTTTGTCAATTATATTCTAATATAATATGCTAATATATTTTAGCTAATATTCTTTACTTGGGAAAAGAAGCTATAAAATATATATATAGCTGCTTTCTATAGGAAAATTCTGGCAGTATTGTATATTTCTGATGCCCTCTTCTTCTCCAAGGATCTGATTTTATATCTGACATTGATACTGTGGATGACAGAGGATGAGATGGTTGGATGGCATCACCAATTCAATGGACATGAGTTTGAGTAAACTCCGGTAGTTAGTGATGGACAGGGAGGCCTGGTCACTGCAGTCCATGGGATCACAAAGAGTCGGACATAAACAGCAACTGAATTGATCTAAACTGGATATGAAATAATTTATTATATACAAGATGTTTGGTCTTCTTAGTTTTTGTCAATTATATTCTAATATAATATGCTAATATATTTTAGCTAATATTCTTTACTTGGGAAAAGAAGCTATAAAATATATATATAGCTGCTTTCTATAGGAAAATTCTGGCAGTATTGTATATTTCTGATGCCCTCTTCTTCTCCAAGGATCTGATTTTATATCTGACATTGATACTGAGTACTC
Source organism: Oreotragus oreotragus (assembly GCA_006410675.1). Taxonomy (NCBI): domain Eukaryota; kingdom Metazoa; phylum Chordata; class Mammalia; order Artiodactyla; family Bovidae; genus Oreotragus; species Oreotragus oreotragus. The sequence continues at coordinate 62,071 of SJYX01000546.1, read as the reverse complement.
CTCTTAGCTTCTAGATTCTGAAGAAATCTTTTGTATGATCTATATGTAACATCTGGACTTCTAAGGTTTTTCTTTCAATCAATTTCAATGTACTATTCAGTTCAATTCAGTTCAGTCACTCAGTCATGTCTGACTCTTTGCGACCCCATGAATCGCAGCATGCCAGGCCTCCCTTTTCTTTGGGATTAGAATGAAAATTGACCTTTTCTAGTCCTGCGGACACTGCTAATCTAATCCTTATTTAGAACTTAATTCACAGTGGACACAGTTCCAAACACTTTGCACATGTTAAATCCCCTAAATAATTAGTGTCATCCCTATGAAGCAGGGACTCTTATTACCTCCATTTTACAGATAAGGAAACAGGCATGAGGTTAAGTAACTTACCCAAGGTTGAGAGTAGTAAATATTGGAGCTAGCATTGGAACCCAGGCATTCTATGTTCAGAGTTCTGTGTTCCTTACTATACCATGTATACACTTTTCAAAGGTTGTTATTTAGTCACTCAATCATGTCCAACTCTTGCGACCCCATCAACTGTAGCCCACCAGGCTCTTCTATCCATTGGATTTTCCAGGCAAGAATACTGGAGTGAGCTGCCATTTTCAACTCAGGGATCGAACCTGAGTCTCCTGCATTGGCAGACAGATTCTTTACCACTGAGCCACCCGGGAAGTCCCAAATTTTTCAAATACAGTGGTAAAAAATATTTCTGGGTTGAGGCTGCATAATAAATATGCCAACACTGGCGGCTTAAACAACCACAGTATTGGGGAATTCCCTGGTGGAATTCATGCTTCCAGCTGCAAGGGGCACGGGTTGGATTCCTGGGGAACTAAGATTCCTATAGGCAGTATGGAGCTGCAAAACAAACAAACAAAAGCCCGTCCCAGCATTTTGTTTGCTCCTGAATCTGCATTGAGGAAGAGGATGACTGACATCTGCTCCACTCAGCATAATCTGGAGAAACTTGAAAGTTGGGAGCCTGAATGCTCCGGAGTGCTCACTCCTGTTATGTGGCAGTTGAGGCTGGCTGTCAGCTGGGGACCCTGTTGCTGTCTGCACGGGCCTCTCCACGTGACTGTCTTGTCTTTCCCACAGCCTGGGGCTGGCTTCCAAGGCAAGTATCCCACGAGTGAGAGACTGAACCAGATGGATGCTGTATAGCCTTTTACAACTTGTCTTGGAAATGTATGCAGGTTCATTTTCACTGCATTCCATTAGTTGGGGCAGCCATGAAGTTCTACACAGGATGAGAGAAGGAGAAACAGACTGTCCCTCTCAATGGAAAGTGGGAAGGTTCCAGAAGAGCATGAAAACCTGAGATATTGCCATCAGCTGCCTCTCAAAGGGAGATTAATGTATTCCTCTGTCTCATAGCTAGCTTGTACCCAAATCACCCCAATAATTTAGCAATTATTTAAAAGCATCAAAAAAGACCCCACAATTTTAAATAATAAAAACATCAAAGTAATGTCCATCTTTCTTTTTCCTGTGTTTGTACTCCTCGATCACCTTTCCCTTTATGTCTTCCTTAGGGTGGAGAACAGATGAAATTTTAAGCTCCCATCAGGTCTTTGGTGCTGGCTTTGAAACTTTTAATTATATTTTCCTTTTTTTTTTGGTTGACATTTCAGGAAAGAACCGTGAGTTACAGCTAAGACATGTCAATGCTTATCTTCTAAGAAAACAGTGGAAGGTGAAACAGGTATAACCATTCAATCAACAAAAATGTACAGGCATACCGTGGAGATACTGAGGGTTTGGTTCCAGACTCTACAATAGAGCAAATACAACAATAAAGTGAGTCAAGTGAATTCTTTGGTTTCCTGGTGCATATAAAAGTTATGTTTAAACTATACTACAGTTTGCTAAGTGTGCAATAGCATTATATCTAGAAAAACAATGTACATACCTTAATTTTAAAATAATTTGTTGCTAAAAAATGCTAACCATCATCTGAGCATTCAGGGAATTGTAGTGACAACAGAGATCACCGATCACAAGCCACCATAACATATAATGATGAAAAAGTTTGAAATATTCCAGGAATTACCAAAATGTGACATGAAGACACAGAGTGAGCAATGCTGGTGGGTAAACGTCACCAAGTGGCTTGCTCAATGCAGGGCTGCCATGAACCTTCCAGTTGTAAAAATACACAATATGTATCTGCAAAGTGCGAGAGAGGCAGGCGTGTCTGTACTGAGTCCTGATGTTACGTTGGTCACGGCTCTAGGGAAAGACTAAGAGATGCAGACCATATCTTTGCCCTCAAAGAGTCCTTGCTGGTAGAGGGAGAGAGAAAGAAAACCAGCAATTTCGATGTTAATTCCTAGGATAGGCTCCATCCTGTTCTGTTCCTCAGGGCAAGCCCTTGTTTACTCTGAAGTGGGGAAAATCAAAACCCCCAGCCTTTCAGGGCTAGATGAATCTTTGTCTTGTCTGGAATGGATGCTTCAGAGAACCCAGGTCCTCAAAAAGAAGGCTGCTGTTGCCTTGGTAATGTAGTCCCCAAAGTGTGTGCCAAGGCCCACCCAGATGCTGAAGCTAACTCTATGGGATGGTGTGGGATATTCTGAATCATCAAGAGACACACAAGGACAACTTTCGGACATCACACAACTACTACTATTAAGTCGTTTGGAGCTAACCAAATAACAGGAACTGTTTGGTGTTTCTTTTGGCCTAGTGGTATGTTTTAAAAATTACTGCAACATTAAGAACATCTTGTAAACCAAGAAAATTTGGGGACCTTACCTCATTTGTCAATTTTTCTGATACTTCCTGATATTTTTCTGCACAGTGAACACATATCCTTTGAGCCATTCTTTTTCAGGGGCAAGAAAGGACTTTTCCCTGGACCTTGGGAGGTCATCCTCAGGTGGGGACCGTTTCCCATCTCGGAACCACCCAGCCCAGCAGCCTTCTCCCCTCAGTGCTCTGCCATTTCAGTGTCCTCCACCCAGGTGATGGCGCCTCCGGATGGAAATCAACTCTCTCACCCTCGCCTTGCGACTTGCAAAGTTTGCATGCCTGTCGTTTCCTCCTCTGCTCAGTTACTGCTGCCCAGCAAAAGGTAAGTGTGAGGGAGAAGCTGTGCAGGGTTATGGTAGGTTCAGAACCATTAATTCCCATGTGAACCTCTGGTGAGGTGAGGAAGTCCTGTCCCTCTCACCGACATATCTTTGAACTGGTTTCTTGTTAACTGATATCTGGGGACTACTACTCTAAGGACTTCCCTGGTGGCTCAGATGGTGAACTGGCCACCTGCACTGTGGGAGAGCCGGGTTGGATCCTCGGGTCAGGAAGATCCCCTGGAAGAGGAAATGGCAACCCACCCCAGTATGCTTGCCTGGAGAATCCCATGGGCAGAGAAGCCTGATAGGCTACAGTCCATGGGACGCAGAGTCGGACACGACTGAGCGACTTCACTTCCTTTTCACTTTCACTATACTAAGGTAGTGTTCGCTTTGCCCAGTATCCTGCATTGGTTATAAACGGTGCATATCCAGATCTAGTTTGTTTTTTGTTCTTTTTGGCCACACCCTGTGGCATGTGGGATGTTAGTTCCCCGACCAGGGATTGAACCCGCGCTCCCTGTGTTGGCTAAGTGTGCAAGCCAGAGTGTGCAAGGCAGAGTCTTAACCACTGCACCACCAGGAAGTCCCCAGATCTGTGTAATTACAAGGCTTCTCCTCTAGCCTTTGTAGTGGTGGTGGATGGGGGAGGGCTGAAGCACCTGAATACGGATAGGAGAGCATAGTGTGATAACCACAAAACAGAAGAATGCAGAACACTTCACTGAAGTGGAGCCCTTGCTGGACCTTGGAGGCTGGATTGAGAGGATTTGCAATGGTTTACCGACAGGACACAGGGCTTCCCAGCTGACACAGTGGTAAAGAATTCGCCTGCCCAAGCAGGATGATGCAAGATGACGTCGGTTCTGATCCCTGGGTCAGGAAGGTCCCTTGGAGGAGGGGATGGCAACCCACTCCAGTATTCTTGCTTGGAGAATCCCATGGACAGAGGAGCCTGGCGGGCTACAGTCCAAGGGGTGGCATAGAGTTGGACACGACTGAGCACACACGTGCAGGCACCTACTCACACCTACAGGACACAATGGAGGTGAGTCTTGAAGGAAGAGTAAGAGCTACCCTGACACTTAAGTGGGGAAGGAAGAGGCTGCTAGTCCAGTGCCCAAAGGTGACGGGAGCACGGTTCATTCTAGGCACTGCAGAGAATCCAGTGGTCCATGCAGAGAGCTCAGACCTGATCCAAAGGGCTGCAGTCAACTGGAGAGGGACCACATCCCTGGTCTGCTTAAGGTAGGGGTCATTTTGCTTACATAGTATTTCCAGTGTTTTATTCTTAGGTTATGAGTAGCCAGATTCAGAGGCAAGTGGCACTGAGTACGTAGGCTTCTTCCTGCCGCTATGCCTCTATCTCTGAAGTTCTTCGTGGAAAGCCCACGTGATTACGTGAAGTGAAGTGAAGTCACTCAGTCATGTCCGACTCTTTGTGACCCCGTGGACTGTAGCCCACCAGGCTCCTCTGTTCATGGGATTCTCCAGGCAAGAACACTGGAGTGGGTTGCCATTTCCTTCTCCAGGGGATCTTCCCGACCCAGGGATCGAACCCAGGTCTCCTGCATTGCAGGCAGACGCTTTAACCTCTGAGCCACCAGGGCCGCCACTAAAACACAGGTGCTCTTGGATTGAACTCCCAGTTAAGAGTCTCCAAGAAAAAAAAANAGGCTTTGGCATAGTCAATAAAGCAGAAATAGATGTTTTTCTGGAACTTCCTTGCTTTTTCCATGATCCAACGGATGTTGGCAATTTGATCTCTGGTTCCTCTGCCTATGTAGTTAAAATAAAATACTAATAGATACACTGAAAGGTTTAATCAAAACTAGCTATTTTATTACTATATTTCCATAGTATTTGTTATTCGAACTATTACACAAATTAAGAGCAGTACATGGATTATAATGAACACCTGTGTAGACACTATGGACTCTTGTCAAATCTGTCTCCATTAACATTCTGAGGAATTTGTTTCAGATGTCCTTCCTTTGAGGGCAGCTGGATCCCTCTTTGTACTCTTTGATTCCAGTCTTTCCCCAACTTACATACAATCCCTTTCCTGAAATTTATGTGCATTTTTCTTGTCGACAAATATAAAATATACAAAAGTAAAAATTATATATAAAAATAAATATTATTGGAATTTTCAATATTATATAAATGTTTGCATTATTATACAACTTAATTTTCTTAATCAACTAATACAGTTGAGATATATCTATGATTTTACATGTCAAAGACTTCCCTGGTGGCTCAGACGGTAAGGAGTCTGTCTACAATGCAGGAGACCAGGGTTCGATCCCTGGGTCGGGAATATCCGCTGGAGAAGGAAATGGCAATCCACTCCAGTACTATTGCCTGGAAAATNCAACTAATACAGTTGAGATATATCTATGATTTTACATGTCAAAGACTTCCCTGGTGGCTCAGACGGTAAGGAGTCTGTCTACAATGCAGGAGACCAGGGTTCGATCCCTGGGTCGGGAATATCCGCTGGAGAAGGAAATGGCAATCCACTCCAGTACTATTGCCTGGAAAATCCCATGGACAAATGAGCCTAATAAGTTATAGTCCATGGAGTCGCAGAGTCGGACACGACTGAGCGACTTCACTTTCACTTTACATGTCAAAATAATTCTTCATTTTTATTTTTCACATCTATGTTTTAACCTAGTTGGATTTCACTTTCATATAAGTTATGATGTAGGCTTGTAATTCAGTGGTTTTGTTAATGGTTGTTTTTATGTGTGTTAGTTGCTCAATGGTGTCTGACTCTATGTGACCCCATGGTCTGTAGCCTGCCTGGCTCTTCTATCCATGGGATTTTCGAATACGTGAATAGATTGCCGTGGCCTCCTCCAGGGGATGTTCCCAACACAGGGATTAAATCTAGGTTTCCTATATTGCAGGCAGACTCTTCACCATCTGAGCCACCAGGGAGGCCCTTGTTAATGGTTAGCTGGTTTCAAAACTGTGTATAGTATTTTGCCTCACATATTTGAAATTATACTTGCTGCTGCTGCTAAGTCGCTTCAGTCGTCTGACTCTGTGCGACCCCATAGACGGCAGCCCACCAGGCTCCCCAATCCCTGGGATTCTCCAGGGAAGAACACTGGAGTGGGTTGCCATTTCCTTCTCCAGTGCATGAAAGTGATGGTCCGACTCTTAGCGACCCCATGGACTGTAGCCCACCAGGCTCCTCCATCCATGGGATTTTCCAGGCAAGAGTACTGGAGTGGGGTGCCATTGCTGACATACAGTACTGTATGTTTTGGAGAAGGAAATGGCAACCCACTCCAGTACTCTTGCCTGGAAAATCCCATGGACGGAGAAACCTGGCAGGCTACAGTCCATGGGGTCGCAAATAGTCAGACACGATTTAGCGACTAAACAATAACAACTGTATGAGTTTAAGGTGTAAAGCATAATAACTTGACTTATACACATCATGAGATGATTATCACTTTAAGTTTAATGAACATGCATCATCTCATATGGATACAAAATTTTAAAAATATATATTTTTCCTTGTGATGAGGACTCAGGATTTATTCTTAACAACTTTCATATATAACATACAGCATGGTTAATTCTATTAATCATGTTGTATATTACAACCCTAATATTTATTTTATAATTGAAAGTTTGTGTCTTTTGATCACCTTCATCCAGTTCCTACTTCCGCCCACCACTGCCTCTGGTAATCACAAATCTGATCTCTTTTTTTATTAGTTTGTCCATTTGTTTGGTTGGTTTTTCTTGGGGTATGATTGACCTACCATACTATGTTATTTCCTGGTGTACAACATAGTGATTCAGTAATTCTATACATTACAAAATGATCAGTCACTATGCTAAGTCTGGTAACCATCTGTCAGTCACCATGCCAAGATATTACCTTGTTATTGCTTATATCCCTCACTCTGTACATTTTTATCCTGGGACTCATTTATTTTGCAACTGGAAGTTTGTAACTCCTAATTTCCTTCACTTGTTTCGCTCACTCCACACTCCAGCAGTCATCTGTTTGTATCTCTGACTATGTTTCTATTTGTTATGCTTATTGTTTTTTAGATTCCACATATACGTGAAATTTTATAGCATCTGTCTTTCTCTGACTTATTTTACTTGGCATAATAACCTCTAGGTCTGTCTGTGTTGTTGAAATGAAAGGATTTCATTCCCTTTTATTCCATTGTATATATACCACATCTTGTTTACCCGTTTATCTATCAAAGGGCCCTTAGGTTGCTTTCACTTCTTGGATATTGTGGATAATACTTCAGTGAACATGGTGGTGGTGGTGAAGTCGCTCAGTCATGTCCGACTCTTTGTGACCCCATGGACAGTAACCTACTAGGCTTCTCTGTCCATGGGATTCTCCAGGCAAGAATACTGGAGTGGATTGCCATTTCCTTCTCCAGGGGATCTTCCCAACCTGGGGATCAAACCCAGGTCTCCTGCATTGGAGGCAGACGCTTTAACCTCTGAGCCACCAGGGAAGCCCAGGGGTGCATATATATTTTAGAATTGTTTTTTTTTTTGTTTTCTTTGGAAAACTACCCAGAAGTGAAATTGTGCCATTTTGCACACTACTATATATATAGATATATGTAATAATATGTTTAAAATGTATTAAGCATATTTGGGTTTAATTTTCTCTTCTGTTATTTTGATGTATATCTTAGATTCTGTGGCAATACCACATATTTCAAATATTTTAGCTTTTTACTTAATGATTGCAACTTATTATATGTATGTTTGAGTGTCGATATATGTGGAATACATATATAATCATAATGCTGTAAATGATGTTAGTTTTTAATTTTTAGATTTATAATGTACAAAGCACAGAAGACAATTATCACTGCAGAACAGATATAAACATTGTGAATCTTGACAATTTAAAAATAATATTATAAGTAACAACCCTGGAGAAAGGGAAGAGGGAAGACTGGTTGAATAAAGTTTGAGTGCTAAAATCTTAGTCTTTCCAAAGTGGGGAATCAGTAGGTCCCATGTAAGCTTACTGAACAAGTCCAAATTTATTGTTTAAGTCTGAACATTAACTATAAACCAAAATTGGAAAGTAGAGAAATAGTGTTAATATTCCAAACGTTTTATCTTTTAAAGGACTGTCGATAGATAGTATTCAAGATGGCAAATCAAGATATAAGGGCACATATATATTATTTAAGTTATACTGGAAACTTCCAGAAAATCTAGAGATAGAATTTATTAATAATAATTATTCCTAGAGAATGGATTAGATATTGGGGAATAAATTTTAACTTATGTTTTATATACTCACATGTATTACTTTCACCATAAAAATAATTTAAGAAATTAATTGTCTCCAGGGCTGCTTCTTAGGTGGCTCAGTGGTAAAGAACCCGCCTGCCATTGCAGGAGATGGGGTTCGATCTCTGGGTCAGTAAGATCCCCTGGAGAAAGAAATGGCAACCCACTCCAGTATTCTTGCCTGGAAAACTCCTGGACAGAGGAGCCTGGTGGGCTACAGTCTGTGGGGTCACAAAAGAGTTGGACATGACTTAGTGACTAAATAACAATTGTCTCTAAATTATATCACTGGATTTTGGATAAATTATACCGACTGTATGCCACAAGGCGAAGGCAGATGATCCAGGGACTGGTGTAGGACTCATAAGATTAAGTCCCCAAACGAACCATTATAAGGAATCACGAATTGTTGGATCACAAAAGCTTTACAAGAAAAATAGCTCTATAACTAATAATCAAAGTCTTAGAACCAATTTCAAAAAAGTAAGTTACAAACTGTTTATTTAGTAGAAAATTTATTTTTTCTGGCAATATTAAGAGAAGATTCTCTGGTAATAGGGCTTTTTCTCTGATTATGAAGGCTGAAGAGAAGCTGTCTAGAGTAGGTATATCCTATATATATATATTTTAATGGAATCAGTTTTAGCTTGATAGGTCTTCTTGAAATATTTGACCTTCTTAGAAGATGAAGTCTTCAGTGAAGATGCTGATCTTTCAAATTAGAGTCTCCCAAGAGACTCTGAATTAAAAATCAACACTGATTCATGAACATCTTTCATCTGACATTCAAATGCCATCATTGAGATGAGAGTTATAGCAAGGTAAGTTATTGAAGCTTCAGGGCTACCTTGATAATTCTCTTGATATTATGCCAATTTCCTCTTGTTTGATTCTGTCAGTTATTACTGAAAGTGAATTACTTCTTTCAGTTCACTTCAGTTCAGTCACTCAGTCATGTCCGACTCTTTGTGACCCCATGAACTGCTGCACGCCAGTCCTCCCTGTCTATCACCAACTCCCGGAGTCTACCCAAACCCAAGTTCATCGAGTCGGTGATGCCATCCAACCATCTCATCCTCTGTCATCCCCTTCTCCTCCTGCCCTCAATCTTTCCCAGCATCAGAGTCTTTTCAGATGAGTCAAATCTTCGCATCAGATGGCCAAGTACTGGACTTTCAGCTTCAGCATCATTCCCGCCAAAGAAATCCCAGGACTGATCTCCTTCAGAATGGACTGGTTGGATCTCCTTGCAGTCCAAGGGACTCTCAAGAGTCTTCTCCAACACCACAGTTCAAAAGCATCAATTCTTTGGCACTCAGCCTTCTTCACAGTCCAACTCTCACATCCATACATGACCACTGGAAAAACCATAGCCTTGACTCGGCAGACCTTTGTTGGCAAAGTAATTTATCTGCTTTTTAATATGTTGTCTAGGTTGGTCATAACTTTCCTTCCAAGGTGTAAGCATCTTTTAATTTCATGGCTGCAGTCACCATCTGCAGTGATTTTGGAGCCCAGAAAAATAAAGTCAGCCATTGTTCCCACTGTTTCCCTATCTATTTGCCATGAAGTGATGGGACTGAATGCCATGATCTTAATTTTCTGAATGTTGAGCTTTAAGCCAGCTTTTTCACTCTCCTCTTTCACTTTCATCAAGAGGCTCTTTAGTTCTTCACTTTCTTCCATAAGGGTGGTGTCATCTGCATATCTGAGGTTACTGATATTTCTCCTGGCAATCTTGATTCCAGCTTGTGCTTCTTCCAGCCCAGCGTTTCTCATGATGTACTCTGCATATAAGTTAAATAATCAGGGTGACAATATACAGCCTTGACGTACTCCTTTTCCTATTTGGAACCAGTCTGTTGTTCCATGTCACCATTACCCTACTGAAACATTCATATTACTGCACATCTACCCATTTTCAAAAGTAATTTCTCCTCTGGCCCTTTATTTGTTGAGAGACAGGACTCCAAAGTGACATTCTACTTTCCACTACATTTCTGGCCTCAAAATTTTCTGACTCTTCTTTTTCCTACTGAAAATCCTTAGGAAATCTACATTCTCTCCCTTAAGCTCTACCACTAATGCTTTGGTTAAGAAAGCCAGTAAATACATCTTCTATCAGGAACTGGTTGGATAAGTTCTATTTTGGTCCAGTTGATCTGCCAGATTGGGATACATCACACAGGGTGCTTTCAGAACTATATGAAGCAATGACCCTGGCTGATGACGAGCCCAAAAGTAAAAGCTATGAAAAGATATTTTTAGATCTGATAGAATCCCTTGGATCATGCTCCATGGGGACCAAGGATTATTTTAGAAAAACAGCTCATCAGGGTAGATAGAAAGCAATTTTATGTATTATATTTGTGAGAGACTTTAGAATTCTATGCTTATGGATAAATACTAGTTTGTTTTTAAGGGTTTAGAACTTTTCTCTTTCTGGCCCTTGGGGAGAAAACGAGTAGGAGTAGAGATAGAAAGGTATTTTGGTGAATTGGCCAAATCTACTCTTCAAGGTTCAGGGGCACTGCTGTCAAGCCCAACTCAAATGATAAGAGCTATTTTATTCTGTTTTTTATATAATTCCCTGGCAAGCAGAATATTATATCTGTCTTAACACTTATATTCTCCCTGCCAAAAGCGCAGGCAGTATGTTTGGACATATGGTCTCATTTTTATGATCTTTTAACCTTTATTTATTCTACATACCCTATGGCAGAGCTAATCACTTGTGGGACTTGAATTGCTAGGAAAGGGTCCCATCTGGAGCCTCCTTGCTTCTGCAAGGGAAACATTTTAAAGATAAATAGAATCATTTAAATACGATCATTTCAGTTCCATTCTTGATGATCTTACATACTGGTATAATATGTGTGTGTGGCAAGGGGAATCTATGGGACATTTTGCCTGTGTCTCTTTCTGGAGTTTAGCACTATAAAAAAACAATATAGTAAGATAAGAAACCTGTGCTACACACCAGTCTTGGTTAGAAAGAATTTTTTTAAAGCTTGGTCATAGATATCTTGAATTATTTTCTCCACAAGTGGCTGTATCAGTTAAGATTATGTTTGCCACAAATAATAGTGAACCCTGAACAATGGCTTACAAAAGACAGATATTTAATTTCTTTTCATATAAAACAAGTCCAGAGTTATACAAGTCAGACTTGTGTGATAACAATATGACTTACAGACTCCTTCAGTGTTTCTGCTTCCTATTACTACAGTGTGGCCTTTGTCTAAAAGAGCTTCCAGAGCTCCAGTCATGACATCTGAATCTCAGGCAGTAGGCTGAAGGTGGGTGAAGGTTGAGTGGTAAGGGTTAACTTGTCCAGACAGAGCTCTTGCAGTAAAATCTTGAATAAAAGCAGTCACTGAGGTCATCTTTTGGGCTTCCCAGGTGGCTCTAGTGGTAAAGAACCCACCTGCCAGTGCAACAGACATAAGAGATGAGGGTTCGATCCTTGGGTCTGGAAGATCCCCTAGAGGAGGGCATGGCAACCCACTCCAGTATTCTTGCTTGGAGAATCNGCAGTCACTGAGGTCATCTTTTGGGCTTCCCAGGTGGCTCTAGTGGTAAAGAACCCACCTGCCAGTGCAACAGACATAAGAGATGAGGGTTCGATCCTTGGGTCTGGAAGATCCCCTAGAGGAGGGCATGGCAACCCACTCCAGTATTCTTGCTTGGAGAATCCCATGGACAGAGGAGCCTGGCGGGCTACAGCCCAGAGGATTGCAAAGAGTTGGACATGACTGGAGCGACTCAGTACAATGTCATGTTTGTCTCATTCCCAATCTTCATAAATGTTTTAAATCTTTTTGTAAATATATTATGGTTAAAGCTGTTTAAAATTAAAAAATCAGACTAAGGAACTTCACTTTTATTTTTAATTGCTAATTTAAAAACTCTGAATGGTTGTTGAATTTTATCACGTGCATTTTTCTTGCAGTGTTTGAGATGTCCAATAGTTTGTCTAATATATTGATTTATATGGTGAAATACATTGGTTCTTTTTTTGAAGATTAAATCAATTTTACATTTATGGAGGGGTGGGAGGAATTGGTTGATTAAGATTGATAGTATACACTACTGATAATATGTATAAAATAGATAACTCATGAGAATATACTGCATAGCACAGGGAACTCTGCTTAATGCATTGTGGTGACCTTAATGGGAAGAAAGTCCAAAAGGGAGCTGATACATCATTTATGTATGGCTGATTCAGTTTTCTCTACAGCAAATCTAAAACAACATTGCAAAACAAGTATACTCCAGTAAAAACTAATTTAAAAAGTCTTAACATTTATGGAATAATTACAGCTTAGTCATTATTTTAATATATGACTGGATCCAATTTGCTGATATATTGTTTAGTAATTCTGAATTTTTATTCATGAGAAAAATTTGCCTATAGTTATCTTTTATTGTATACTTACCAAATTTTATTATATTAGTTTAATAGAATGTATTGGAAAGTGACCACTGTTTTTGTTAGAAGAATTCTGTAAGAGTGATATTATTTCTATCTTCTATAGTTAGAATAATTTACTGCTGAAACCATCTGTAGGCTCTTTCATTTTGGATAATGGTAACTCCTGCCTTCTTTTCTCTTAATTGGTATTACTAGAGATTTGTTGGGGGAAGGCAATGGCACCCCGCCCCAGTACTCTTGCCTGGAAAATCCAATGGACGGAGTGGCCTGGTGGGCTGCAGTCCATGGGGTCGCTAACAGTCGGACAGACTGAGCGACTTCACTTTCACTTTTCTCTTTCATGCACTGGAGAAGGAAATGGCGGCCCACTCCAGTATTCTTGCCTGGAGAATCCCAGGGACGGGGGAGCCTGTGGGCTGCCGTCTATGGGGTCACACAGAGTCAGACACGACTGAAGTGACTTAGCAGCAGAGATTTGTTAATTTTGTAAGTCTTTCCAAAGTCAAATAATTGACTTCATTGTTTTTTCTATATTGTACATTTGTTTTCTATTTTATTATTTTTACTCTTATCTTCATTACTTAATGCCTCCTATGTTATTTGGATTTTTTACTGAATTGTTCTAATTTTGGAGACTGCTATTTAGATAATAATTTATTTTTAGTGTTTCTTATCTAATCCATGTGTTTAATACAAACTCCCTTCTAAGCTATGCTTTTGTTGCATCCCACTAATTTTGATATGTGATATAGGAAATAGATGGAGAAACAGTGTCAGACTTTATTTTTTGGGGCTCCAAAATCATGGCAGATGGTGATTGCAGCCATGAAATTAAAAGACGCTTACTCCTTGGAAGGAAAGTTATGACCAACCTAGACAGCATATTCAAAAGCAGAGACTACTTTGCAAACAAAGGTCCGTCTAGTCAAGGCTATGGTTTTTCCTGTGGTCATGTATGGATGTGAGAGTTGGACTGAGAAGAAAGCTGAGCACCGAAGAACTGATGCTTTTGAACTGTGGTGTTGGAGAAGACTCTTGAGAGTCCCTTGAACTGCAAGGAGATCCAACCAGTCCATTCTAAAGGCAATCAGTCCTGGGTGTTCTTTGGAAGGACTGATACTAAAGCTGAAACTCCAATACTCTGGCCACCTCATGCGAAGAGCTGACTCATTGGAAAAGACTGTGATGCTGGGAGGGATTGGGGGCAGGAGGAGAAGGGGATGACAGAGGAGGAGATGGTTGGATGGCATCACTGACTCGATGGACATGAGTTTCAGTAAACTCTGTGAGTTGGTGATGGACAGGGAGGCCTGGCGGGCTGTGATTAATGGGGTTGCAAAGAGTTGGATACGACTGAGCAACTGAACTGAACTGAACTGTCACTATTATTCAGTTAAAATATTTTATCATTTTTCTTGTAATTGCTTCTTTGACCGTGGATTACTTAGAAATTACTTAGAAATCTATTTGGATATTTTCTAGTTATCTTTATATTTCTTTCTAGCTTAATTTCTCTCTGGTCAGGGAACATAATATATATTCTTTTATTAATCTTTTAAAATTTGGCTAGACTTGCTTTGTAGACCAACATATGGTCAAGTTCAGTTCACAAAATAAGTTTGCACCTGTGTGAAGCATCCCATAGATGCCCATACATGTTAATTAGCTGAATTTAAATTGTTCATATCTTGTATATCCTGATGATTTTCAGTTCAGTTCAGTCACTCAGTCGTGTCCGACTCTTTGCGACCCCATGAATCGCAGCACGCCAGGCCTCCCTATCCATCACCATCTCCCGGAGTTCACTCAGACTCACATCCATCGAGTCCGTGATGCCATCCAGCCATCTCATCCTCGGTCGTCCCTTTCTCCTCCTGCCCCCAATCCCTCCCAGCATCACAGTCTTTTCCAATGAGTCAACTCTTCGCATGAGGTGGCCAAAGTACTGCAGTTTCAGCTTCAGCATCATTCCTTCCAAAGAAATCCCAGGGTTGATCTCCTTCAGAATGGACTGGTTGGATCTCCTTGAAGTCCAAGGGACTCTCAAGAGTCTTCTCCAACACCACACTTCAAAAGCATCAATTCTTCGGCGCTTAGGTCTACTTGATTTCTCAGTTATTAAGAAAGGAGAATTAAAATTTTCCACTATGAGTGTGTTTCTCTTCCTTATAGTTATGTCATTTTTTTGTTTTATGTATCAGTTCAGTTCAGTTCAGTTCAGTCGCTCAGTCGTGTCCAACTCTTTGCGACCCCATGAATCGCAGCACGCCAGGCCTCCCTATCCATCACCATCTCCCGGAGTTCACTCAGACTCATGTCCATCGAGTCCGTGATGCCATCCAGCCATCTCATCCTCGGTCGTCCCTTTCTCCTCCTGCCCCCAATCCCTCCCAGCATCACAGTCTTTTCCAATGAGTCAACTCTTCGCATGAGGTGGCCAAAGTACTGCAGTTTCAGCTTCAGCATCATTCCTTCCAAAGAAATCCCAGGGTTGATCTCCTTCAGA
>SJYX01000546.1:0-46286 GCA_006410675.1 Oreotragus oreotragus | reverse complement strand
ATATATTTGGGCTTCCCAGGTGGCGCTTCCCAGGTGGTAAAGAAAGTGAAAGTGAAGTTGCTCAGTTGTGTCCGACTCTTTACGACCCCGTGGACTGTAGCCTACCAGGCTCTTCCCTCCATGGGATTCTCCAGGCAAGAGTACTGGAGTGAGTTGCCATTAACCTACCTGCAATAGTGCATATAAATTTAGCATTTTGAACTTCCTTAGACTTGGCCTTTTACCATTATAAAATACTTCTCTATTTCTCTAGTACTGCTTCTTACATTAAAGTCTATGTTAACAGATATTAGTATAGTTACATTGACTTTCTTTTGTGTAGTGTTTTCATGGCATATCTTTTTTCATTTTACTTTCAGTCATTCTGTTTTCATATATCTAAGGTTTTTCTTTTATAAACAGAATATAATCATATTTTGTTTACTACCTTAGTCTTACAATCTAAACCTTTCAATTAGAGTGTTTAACTTATAAGCAAAATTATACAAGTATAATTATTTCCAGGGACAAAATTGTATCAGATATTACTATTTGCTTCCCTTATGTCCTATTCCCTTATTCACTTCACTATTCATTAAATATTTTTCCAAAAAATAGAGCCTCTATGCCAGCAATTATTTTCTTTCAACATTTAAAAGATACCATTCACTTATGTTCTACTTCCTTTGTTTTTCATAAGAGATCACTATCAACTTTATTATTTTTTTTTTCTTTGAAGGTAATATGTCTTTTTACTGTGGCAACTTTTTCTCCTGTATGTGATTTCCAAGAGTTTTATTATGGTATCCCTAGTTGTGATTTTTTTCTCATTTATCCTTTTTGGAATTTCATTCTTCAAATCTCTGTCTTAATTTTTTCACAAGTTCTAGACTATTCCTGTTTATTATTTCTTCAAATATGCTTCTGCTTCTTATTCTCTCTCCTTATATGTTGTATTTCCAATTACACATATCTTAGAGCTTTTCTCTATGTTCCATGGCTCATTTATATTCTTTTTACATCTACTCTATATCTTTTGCTCTGTATTTTTAGCTTGGTTATCTTCTAATATTCTGCCTTTTAGATTACAAACTTTCTCTTCTGATGTGCTCCTTTTGTTATTAAGCCCATCTATTTATTTTTAAAAATTCAGTTGTTGGGTTTATCTTTGATTTCTTGTGTAGCATACAGTTGCTTATGAATTTTTGCATCTTGTTTATTTCATGTACAGATTAATCACACTTAAGGTGCATGATTCAAAATTCTGATATATGAATTGCATATGGAGTTATCTGAATTATCTGTTTTTTTTTCTCTTGGTCTTTTAATATACCTGGTAAGTTTTTATTAAATACTAGCTATTTTATATAAAGGTACAGTAGTTATGAACAACTGAATAACAACAACAACAATAATAGTTCTGAATTATACTTTTTCCTTTAGAGAATAGTTACCCTGTTCTCTCATGGAGAGCTCACATAAGATCAGAATCCAATTTTATTCAGAGACTGAGCTAATTAGAGGCTAAGTTATATTATTTATAAGCTTTGATCAATCTCCAGTTTTTTTCTACCCCTAAAATGTAAGTATTCTCGAATTCTAAACATTGGGATTAATGTGTTTAGTGGGGTCTCTATTTTCAAATCTAATTATTATTAGTATTATTTTTTCCTCATCACTGTGAGACTGCTGACAATTATCTTTACTTTTGAGTCTTTCTGTTTGGTTTCTTAGCCTTCTCTCTGCAGTCAGAATTCAACAAATACTCAAGTGAAACAGTGCCAAGTGCTGAGCTCAATTCACTGTTAATTCTATTTCTTTTGAATTTTTGCTCTATACATTCTAGTTTCTGTGAAAGCCCTAAATTTTATGTTTTATCTCCATAGTTCTATGAGAATGTCAAAGCTCTTCTGGATTTTCTACCTCTTAGCAATGTCCTGCTTCCCAGATTCCCAGCCTCCCATCTGCACCAAAAGTATAGAAATGCCTTTAGGAGAAGAGTAGCTAAGAGATTATATTAGGTCATCTTTCTGTCATTCAACTATTTCCTTCTCTCTGGTATGTGTGCCTGTTAAGTCCTGGCTTTTGGGAAAGCTGTCTGATGATTTCAAACAGGTTTTTGTTTCAATACAGATTGAAAAAATATTTTCAATGAATGTATTGGTCTTTCAAAGGCCATGGTATCTCAATTGGAAATTAAGTACTCCCGTTAAAAATTAATATTATATTAATCTTTTCTGGAAGCTCAATTAATGAAGAAGGTGACTAGAAGTTAGAGATATTTTACTGGTGGGAAAGTTGAGGTTAAATAAAATATTTATGGAGGGCTTACTATGAACAGAGTTTCCCTGATAGCTCAGTTGGTAAAGAATCCGCCTGTAATGAGGGAGACCCTGGTTCAACTCCTGGGTTGGGAAGATCTCCTGGAGAAGGGAAAGGCTACCCACTCCAGTATCCTGGCCTGGAGAATTCCATGGAGGAGTCCATGGGGTTACAAGAGTTGGACATGACTGAGCGACTTTCACTTACTATGAACAAACGGTGGAATTCATACATTAAATGATATAGTCATTATAATAATGACTCATAATACTGATAATAAAAGGCATAATAAAGTCTTTTATCTGCTAAAGCTTATAGATTTATAGGAAACACAAAATTAATCCATTAAATTGTTAGAGAAGAATGTCAGAGTATGGTCATACACAATAAACTATGTTTATATTCTAGTTGAGGAGTTGGTATAATATAGCCAGAGGGCCAAATCTGTCCCATAGGCTGTTTTTGTAAGTAAAGTTTTGTTGGAACACAGCCACAATCATTCTTTTATATATTGCTATAGTAGCAGAATAGTTGTAACAGAGATTGTGTGGCCTGAAAAGCCAAAAGTATTTATTAAATTACTGTAAAACAGAAATAATTTGCTAACTCTTTTTGTAATTTTAGTATTATTTTGGGACATCATTTTTTTTTCTTCTAGACCACATAATTTTAGTTGATGGAAAATTCAAAAATACCTTTCCAAATTAAATCATTTCCTTCTTTTGTGGCTATTTTAAAACCATTTATCTTTGCTGGTTCTGTTGTGAGGACTTCAATTCTGTGGTTGTACTCTTGAATTATTACTGTTACTTGGACTGAACCTACAACAGAATTCATTTTGTTTGCAACTGACAAAGAGTTCTATCCCCTGTACAAAATTCTTGTGACTTCTGTTGTTGCATCTTTTCCTATCCTGGATACCATTTATCTTGTTGAGATTATAACTGAAAAAAAAAAAAAAAAGAATTTTGAACTGTTGCCAATTTTGGAGTCAGAAGGCTCAAAGGAGAAAACAATTTCATGTTTGGAGACTTGCCATGAGGCATTTTACTTCTCAAGGACCATCTCTTAGGGAATATTGGGCCAAGTGGAGTATTCCCAGGAGAAAGAGAGGGCTCAAAACAGCTATTCTCTATGTAATTGTCAGCTTAGAGTTCTCAATAAGGACAGATTTTCAAACTGTTATTCTTTCTTTTCTGGCATCTTTTCTTCCACATGCACTCCTTCATTTTTATGGTGCTCCTATAGTGGTAGCGCTCTCTATTCCCCCATCCCCCTCTTCCAATTATAAGATAATTTTTAAAGTGCTGACTCATTGATTTGAATTGCTCTTTGGGGCTTCGATCTGTCTTATGTTTTGTAGTAACTGGTACTCATTTTGGCTCTTTGTGTAAATAATTGCAGAGGCCATTAAAGGAAGATTAATTGTTGACAGTTTCATTACTCTTGGAATAAATAGAAAGTCCATGAGCTGAGACTGAATAGGCAACAGAGTAGCTTTGAAACTGTAGAAGACAGATTTCCAGAATATGTTTTTGAGGTGGCAATGTCAGACAGTAGATATAGTATGAATTCCTAAAGTTCCCACCCTAATGTCCCTCAAATGACATAAATGAATTGATGGGGAAACAGAGGCTTAAAACCAAAGGAAGAAATTCATTTTCAAGGCAGGAGTTCTCATTAGTGAATGCAATAGCAAATTTGAGGTAAGTGGAAAGAAATTCAGTTTGTCAACAAATTGTCTCATCAACATAAAGTCAAACTACCAGATTCCCCCACTAACTGACCAAGTTGATTGTTTATATTATAATGTGAAGTTAAAATGTCAATTCTTGTCAGTCTTCCACCTGAAGTAGTATTCAGGTAGTACTGGTGACCCCCCAAAACCTCAAGTGCAATTTATCAGCTGAAATTCTAATTGATTATATTGTCAACAGCCTTTGTAGTCAATTGTGCAGAACCACAGGGTCAGGTTAATTGATGATAGCGCTTCAGTCCAGCATGCTGATGTTTCACTCTAATCCAAAAGGAGTAAATACCTACATAAAGATTACCACACAGGTCAGTCCAGAATAGCCCTAACAGCCCAAATCTTCATAAGTAAAAAGTAAGTATGACCCATCACAATTGATCAGAGTCATTGATTGACAATCCATGTTATTGAGAAGTTCCTCTTGACCACTAAATGACTTCTTATTTCTATTAGATGTGAAGGACTTACAACTCGGGCTTAAACTTGGACATTTTTCTGTCTAAAGAACCATTTTGTTACCCTTATATTGTTTTTTGTTCTCACTAAAATGTTGTGATTTGAATGGAAGGCAGTGTTTGCAGTGTTTAAAACAGCTAGTGAAAGGTTTTTAGGGAGAAAAAGCATCTAATTACTAGTAGGAAAATTCCTTTAGCTCTCCTCTATTTTTGAAAGATAAATGAAGGAGCTGTAAACGTTTAACTCCAATTATGTTTCCATTTAGTTCATGCTATTGAGGTTGATTTGTATGTAACCACAGTGAGTTGTCCATGTCTAGAATCAGGGTTTTTTCTTATAATTGTAGAGATCACAGCGGCATTTACACCTGCTAACCATAGGCTTTCATTATGATGATTGATTGCTTGCATTGATTTATTTGATATTGGGCATTTCTATGGTGTGAGTTTTCACTTTAAAATGTACACAGTTCACCATTTGGGCTCTTCTCTTGCATTGCCATAAGGAAAATTAGGGCATGTATGCTTCCAAAAGGCTTTCCTTGATTAGGTAAAAATGTATTGCCTTTGAAGGAATAAGATATGAATCACTGAATGCTTTTCTGGGTTGGAGTGGTAGAGGGGGCATTTAATGAAAACCATTATTATTAACATTTAGAAGTCTTTTTGACTTGATAGCTGTGGTTGCCAGTTTATTTAGACATCTACTCCTCTGGTTGAAAGCAGACTTAAAATCAGAGAGATGTTCAATGTTTACCACTTAAAAGGGTAGAAGCAACTCACATTGGTTCTTCCTAGGCCCCGGATTATACTCTGAAGCTCCTTTTGAGCTATCATAAATGAGGTCATTGAACTAAATCAATCCCTGCTTACTAGGAAATCCCATTTAAAAAAATATATATATTTTTTAAAAATCTTTACTAGATTTGTAATCTAGTAAATTCTAATTTGAAAGCATAAGAAACTTACATACGTATAGGGAGTTGTATTGTGTCCCCCCACCCCACCAAAAGACATATCCACGTCCTAACCCAAGTACCTGTCAATGTGATATGATTTGAAAATGGGGTCCTTGCAGATGTAATTTAGTCGTGTTTCTAGAGATGAGATCACTTTGGATTTAAGAAGGGTCTTTCATCCAACAATTGGTATTCTTCTAAGAGAGGGAGATTTAAAAACATGGGAAAGAAGGCTGTGTGAAGATGGAAACAGAGACTGAGTCACGTTGCCTCATTCCAGAATGCCTGGGGTGAGGAACTAGAATGTCAGGAGGCACTAGAAGCTGCAAAAAGTAAGGAAAATCCTCCCCTAGGGCCTTTAGAGAAAGTGTGGCCCTACTAGCACCTTGATTTTGGACTTTTGGAACAGTGAGAAATATTTCTGTTGCTCTAAGCACCAAGTTTGTGGCGATTTGTTGCAGCAACACTAGAAAACGAATACAATATTCATGTTGTAGTCTGTGTGGACAGCATCCTTAGATTTGTGTCTTGTACCACCTGTACTGCTTGACTGGATAACCCTGCCCTTCATGCTTAGAAAATACCCACTGCAAAATTTACTACCAAATATTTGCATTCATACAACTTGATTCATGGAATCTCTATGTTTATACTTTGATTTATTTTGAGATCTCAGTAAAGAATAAGACCGTATGAAGTTTTCCTGGGCTTCCCTGGTGGCTCAGTGGTAAAGAATCCGCCTGCCAATGCAGGAGATATAGGAGAGGCCAGTTCAATCCCTGGGCCAGGAGTAGAAAATGGCAACCTGCTACAGTGTTCTTGCCTGGGAAATCTCATGGACAGAGGAGCCTGGTGGGCTGCAGTTCATGGGGTTGCAAAAGAGTTGGACATGACCTAGCAACTAAACAACAATGCTTTCCTAGTTAAATTTCAATCAAATTAGTCTTGAGAGCTGGGTATTTTACTTAATTTACTTAACAGCTCACTTTATGTTTTCTGTGGTGGTCCCTTAAACTTTTATACAATGCTTACAAATTTAGTATTTCATATAATTGTATTTTTCATTGTTCTGCCCACAGAGACAGTATATACAACAACAAAATGAAAACACATACAAGTTATGTCTCTTGCCCATAAATAAAGAATGACAGGGACTCAGGAAGAGAACTCTCTTCTCAGAACTCTTATTGTCAGTATACTCAGCTGAGCACTTGGCTATACTAAGATGGGTTTCATCTCAAACTGGTTTTTTGGAGTATAACTCTTGCAACTATGACATAAACTTTCTGAAAGAAGCAACTGCCTTAAACCCTTTATATGACCATTGCCCTCCCAAGGTTATTCCGGGTGGTGGTGGTATTTTAGTTGCTAAATCAGGTCTGACTCTTTTACAGTCCCATGGACTGTAGCCTGCAAGGCTCCTCTGTCCATGGGATTTCCCAGCTGGGTTACTATTTCCTTCTTCAGGGAGTCTTCTTGACCCAGGGATCGAACCCAGGTCTCCTGTACTGGCGGGGGGATTCTTTACCACTGAGACGCTAGGGAAGCCCTGTTCCTGATGTAGTTGGTGGATAAATGCTAATCCAACTAAACTGATGTGTGGGTTTCTGACTCAGCGTTAGCACTTTAAATCATTTCCAGAATTTCCCACAGGATGTAAGAATGTATGACAATGAAAAATCATCAAATCTCTCCCTCCAAAACCTTTTACTTAATACTTTCAAGTTTTGGTGAAAAAAAATTAAACATTATAACAGAGAAAAGATTTTATAACTTTTATCAATTATTTAGGAGGGTACTAGCCTCAGAAAAGAAATCTACATAACCTACTCCTAGAGGAAGGTAACTTAGGAAGCTAAGTTTGTGATAAAGGGTTGTTTTGAGGGGGAGAAGATAGGAAAGAATAATTTATAATATTAAAAAAAAATAGTTGTGTAGACTGAAAATTGGGCAGCTCTTTTTATTTGCAGGAGTGGACAAAATGGGCAACTTTAATCCCATGAGGGGAAGGGGCAAACTCAGATTGGCCACTCTGTATTGAACCTGAGTATTTCTTATTTTAATTGACAACATTCACATCTTTGAGCTTCTCATTTAGACTTTGATAAAATCAACTTGCAGAGGCAGATGGCGGGCTGTTATTTTTAATTCACAAGCCATGTTAAATGTATGCCATATGTTATAGAACTTTTCAGGCTCAGCCTTTTGAGTGCTACCACAATAAACTCACCAACTTACAGAAAAGGAAATCTGACAGGAAGAATTATGCACTTGCGGGTTACATTTTTGAAAACTGAAGTCAGTTACTTGTCTCTTTGCCTGACTTAAGGAGGGGTAGGTGGGGAAGAAAAACCTCTCAGCAAAATGAGAAACCACACATTGAAATGGTAATATCTGAGTAAAAGATAAGTGGGATTAGGGGATCTGATTGTAGCTTTGTACTCAGAAGTGATATGTCACATCAACAGTACAACACTTCCCAAGAATATATGAGGCGGGCCATTATAATCCATAGAGACTGAAACATGAGTTCTAATTAGTATACTGCTAACCATACTCAGCAGGGGGCTCAGTTCTCTGGCCCTCAGTGTTCAAATATCAAAATTTTAAAAGGTGAATTAGATAAATTCTAAAGTTTGTTCTAGAATTTATATAGCACAGATCACAACCTACACTCATGGTTACAGTTAATCATTACTGCCTTTATAGGGGCCATGTTATAGAATATTGATCCTTTTTAAAGTAGCTCTTCACTTGTCAAGACTCAATTTCATGGGCCTTTTGCAAATTTCCATTAATGAAGGTCAGCACAGTTGTTAGAAAAAGATTCTGAGTTACTTTTATGATATCCGCTTACTTATTCATCCCTATGTCGAAGATGATCTCTGCTGCTTCTAGGTTTAGTATCTGAGACATCTACACTGCTGATTGAGATACAGCAAAGCTTTTGGCCACCTGCCTCTGTTTGTCTGGATACAAGTCACTTCCCAGAGACATGATTCTAGTTACCTGACCAGAGTGTGGGGCACTCAAGGATCATTATCCAATGATGAGAAATCTTGTGTCTCCCTGTTACAAGATTTAATATGAATACTGATATTCATCTTAAATATCTATTAAAATGAGTTTTAACTTTTATTTTTCCTTTTATTCCTACTTAAAATAGGAAATACCTTCTGCTCCAAGAGTAAGAGATAAGGAGGAAATGTCAGACAACATTAGAAATCTTTGAACTGGTTGGTTGGAGGTCTAAGAGATAGAGAAAGGAGACTGCTTCATATGAGAAACACAAAACAAGGCTATAACTTTCAAAGAACAGTTTATAGGATGCTCTTCCTTGCTTTTCACAAGCTCCTCATCCTTTTATTTTGTTCTTATTCTTGGAACCATGAATGTAACAACCATGTTCAGTAGGAAGCACAAGAGGGAAGTCAAGGTCTTCCTGGTGGATTTTGGGAGGGGTAGAGGCAGGCAGAGGAGTGTCTAGTGGTGAGATCTCAAATTCCTTGTTAAAGGATTTATTCGTCTGAATTAAGGATTTAATTGTCTGTCCTCTATTAAATGTGGGCATTGCACAGGAATGTACCCCCTTTCATAACTCAGAATTACCCTTGTCTAGCACTCAGACTCTTTCCTTATTGTCACTTCCTGGTTTCTATCCCAAGGTGCTATGCTAAAACAGCAGCTCTCTGAGATGATTTTCTTGTTCCTATCTGGTTTGACTTTTGCCACTGCAAACAGCATTTAAAGAGAGCTTTCCCTTACTCCTACATGCCTACCTCCACTCCTCCAAGCCTACTTCTTCTTGGCTTTCACACTTGTGTGTATGTGCACACACGCACAAAGCTGTGTTAGGCTTCTCGTGTTACAGTTACCATCGTTGCCTGCCCCTATACAGATTCTACTTCCCTATGCACGTTGCTTTCATACCCATTTCTTTACATGTTTTCCATTCCCACTTTTCTGAACCTGAACTCCTTGAGGGCAGTGACCTTGTCCTATTTATCTTTGTTTTCCCAGTATCTGGCTGAATCTGGCATATTAAGAGTAAGGACGCAAATAGATGTTTGCAGGGTAAAAAAGAGGAATGAAAGTGCAGTAAAGTATGATTTCATCAACATCTAGTTAGGTCAAGAATTACTTTAATTTCTAGGTCATTTACTCATTCAGTCATTCATTAGACAACCGTTTCGGTGATTATTTTATGAAAGGTTGTCATCACTGCTTACTATATAGAGTTTGCTGTTTGTGTATGTGTGAGTGCCTTTAATCTACATGTGTATATTTAGAATGAAATTAACTATTAAATTGGAAATTATTCATTTCACAGTGTTAATCATTCCTACTAATCTTTTTGTTGCCTTCAAAGTTTCTAGAACATTTATATATATAGATATCTGGTCAAAGTGTGCTGCACTGCCAACTGTAGTTGAGATCTGAGAGTCCAGAATAGATGGACCAGATGGGCAGCTTCCCTCACAGCAGAGTTTCCCAAAGTGCATTCAGCAGAATACTTGTTTCATGGGGTGTTAAAGGGATGTTACTAGGTGTGATAAGAAAAGGAACAGAGATAGAGATAGAAATTGAGAGAGAGAGAAATTGAGGAGATTTATATACTCACATATATTCATACATGTAGATATATATGAATATAAAATATATATTCATAGCTCATATATACATGAAACATTTGGATTCAATGATGTTAAATAGACATTACTTTAAGATTTTTTAGAACTTTTTTGATTCACTAATGTGCTTTACAAATTAATAAAAAACAAATTAAATGTATAATATCTAGTACTTCTCAAATATACTTTTTTCATGAAATTTAAAACTTTTAAAGCATTTTTCAATAAATTTTGGTTCTATAAAACTTTAGAAAATAGCTAGATTATTACATTACAGCTCAAGGACATATTCCTATCTGGTTGTGCCATGTTTTACGAATCCATAGATTTATGATATATTTGTGAGATCTCAGCTTGTCTTGAATTCTGGTATACATGTCTTTGTAATTTTTCTGGATTTGATTTTATTTTGGAAAAGGAAATGACAACCCGTTCCAATATTCTTGCCTAGAAAATTCTATGAACAGAGGGGTCTGGCGGGCTGCAGTCCATGGGGTTGCAAAGAGTTAGACATGACTGAGCGACTAACATACACACTGGGAGAATGATGCTTAACCTGAAAGTCCAATACTTTGGCTCTCTGATGTGAAGAGCTGACTTGTTATAAAAGAGCCTGATGCTGGGAAAGCCTGAAGGCAGGAGAAGGAGGTGACAGAAAATGAGATGGTTGGATGGCATCACTGACTCAGTGGACATGAGTTTGAGCAAACTTTGGGAGATGGTGAAGGAAAGGGAAGCCTGGCATGCTGCAGTTCATGGGGTTGCAAAGAACTGTACATGACTTAAGGCCTGAACAGCAACCAACTAGCTTTTGGATATAGTACTAATCATTTCCATTCATCTCCTGGGCCCCCACTTCCTCCTCTTTATTAGGCAGTATCCTATTAGGAAATCAGAAATGTCTCAAGATACTTCAAGCAGAATGGACTTAGTTTAGGGTATTGCTTCAAAGGTTTTGGAAAATCTTGGAAAGCAAACAGAAGTAGAGAGGGACTGGAGCAAACAAAAGAAGGGTTTTCGCATTTTAAATTTCAAGATCTGTAGCCACTAAATAATCCTAGGCTGGAGCCACTCTGTCTTTCAGCTGAATTGCTGGAGGTGCTGCCGTATTGGGAACCATGCTGATGCCACTGAGTTGGACCTATCCAGGGAGCCAGAGCCCACTGCTGCTACTGAGCCTCCGTGGACAGAGCTAGAGCCCACGGTCGACTGTGGTTACTGCCATTTGCCCGTGGATGCTACTGCTGCTACTGAAGAGGTGGCCGAAAGAAGGAAAAAGTGGCGTCTTCTTTCTCCCTAATTTCAAAATCTCCAACTAGTGCCTTCCATTGACAAACCTATCAGGAATTCAACTGGCAAGAGGATTTTAGGAATGTAGCATGTGGGCTTTCAGTCCTGGTGGGATGGGGAATACAGAGAGGCAAGCATGGGGATGAAAACAGCAGACACTTGAGCACTGTCCACCTCTTTGGCTATCTGACATCCATAAATGCCTTTCTATTCATATTTAAGCTTTCATATTAGAACAAGAAGCACTGAATCTCTACTTAACAAGATATACTACCACTTTTATCAAGAGACCCTAAAATTGAAACACTGGTAAAATTATTTGACTTCATAAAATTATGTGCTGTACTGGCCCCATGTAAAAGCCTCTGCTGACCTTCATTTGCCTTATATGGCTTACATTCTAAGTTCATTATTATAATCATTTCCTTACAAAATTTCTCTGCTTCTCAGCCTTTTCTATACTCCTTAATAAACTTCAATCCTAGATGAACCCAGATCAGTTAACTTTTTCAGTACCTGCTCCCTTTTGCAGATTGGCGTTACTGGAGAAAATCATGTAAACGAGCTGACTTGTATCAAAATGAGTTAAAATCACCAGCCTCAAGTGAGCACTCAGTATTGCCCAGAACTTTTTCACTGAAGCTTGTCCTCTCTTCCTTTCAGTAATTATCTCAGAATCTGTGCTCCCTTCCCCACATTCATACCATGATACTGGGAAAAAGAAATCAACAGCTATGAGTTCTGTCATATTCCCAAGAGAAAATCTTACATAAATCTGCATCTTTATGTCACTGACCTTTCATCCCTCTGCCACAAGAAAGAAATGGCCTTCATTCTCTTGAATCTAATGCTTTCTGGAACCCAACATTGCTCAGTTTTTCAGGATCTCTGCTGTTCTTTAAAAGCATATTTACACCATTATTCCCATCACCAGATAAACCTGACCCAGAATTTTAAATCACAAAATAGCTAAGCAATCCTTCATTGTCTTCCTTTACCTTTTATTTTTCTCTCTGTTACATTTCAGAAGTTGTCTAATTGAACTGTCTCTTCTTCCTCATTTTCCAGCAACGCTTTTTGTACTCAAGTTTGGCTTCTGTTACCAATACTCAAGACGGCTCAAGTAAGCAATGAACTCCATTTAAGAAAAATAAGTGGACAGTCTCTTTCATGGTCAATTTACTTGGCCCAGTTGACTTTCTCCATCTTGAAATTGACTTTTATTTTGTTGATTATTTCTCAATGCAGTCTCTCTCTGAAAAAGTACTTCTCTGTGTTGACGATATTCAGGCCCATATCTTAGGAAGATGTTGTCTTTCTTTATACTCTTTTCATAAAAGAATTCATTAATTCCCAAGGCTCTTGATGACTCTAAAATCCCATCTCCAGCCAAGAGCATGCCTCTGAACTCCACTCTTGTATACATAACAAAATTCTTCAAATTTCCACTTAAATATCTCTAAAGCATCTCAAACTAAAAATCTCTAAACTTGAATCCATTGGTTTCTCTTCTAAATCTTTTTCTGTCACAGCCTTCCTCATCTCAGAAAAGGATCCTATCCATGTGCAAAACAAGACATTTGGAAATTACTTTTCATTATTTTTTCTTTTATCTCCCTCATTTTTACCAGTATGATCTGTGAGTTCCACAGAAATCTATTTCTTTCCAGCTTTACTTTTACCCAACTTGTCTAGGGCTCCCAATTAGACTAAAATCCAGCATCTTACCATGCTTTACAAGGCAGAGCATGATACAGTCTTGATATATCTCTCTGATTTCATCTCCAGTCTTACTCCTCTCCTCATTTACTGCCTTCTAGCACCCAAATAGAAACACCTCTGGTTCCTCAAATACACCCACTTCTCTGCTTTAGGATCTTTTTTACTTCTGTCTTCCCTTCATGGAGCTCCCTTCCTCTAGTACTTCATATGGTGGCATTTTCTTGTCCTTCATAATAGTCAGTGATGTTTGCCCATTGCCTTAGTTAGCTCCTACAAGTACCTTCTTACAGCATTTATTTCACTTTCATTTGAGCACCTATTTCAGTATCTAATTATCTAGTTTGGGTTTTATTATTGGATCCCTTTCTAGGTTGCAAGCTCCATTAAGGCAGAAACCTTGTCAATTCAATCTAGTATTAATAATAGTAAGTCTAGTACTTAGCATATAGTAGGTACTCAACAGAATTTGATGAAAGAATGAAAGCATGAAGCTCAGTTATTCAGTCATATCTGACTCTTTTAGACCTCATGGAACTGAAGCCTGCCAGGCTCTTCTGAAAGCAAGAAGATTGATATCTAAATGGAATTGTAGAAGGATCTTGGTAAGAGAATATGTTATTTTAATTTCATCTTTTGAGATCTAGCAAGAAGTATATAGAGAGAATTGTTTGGTTTGGAAGATTAAATAGAGGGAAATAAGATTTTTCCACTAAAATTTGGACATTAAAAATATCAAGTCTGTCCTCATTGAAGAAGTTGCTTGTCAGTCCAGTGATGAAGAGGCTCTGAAGGTAGTTGTGAACCAAGCCCCAAGAGATATACCATCATAAAATTGTTGGCAAGTGTCTAGTAGGATTACTAGTTTCTCTTAAAATACCTTGCCTTTTGCATGTAGTTTTATATGCACAGAATTCTGATTTGTATCATTTCGTCTTGTAACAGAGGGCTAGAACATTTGATATTACTGAAAGCATTAAGGAGAAATCAAATTCCATTTTGAATTGTCTGTTTCTCTTTTCTCATGAAGTGGAAACTGAATAGAAAAAAAGGATGCCTGAGAGGTAACAAAATATATTATTCTCCTTGGCCTGACAATTCTTGGGGCTGGGTGGAGGTTGGGTACTCTTCTTCTGTTAACACGAGAAGAGAAAGGACTGTATGAAAACTTTCCCTTCACTTTATTCTATCAATACTCTTTCAGTTTCCATGGAAATAAGAACTGAAAGGCCAGTGAGAGAGTTTCTTCCTGGCATGCTTTGGCTGCTTACAGTCAAGGGCTTGTAGGAAGTGTCAACTATCAATTTAAAGAAGATTTAACTTTTTGTATTTTGCCCATTTTTTTTTTTAACTGTGCAGTTTCCCTCATATCATTAACAAAAACAGAAATAGGAAATAAAAGATAAGAAACAAAATTTGAACAAGATCTTTCCATGACTGTAATTTGGGGACACTTCTTTGGGTCTGAACATCTAGACTTGATTACTTTAAAACCAAAAGGACTTGCTCTAGTTCTGCTTTTGGGGACTGTGAGAAAAGGGTGAAGAATTTGGAAGACTGATTTATACTTTGCAGTCTCTTTTAAAAGCGATGAGAGCCACTCCTAGCATCTCCCCCACACTTCCATAAGAGATAGAATGAGTGTTAGTTTGAATGATAAAAAGAAAATGAGGCCAAATGTTGAAGAATTCAGTGGTCTTGCAGGAAAAGAGAATGAGCGGAGAATGGGTTGAGAAATGACCCTGGAGGTATGAACACTGTGAGGCTCACTGGGTCTCTACTATTTATTGCATTTATTTTTTTTTTAATATCATAGCTTTTACACTTTCTCTTGAAAGTCTTTGTAAAATGTGAGCCTGAAAACTCTAGAATGTACTTATTCAGGGAAAATGGGATCTGGTTTTCAAATTATCAGAGTACAGTTTATCCACGTCTTATTATTTGTTTCCCCAACTGAGGTTCAACACCAGGAATTGAAGATCACTGCATTTTTCCCTGTGGACGAAACATTCATTATTATTAAATTATAACCAACAAGGAATGTTTAGAGACTATCTTAACTATCTCAAACATGGCCCCTTTTCATCTCAATTAATGAATCCCTTCTTTTTCTACAGTGCTGTGTGCAGTGTAGAGTTTGGGTCAGAACGCTAAATGCAGACCACGAGTGCCTATACTACTGCTGGTTCTGAGTTCCTCAGCCTTCAGAGTAATGGTGGTATTGGTATTAAAAGACACAGAGTTCTAAAGAGAAAAGATTGTCAACTGCTCAGAAGAAATAAAGAATTATTTTTTGGTACTAGGAACCCAAAGCAGTGTATCCTCAGGATTTTTACACAAAGTATACACTCTGTAATAGAGACAAATATATCCGCAATACCCTTTCTATATTCCATCTGGCAAAGAGTTGTATATGCAGAATCTTTCAATGTCCTTCAATATATTTTGGCTACATCATGCTAAAGTAAGACTGCTTGCTTGCTTAGTCACTCAGTTGTGTCTGACTTTTTGCGACCCCATGGACTGTAGTCCTCCAGGCTCCTCTGTCCCTAGGATTTTCCAGGCAACAATACTGAAGTGGGTTGCCATTGCTTTCTTCAGGGGATCTTCCTGACCCAGGGATCAAAATCATGTCTCCTGCACTGGCAAGCAGATTCTTTACCACTGAGCCACCAAGGAAACCCAAATTAAGACTGAGTAATGCCAAGTATATGGAAGGCCAAAGAATGTGGTCTAAGAAATACTCAATTGATTTAATAATAAAAATATACAATACCTAGGAAAGTCCATCATATATTAGAAACACTATGATATAATACCAGAAAGAAAAAGCAGTTCTCTTCTATTCCACTGGAAGATGTTCAAATAGTAACTTGGACTATATTTTTAGCATTTTTGGGGCAGAATTTGAGGCAATATGGGCTTCCCTTGTGGCTTAGCTGGTAAAGAATCTGCCTGCAATATGGGAGACCTGGGTTTGATCCCTGGGTTAGGAAGATCCGCTGGAGAAGGGAAAGGCTACCCACTGCAGTATTCTGGCCTGGAGAATTCCATGGACTGTATAGGCCATGGGGTCACAAACAGTCAGACACGACTGAACGACTTTCAGTTTCACTAGAGACAATATTGACTCCTTATTGCTTGAGATACTAACAAAACAAAAGCATTTTTTTGGTAAGATTAGTTTATAATTGTCTTATTTAAGAAAACAAATATAAATATTACTATAAGGATCATTTTCTGGCTCCAATGATAGTGCATTTGAAAACACAACACACATACCTACACAGCCACAGATAATTGCCAACTGATGCTAAACTAAATTTTTAAAATTTTAGATTATAATTGAAGGAATTTTATTTACAAGTTAAATAAGTAGTATTTTTTTTAAATCAAGGAATTATTTTTCTCTTTGTGTTTTTGGTAATTACTAGAATTCCCTTTAGGAATGAAATGTAGCTAGAGATCCATCCATTCTCTCTTTTATAATGGAGATGTATTTCAGTCTCTGTAAATCTCATATAGCCCTTAAAAATCATGAAAATGGATAGACTCTATTATAATATTTGTAGGAATTGACTAGAGAAAGGTTTTCTTTGTGGAACTCCTGCTAAGAGATGCTGGGATTCCTGAAGTTACTTCACATCCATTTTAACTTGGATTGTGATACATCATCTTGAGTATTATTAAGGCTTTATTCACTAGATCAAAATATAATTGAGCCAAATATAAAATTTTTACATTCAGTTTCTATTAAGGATTTCCTGTTACCATGAAACATCATAGCATAGCATTGATTTTCCATCTTACCCAATTTTAGTAAAAATTTAGTATTAATAATACAGCTTAGAGCTTGGTTATCTCCAAGCGATAGTATAGTTAGATAGTCTGGATATATCTAAATCCTCCTACCTGTGAGATTTCTAAAGGCAGTTGTGATGATGTGAATGGAAATAAAGATATCACTCATTCAAAACTTTTCATCAAATATCTACTTCATGTCAGGCACTGATTTTGGAGTGAACAAAAGTGACAGAAATGCCTCATTATAGAGCTTACATTTTAGTAACCAAGTCAATAAAACATGGAAATGTTAGACTGACTTAAAAAGCAACAACAATCTAGACTATTTCTTAAGTTTCTTACTCCAAAGCAGATCTCTGTGTGAGGACTAGATAGAGCATGTGGCTTAAGCTCTTCTTTTTCCTTACCTTCACTGTTCCCCATCTGACCACTGTGCTTACAGTGATGAATGTACTCCACCCACAGCACAGAAAAGAGGAAAAGCTGAGGGGTTTTATGGTAGATCTTTCCCACCATTATATAGTCCCTATGCTATCAAAGTTGGACCAGTCAAATTTTCAACTCCTTGGGACAGAACTGCTATATTGTAGAGGGAGAGATTCTGGTTAAGAGGTCATGTGAGGAGAGCACTGCCCACAATCCCCTGGTGCATAAGAACACATGCATTGCCCCTCTTGTGCAAAGACTTCTTACTCATGTAAACAAAAGAATTCCTCCTCTTTGGGCCGCACTTCTCCACGGGCATACACAGAGCTGGTAACTATGGTCTAGTAGTGTTCATCCAAAATATGGATGCCCACAGCCAAAGATAGCTTGTCTGTGTACGCTCTGCATCAAGAGACCCTCCCTTCAATGCACTCTCACAACTGTCATTTTTCTTTTTAATTTTGATAGTCAATTTATTATTGTTAATATGTAGTGATGAGAATAAGGTTTTTATTCCTCTAAGATTACAGTTGGGTAAAAAATTTCTTAGTATACATGGTAATTATTTTAGGAATATATAATTTCTCTCAAATTGGCTGCTCCTGGTACACTGATTCAGGAGACATTAACTCATCTGCAAATAGGATCATTAGAAGCCAAACCAAAGAGGTAGCTGATTTGCTTGGTATGGTATATAGAGGCTGTTTCAGGAGTTCTTTCTCTCTGTATCCCTCTCTCCTTTCTTGCTCTCTTGCTCTCTCATTTATTCCATTTCAGGGCTGCTGTAGCAGGTAAGGCATTTTTTACTCTCATCTCATTAATCACTTGTGGGTTGCTGAGGAGAGCTATATTAATACCTGGTCAAAAGACAGTATAATCCATAACATCTTCCAGCAGCAGCAAAGCCAGCTGTGGAAGCAATGTGTTACTATGTAACCAGGCTGAAGTGATTCATGCAAACTAACATGACACATCTCTAAAGGAAACCTGCTTGCTCAAACCAGGAGAGACATGATTACTTTAACCCTTGCCTGTATGACTGGCCCTCTGCAGAACTGGAACATGGTCAGAGTTGACTTTTGGACTTGTGACACCTCTGTGTGTCTTCTCTCTTTTCTACCTCTTCCAGACACTATAGGATCCTATGATTTCCATTAACTGCTCTCTCAAAATTTTGATTCAGATTTTTCTTTAAATGTATTACTCCTTCCATAGTAATTTTTTAAAATTGTGGCTAAATTTTCAGTTTAGATGTTGGAATCTGAAGGTGAAATCATATTAGTGTCATTTGAAACCTCTGAAAAGCCGTAGGCTACTGCTTTTCTAACCAGCTCAACACCAAAATCTTCCATGATTCTCACAGAAAGCTGTAGGTATCAAGCATTAATGCATTTTATAAAATTAAAAAAAACACACAGATATGATAAAATTGCTAGTGGATTATTTGATGCAGGAGATCAGCATTCCAGCTAAAAGCAAAGCGTGTTGTCACTTAGGTTAATTTTTACGAACTTCTTAGGGGAAGTGGAAGGATATACTAGATATGAATGTTGAAAATTGCTTTGAGATCGCCATGACTAGCTTCACGGATCTCTGCAATATATGGCAGCTTACAGTGAAGCCCAGGCTTCACACCCACCAGAGAACCAAAGATGCAGCTCTAACACGAAGGGCTTCCATTTTGGAAAGTTGGGCAAATGGTGTTTTACGTTGTTACTAAAGGAACTGAGACTGAAGTATTAAGAGACTAATAGAGATTAAAGTGTAAGGCTGGGTTATAGTGAATGGAGTAGTTAGAGCCCAGTTAGAACAAGTTCCACAGCTATATACATATTTGTACATTTAAAAAACTTAATAGAATTTGAATACGACTATGGTTAGAAAGTCAGAAATTAATGGCTGCATGCTGACTGGCATCAGTGTTTCTGCAGTTCTGCTTATTAAAACTATGCTATAGCATATTTGTTCTAAAAACTGCATGCCACCTATGGTCTGGGGCCATGGTTTCCCACTGAAATTCACTATACTTGGTGTGCTTAATCTTTGAGGTGCCGTAGACTACTGTAGCACCTTGGTGAAGCCCAAGAACCCCCAAATACCACTGTGATTTTATTGCTTTTCACAGTCTTAACTGAAGGAAATGATAACTTTTAGAGGCTAGTTGAAAATAAGAATATTATTTTTCCCCATCTCAATATCTGGACTTCCTAGACTCTGTTTTAGATTAAGAACCTCTGCAAGTATAATCCATTTTCATGAGTTATTGAGGCACAGTGAAAACTGGGTATGTATTAAGTTGCATATAGAAAGATAATGCTGAAGATTTTTTAAGCTGTTAAGTCCACTCCATGATTGAATAACCAGAAATACAGAGAAGAGGTTCTCTAATGCTTCTTCAGCCTTTATGGTCCGGTTTCCATTCTGTATTCTGACTTGTCCTGGATCTACCTGATTGTTAACTCTTTTTACAGTTAATATATGACCACTGTCCCTCAGAATAGAAACTCCATAATGATTTATTTGTTAAAAAAAATATCCCTTCCCTTTGTGATCCCCATTTTCCTTGGACTTCCCTGCATGTGGACATTTAGTCTGTCTCTGGGCCACTTTCCATACCTCTACCTCCCACGAATGGCCCATCTCCAACCCCACAGAGGAATTTGGACAAATGAGAAGAGAAGCAGTTTCTTATATTAATTAGGGGAGGTAGAAGCTTAATGAAAATTTGACACAGTACTTTGCCTTTTGCTATGACTTTCTTTTGGCAGACAGAGTTAAGCAGTGAATAATTTTAACTATATCAAGGGTTGATGCAATTTACAGTACCATGTTCACTTATATTTTGGAATGCAGTAGAGAGGTTCTAATGTGGTTCGGGTCATCATCTCCATTGCAGTTTCTGCAGTGGCTCCTAATTACGAGGATATAGCAGTAAACCAAAGTCTAGTGCCCTGAAGTTATCTGACTCCATGTTGCACTTAGTTGGCAGATAATATATGAGTTAGTTTGTTTACTTTTGAGACAACAGACCCTGCCCCCCCACCTTCCTTGAATCAAATTTACTTTCTTGAACATATTCCATGTGTCTCTCTAAGTTTTCCAAAATTTTATTTAGGATAATACACATATTAGTTGATTACAGTGGATTTATAACTAACCTGGTTTAGGTGGTAGAACCTCTGTAATTGAGAGCAATTTGTAAGACACTCTGTAATTGAATAGCAATCTTCTGCATTATTTAGATGCACAGTGACCAAACCAATGATGATAAATGTCCTAAACACTCCAGGATTATCTGTCCACGCTTGCATAAGGATGATAAGAAGGCATATAGAGGAAATGGTCATGATGGACCTGGAAACTGTACTACGGTAAAACGTTTGAGGAACCTGGACTGTGTGTCTTAGGACACAATAGTAACATTTCAGAATCCGAATAGCTGTCTTTTTAAAAAATGTTTTATTGACTTTACTTCTGGCTGTGCTGGGTCTCTGGTGCTGTGTGGGCTTTTCCCTAGTTGTGGCGAGGAGGGACTGCCCTCTAGTTGCGTGCGCGGGCTTCGCATTGCCGTGGCTTCTCTTCTTGCAGAGCACAGGCTGTGCGGCATAGAGGCTTTGGGAGTTGCGGCTCCTGCGCTCTGGAACGCAGGCTCAGTAGTTGTGGCACCCAGTCTTAGTTGACCTTCGGCATGTAAGGTCTTCCCAGACCAGGGATTGAACCTGTGCCTCCTGCATTGGCAGGTGGGTTCTCTACCACTAAGCCATCAAGGAAGCCCAGGAATCCGAAAAACTGTCTTGGGTAAGTGGGCTTCAGTCCTGAAGGACTCATTGCACAAATTTAGAATAGGATGGTGATGTGAACTTCACGCATGATCAGTCACTCAACTGTGTCCGATTCTTTGTGATCCCATGGACTGTAGCCCGCCAGGCTTCTATTTCCATGGGATTTCCCATGCAAGAATACTGAAGTGGAGTGCCATTTCCTTCTCCAGAAGATCTTCTTGAGCCAGGGATCCAACCCGCATCTCCTGTGTCTCCTGCCATGGCAGGCAGGTTAGGTCTCTATTGCATTCTAAACTGAAAGCAAATATGGTGCTGAAAACTGCATCAACCCACAATACAGTTAAAATTATTCCCTGCTTAACTCTATTTGTCTTGAAATAGAAGACAAAACAGAACAAGAACCACTAAGCAAAAGTTAAGGAGGGCATATTTTAGCTTGATAGAGGAAAGAGATTTCTATTATCCCTATGATTTAGATCTTTTTTAAAAATTTATTTTCTAATTGAAGGATAATTGCTTTACAGAATTTTGCTGTTTTCTGTCAAGCCACAACATGAATAAGCCATAGGTATACATACATCCCCTCCCTTTTGAACCTCCCTCCCATCTCCCACCCCCATCCCACCCCTCTAGGTTGATACAGAGCCCATGTTTGAGTTTCCTGAGCCATACAGCAAATTCCCATTGGCTATCTATTTTACATAGGGTAATGTAGATTTCCATGTTTCCTTTCCATACATCTCACCCTCTCCTCCCCTCTCCCCATGTCCATAAATCTATTATTTGTCTGTTTCTCCACTGCTACCCTGTAAATAAGTTCTTCAGTACCATTCTTCTAGACTCCGTAAATATGTGTTAGAACACAGTATTTATCTTTCTCCTTCTGACTCACTTCACTCTGTATAATAGGTTCTAGGTTCATCCACCTCATCAGAACGGACTCAAATGCATTCCTTTCTATGGCTGAGTAATATTCCATTGTGTATATGTACCACAACTTCTTTATTCATTCATCTGTCAGTGGATATCTAGGTTGCTTCTGTGTTCTAGTCATTGCAAATAGTGCTGTAATGAACAATGGGATACATGTGTCTTTTTCATCCCTGGTTCCTCAGGGTATCTGCCTAGGAGTGGAAATGCTGTGTCACATGGTGGTTTTATTCATAGTTTTTAAGGAATCTCCATATTGTCTCACAGTGCAGGAGTGGTGGCTGCACAGTATAGGAGCAGCAGAGAGGAGCTACCCCATTTCCAAGGTCAGGAGTGGTGGCCGTGAGGAGATACCCCACATCCAAGGTAAGAGAAAACCAAGTAAGATAATAGGCGCTGAGAGAGGGCATCAGAGGGCAGACAGACTGAAACCACAATCACAGAAAACTAGCCAATCTGATCACATGGACCACAGCCTTGTCTCACTCAGTGAAACTAAGCCATGCCATGTGGGGCCACCCAAGATGGATGGGTCATGGTGGAGAGGTCTGACAGAGTGTGGTCCACTGGAGAAGGGAATGGCAAACCACTTCAGTATTCATGCCCCATGAACAGTATGAAAAGGCAAGAAGATAAGACACTGAAACATGAACTCCCCAGGTCAGTGGGTGCCCAATGTGCTACTGGAGATCAGTGGAGAAATAATTCCAAAAAGAATGAAGGGATGGAGCCAAAGCAAAAACAACACCCAGTTGTGGATGTGACTGGTGATAGAAGCAAGGTTCGATGCTGTAAAAAGCAATATTGCATAGGAACCTGGAATGTTAGGTCCATGAATCAAGGCAAATTGGAAGTGGTCAAACAGGAGATGGCAAGGGTGAACATCAACATTCTAGGAATCAGCGAACTAAAATGGACTGGAATGGGTGAATTTAACTCAGATGACCATTATATCTACTACTGTGGGCTGGAATCCCTCAGAAGAAATGGAGTAGCCATCATGGTCAACAAAAGAGTCCAAAATGCAGTACTTGGATGCAATCTCAAAAACGACAGAATGATCTCTGTTCGTTTCCAAGGCAAACCATTCAATATCACAGTTATCCAAGTCTATGCCCCAACCAGTAATGCTGAAGAAGCTGAAGTTGAACGGTTTTATGAAGACCTACAAGACCTTTTAGAACTAACACCCAAAAAAGATGTCCTTTTCATTATAGGGGACTGGAATGCTAAAGTAGGAAGTCAAGAAACACCTGGAGTAACAGGCAAATTTGGCCTTGGAATGCGGAATGAAGCAGGGCAAAGACTAATAGAGTTTTGCCAAGAAAATGCACTGGTCATAGCAAACACCCTCTTCCAGCAACACAAGAGAAGACTCTACACATGGACATCACCAGATGGTCAACACCGAAATCAGATTGATTATATTCTTTGCAGCCAAAGATGGAGAAGCTCTATACAGTCAACAAAAACAAGACCAGGAGCTGACTGTGGCTCAGATCATGAACTCCTTATTGCCAAATTCAGATTTAATTGAAGAGAGTGGGGAAAACCACTAGACCATTCAGGTATGACCAAAATCAAATCCCTTACAATTATACAGTGGAAGTGAGAAATAGATTTAAGGGCCTAGATCTGATAGACAGAGTGCCTGATGAACTATGGATGGAAGTTCATGACATTGTACAGGAGACAGGGATCAAGACCATCCCCAAGAAAAAGAAATGAAAAAGGCAACATGGTTGAGGAGGCCTTACAAATAGCCGTGAAAAAAAGAGAAGCAAAAAGCCAAGAGGAAAAGGAAAGATATAAGCATCTGAATGTAGAGTTCCAAAGAATAGCAAGGAGAGATAAGAAAGCCTGCTTCAGCAATCAATGCAGGGGCACAGGTGGGAGTCCTGGGTGTGGGGACAAGCGGTGAGCCACGCCGGGCCAGCATTCCTCCTGCAGTCCTGGTGGCAGTTGGTCCAGTAGTTTTGGACTCCCCGAGCTTTGGCTGCATGGAGAGCTATTAATTAGATCTTTAAACAGAATATCCAAAACAAAAACAGACGGCAGTGATGTCTTAATTCTTTGAAGTATTAGTGGTTGAGAGAAGTTGGAGGGATGAGAGTGAGAGTGCATGAGCTTCTGTCTGTTTAGATGCTGGACAAGGCTTTGTGTCATTGGTAGGGATGGGATGGAAGAGTATATGGTTTCCAAGGGCCCATCCAACTCTTGTAATTATGATTCTGTGATTTGAGAGGGGGTCATGGGATGAAGCCTTCATTCTGCAAGTGACTCAGTGACACACCCTGATGTTCTAGTCCATTATTCATATTTATGGCATCTGTGTGTCTACTCTCCTATGCACAACTTCCTGTTGGCTGTAGCTGTAACTGTAATTAACATAGACTTTTATTTCTGCAAGTCTACCAAAAAAAAAAAAAAAACATATAAGATGTTTATGCTATTTGTCTCCAACTACTAGGTCACAGGATCAGAGATAAATAATCTTTTTGTTACTTTATAGGACAATCTGGACATTTCATAGAAACTATGAATGCTATTCCCATAAAAATGTACACATTCACCAGTATACAGTTTTTGCACACAATTCTAGCTGTATGTGCAAAATCTGAAGCCAAACTGTAGAATCTTAACTAAGAACCTTGATGTTAGAGATTTCTGGCTGTTTTATTGCAATGAAATGTGCACCAGCAAGAAACAATAGCACAGCTTGTGTTTTTTTGTTTTCTCACTTGCCTCTTTTAGTTTTCTCCTGTACAATGCAGCAGGGACCTCAGGTGGTGATCTAGATCATTCCTGTGCTACTTTTTCATCAGGATTTAGAAGGACTGTACATGTGCTTCTCAGAATACTGCACTGCAAAACTCCCAAAGAGGATTCCATGATTTATGTACTTTATTATCTATAAAAGATTGTTTTATGCACTTTGTTGGGTTTTAAGCTAAAGGAATCTTTTAGCTGTCTTGTCAAGCATAACTGTCTTAATTTGGTTTCCTTTGAAAGCAGATTACTTGACCACATATAAGTTGTTAGTTGGAAAGTTTGGCAAGTAGAGTAGAGGGGAAATGATACAGGAAAGAAAATAAAGTGAGAGAGACTATGGCCAAGCCAGCAAACTGCTGGGCAACAGAAGCTCACCACCTACCCCTCATCCACCATGTTGGGAAGCTCCAGAAACCTTTATAGACTACACGCTTTTGTGCTGTCTTGCCTAAAGGGTGAGAAAGCTGGAGTATATGGAACACAGTCCACATCATTCTTTGAGGGCTGCTAGAGGCCAAAGCCTTTGACTGTGTGGACCACAATAAACTGTGGAAAATTCTGAAAGTGATGGAAATACCAGACCACCTGACCTGCCTCTTGAGAAACCTATATGCAGGTCAGGAAGCAACAGTTAGAATTGGACATGGAACAACAGACTGGTTCCAAATAGGAAAAGGAGTACATCAAGGTTGTATATTGTTACCCTGCTTATTTAATTTGTATGCAGAGTACATCATGAGAAAGACTGAGCTGGAAGAAGCACAAGCTGGAATCAAGATTGCCAGGAGAAATATCAGTCACCTAAGATATGCAGATGATACCACCCTTTTTGCAGAAAGTGAAGAGGAATTGAAGAGCCTCTTGATGNCAGAGTACATCATGAGAAATGCTGGGCTGGAAGAAGCACAAGCTGGAATTAAGATTGCCAGTAGAAATATCAATAACCTCAGATATGCAGATGACACCACCCTTATGGCAGAAAGTGAAGAGGAACTAAAAAGCCTCTTGATGAAAGTGAAAGAGGAGAGTGAAAAAGTTGGCTTAAAGCTCAACATTCAGAAAACGAAGATCATGGCATCTGGTCCCATCACTTCATGGGAAATAGATGGGGAAACAGTGGAAACAGTGTCAGACTTCATTTTTTGGGGCTCCAAAATCACTGCAGATGGTGACTGCAGCCATGAAATTAGAAGACGCTTACTCCTTGGAAGAAAAGTGATGACCAACCCAGATAGCATATTCAAGAGCAGAGACATTACTTTGCCAACAAAGGTCCGCCTAGTCAAGGCTATGGTTTTTCCAGTGGTCATGTATGGATGTGAGAGTTGGACTGTGAAGAAGGCTGAGAGCTGAAGAATTGATGCTTTTGAGCTGTGGTGTTGGAGAAGACTCTTGAGAGTCCCTTGGACTGCAAGGAGATCCAACCAGTCCATTCTGAAAGAGATCAGTTCTGGGATTTCTTTGGAAGGAATGATGCTGAAGCTGAAACTCCAGTACTTTGGCCACCTCATGCAAAGAGTTGACTCATTGGAAAAGACTCTGATGCTGGGGGCAGGAGGAGAAGGGGACGACAGAGGATGAGATGGCTGGATGGTATCACTGACTCAATGAAAGCAAGTCTGAGTGAACTCCAGGTGTTGGTGACGAACAGGGAGGCCTGGCGTGCTGCGATTCATGGGGTAGCAAAGAGTCAGACACGACTGAGCGACTGAACTGAACTGAACCCATGTTTGGGGTCAAGGGTCCATACTTCTCATCAGCTTCTCTAAATGGTCTGTGAAATGAGTTATGATCCACAGCTGGAAGAAAGGGATCTATGTGTTGTGCAGCAAGTAGGACTAGATGACCTCTAAAGACTTTTCAACTCTAACATTTGACCTCAAAATACTTATACCTCTTATAATGTTAGTATGTTTACACATCAACTGCATCAGTCTTTAAAACCCAACTTCTGCTCATGAGATTGAAATTGCTCTTCTTAGAAAGAAGCTAAAAATTGTATTGAACCAGAGGGGAGCCTGATGCAATCTAGAAACCTGTGGTACAGGGCACCTCCGGAGCTGCTATTAATATAGGAAGCCCTGCCCTTCTGTCCTTTTTTCTATCAAGATGAGGCCACCATAAGTGCCTCAGCACAATCCACATGTTGTGAATTCCAGCAGTGGGAGTAGATTTAATTTATGGCAACCACATTTTCTATTGTTTCATATAACTAATTATACTACTATGTATACTTTCGAAACAACTAATTAGTGCCTAGAGTCTATAAATATTTTTGTCTGACTTGTGTTTATATAGAAAGTCTCATATTGTCATAAAAATATAATAGCAAATCCTCTTTACTTGAATGGATTTATAGTGATCATAAATTCTAAACCTGATATTTGGGACATGAAGCCAAAATTTTTGATCCCCAAAGTTATTATTCTAAAACCACATAAAACTCTACAGGAAAACCATATTAAATTATAGCTTTGGTATGTGTGTGTCTTATGGTTCACAGGTAAAGATGAGAAATTATGAATTTTGCATACATATAGCCTCAAATTATCATCATGTGCCTGATTCCAATTTCAATATTCTATAAAGGTTAAGAAGAAAGAGCAAAATTTCAGGAAGTTGAGATTTCCCTGAAGTTTGGATTGAAAAAAAAAAAGAATAAAAAGCAGGATGAGAGGGAGGTCTGGGAAGAGGATGCAGGCATGGTTACGCTAGATGAGCAAGAATTTCTCTGAATCCTCTGGCTCCAAGTTCACTTCCTCCCTCACGACCTGCCCTGATCTCCACGTCTCCTAGTTGATTCCCTTCCCTCCTTCTGCATTTTCCCCACTTTGTTCTTAAGGAAATTCCTCTAACATGGTGTAAGGATCTCTATTCACAGTGCAAGCTTG
The DNA here is from genome assembly GCA_006410675.1 of Oreotragus oreotragus. NCBI lineage: Eukaryota > Metazoa > Chordata > Mammalia > Artiodactyla > Bovidae > Oreotragus > Oreotragus oreotragus. Next base: position 18,573 of record SJYX01000546.1, on the reverse strand, counting down.
GTACATGCTGTTCAACTAAACAAACTTGATACCATTTTAATCCTATTACGCAGTCCTAGGCTAAAGTTATTACAAAGCTTGTATTATTCCCACAGTGAGCAGAGTGCTATCCTTGAACTTGGAGCTGCATAGAAGAAAATCAGGTGGAACTATTATGTCTCTCTGAGTGCCTCATTATCTCCGCCAAGGAAAAGTGTGTTTCCTGACTCTCCTCTGTTGTTCTCCAGCATGAAGCCTGGGTCTCATATTTATTGACACTTTTATAGTTGACCGTCAAGCTGCCTGACAGATTTCAACAGTGATGTTTAACAATGAGAAATAAATCACTCTTCCCTACCAACACTGTGCTGTTGACAGCTCCTGCTCTTCGCTTTCTTAGCTCTATTATTTATTATCATCTCCTAATATAAATAAAGAACCAAAAGTGGATTCATATAGTGTTGGCCTGTGAACTACATTAGAAAAAGTGTAGCTTACTCAATATCATTGAAAAAATAGAGCAAACCGCTAAGGATAAGAAAATGCCTTTCTAAAAGAATAGGTTTGAAGCAGATGCTTTTGAGTCTATATTTTGTATTTACAAATCCTGGCAGATATGGACCAATGTTTATAAATAGAGACTTTTCTATGCCATATATTTTGTCATTTTTCAGAAAACACAGATATAGTGAACAGGTCAAATTTTACTTCTCTTGTGTAATATCCAGGTTCTTCCAATTTAATATGTTGTATGTGCTCAGGTTTTGGTCGCTTCAGTTGTGTCAGACTCTTTGTGACCTCATGGACTGTGGCCTCCCCAGTCATGCCCTCAGGGAATCTTCTCAACCCAGGGATAAAACCCATGTCTCCTGCATCTCCTTCATTGCAGACAAATTCTTTACCACTGAACAAAGCTAGTGGAGGTGATGGAATATCAGTTGAGCTGTTTCAAATCCTGAAAGTGATGCGGTGAAAGTGCTGCATTCAATATGCCAGCAAATTTGGAAAACTCAGCAGTGGCCACAGGACTGGAAAAGGTCAGTTTTCATTCCAATTCCAAAGAAAGCAACGCAAAAGAATGCTCAAACTACTGCACAATTGCACTCATCTCACATGCTAGTAAGGTAATGCTCAAAATTCTCCAAGCCAGACTTCAGCAATACGTGAACCGTGACTCCCTGATGTTCAAGCTGGTTTTAGAAAAGGCAGAGGAACCAGAGATCAAATTGCCAACATCCACTGGCTCATCAAAAAAGCAAGAGAGTTCCAGAAAAACATCTATTTCTGCTTTATTGACTATGCCAAAGCCTTTGACTGTGTGGATCACAATAAACTGTGGGAAATTCTGAAAGAGATGGGAATACCAGACCACCTAACCTGCCTCTTGAGAAATCTGTATGCAGGCCAGGAAGCAACAGTTAGAACTGGACATGGAACAACAGACTGGTTCCAAATAGAAAAAGGGGTACGTCAAGACTGTATATTGTCACCCTGCTTATTTAACTTATATGCAGAGTACATCATGAGAAATGCTGGACTGGAAGAAACACAAGCTGGAATCAAGATTGCCGGGAGAAATATCAATAACCTCAGATATGCTGATGACATCACCCTTATGGAAGAAAGTGAAGAGGAACTAAAAAGCCTCTTGATGAAAGTAAAAGAGGAGAGTGAAAAAGTTGGCTTAAAGCTCAACATTCAGAAAACGAAGATCATGGCATCTGGTCCCATCACTTCATGGGAAATAGATGGGAAAACAGTGGAAACAGTGTCAGACTTTATTTTGGGGGACTCCAAATCACTACAGATGGTGACTGCAGCCATGAAATTAGAAGACGCTTACTCCTTGGAAGAAAAGTTATGACCAACCCAGATAGCATATTCAAAAGCAGAGATATTACTTTGCTGACTAAGGTCCATCTAGTCAAGGATATGGTTTTTCCTGTGGTCATGTATGAATGTGAGAGTTGGACTGTGAAGAAGGCTGAGTGCTGAAGAATTGATGCTTTTGAACTGTGGTGTTGGAGAAGACTCTTGAGAGTCCCTTGGACTGCAAGGAGATCCAACCAGTCCATTCTGAAGGAGATCAGCAATGGGATTTCTTTGGAAGGAATGATGCTAAAGCTGAAACTTCAGTACTTTGGCCACCTCATGAGAAGAGTTGACTCATGGGAAAAGACTCTGATGCTGGGAGGGATTGGGGGCAGGAGGAAAAGGGGACAGCAGAGGATGAGATGGCTGGATGGCATCACGGACTTGACGGACGCGAGTCTGAGTGAATTCCGGGAGATGGTGATGAACAGGGAGGCCTGGCGTGCTGCAATTCACGGGGTCACAAAAAGTCAAACACAAGTGAGCAACTGAACTGAACTGAACTGAACTACAGAAATGTGAATGCTTAAGACAGTTTAAAACTACACTGAAAACCATAAAAGTGTTATTTAAAATTTGAACTGAAGGAAGTGGTCTTTGAAAACATCAAAAAGCTAAGAACATTTCAATTATTTTGAATTTGATCATTCCCTATGATCATAATAGTCTGTTAATAAACATATTCATATGGGAGATAATATACTCTAGACTGCACTTGGGCTTCCCCAGTAGTTCAATGGAAAAGAATTTGCCTGCAGGAGACGTGGTTTGATCCCTGGTTCAGGAAGATGCCCTAGAGAAGGAAATAGCAACCTTCTCCAGGATTCTTGTCTGGAGAATCCAGTGGACAGAGGAGACTGGCAGGCTACAGTCCATGGAATTATGATAGAATCAGACACGACTTAGAGACTAAATACACACACAGACGGCACTTCAGTTCAGTTCAGTCGCTCAATCACTCTTTGCGACGCCATGGACTGCAACATGCCAGGCTTCCCTGACCATCACCAACTCCCAGAGTTTACTCAAACCCATGTCCTTAGAGTCGGTGATGGCATCCAACCATCTCATCTTTTGTCGTCCCCTTCTCCTCCCACCCTCAATCTTTCCAAGCATCAGGGTCTTTTCCAATGAGTCATTTATCATCAGGTGGCCAAAGTATTGCAGTTGCAGCTTCACTATCAGTCCTTCCAATAAATATTCAGGATTGATTTCCTTTAGGATTGACTGGTTTGATCTTGTTGCTGTCCAAGGGACTCTCAAGATTGCACTTACACACCGATAATAATGGGAAATTATATTAAACTAAAATAATGAATTAAAACATTTGATAAAAGCATGGATACCATGGCCTCTGAGCATTTTGCCAGAAGGAATCAGAGAGCTGAAGAAAGTATGTGATTTGAAAATTCATCTAAAATGATCTAAATGTTAAAAAGGAGGAATGTGAGAGACTTGAATGTCATGAAAGAAATTTAAAACTAGCTAGAACTATCAGGTTTTAGCTATGCAGTTTCAGTTAAAAAAAAAAAAAATCAGTCAGGTGTGTGTGTTTTTTCTACCCAATGCCAGAGACGATTTATACAAAAGCACTTTGAAAAACTGTATGACTGTGACTAAACAGAACTTTGCTAATTGTAAAAAATTTTAGACTTTGGAACAGGCTGCTAAGATAAAAAGAGTGGAATTTTCTTCCCTGGATACTGATAATGCAGAATAAAGAGTTGTCTGGCCTCCTTCCTGCACAATGTTTTAGGGTTCTTTTCATTTTGCCATTTTATAAAATTTTCTAAAGCTACAGGATTAATATTGGCATTCTGCAAGTTCTCTGGACTTTGGACTTTTATTTCCATTTTCTTTAGCAAGGAAGAATCCAATCTGGGTAGTAAATGATGGCTTCGAGCTTTAGTACTTCAAGATTTTCTCCTACTTGTTTGCTGTAAAATTCGTAGCAATGCCTCGTAGAAGGAAGCTGTGAGCTTTCTATGGTATTTTTGGAACAAGTGAATCTTGCATGCTGTCCTTGGTACTACCTTGATTGTTGCCCACATATCAAATCCTGCTTCATCAGAGCATGACGCTGATAATCCTCATAAATTCAGTATGAAGGTGATGGACAGCCATGTAACCCAAATGTTCATGGGTTCACTGATCATGATGTGGTGAAGCCTAGCCATTGTACTCTCTACACAGACATGATCTATGGATATGGTCTCACTAGGTTAATTAACATAAAGCAATTTCACACATTAACCATTATTTTAATGTGGGTGAGAAAAATTTCGAGAATAATGACCTACCTGACTGTGTATTTGGTCTGTTAGATAAGCATGACCATATAACCTATTGTCCAATTTAGGACACTTTTGAAAGCAAAGCAAAGGATGGGGGAGTCATCAGTAACAACCCTGGGACCACACATATGTAGATGGGGACCATCCTAGGAAACCTGGGAAATGTGGCTGCCCTGCTCTGAATCCGAGCACTAACAAATAAGAATGCTGTCCTGTCTGAGGCTCAGTATTAGAGAAGTGTATCACTCCTAGCTATTTACTGAAAAGGAAGACTGCTAAGTGGGAAGATATCGAACAAGGGCATCTATCACTTTTCTTATGCACTCTAACCTCTTCACTATTTTTACAAGATGCATATTATTAAAATTTAATGTCAGTAATGTCTATCTTTTGTACAATGAAGGTATTTGCTTTTATTTTAAGGGTTTTGATTTAGATGGCTCCAGTTCTAACATCTTGCATAATAACCTCCCTGAGCAGAGTAGCATAAAGCAGAAGCAATCATTTCTTATCTCTTCCAATTCTGGTAGTTGACTGGGCATAAAGTAGCTCTTGTTCCATGGACTTTCTTGAAGTTGCAGTCAAATGGTGTCTGGTACTAGTTTCATCTCGGAGGCTTCCCTCTTGACATGACAGGTAGTCATTGCTGACTATCAATCAGGACTTGTCAGCCAGAACCCCTCACAGCCATTAACAATACAAGATAAATACAGAATAAATACAAAATAAAAAGTTAAAAAGAAAAACATAAAGATGTTCTTGAAAGAGAGAGAGATTCCTGAAGGTGATAGAGTTCATCTTGCTCAGGAAAACTCACAGAAACAATACAGTATCGCATGAGAGTTGGAACGCATTTTGGTCTGCTCTAGGGTAAACTCTGATGATGACAATGAGCTCTAGGTCTTACAAGAACTTGTTTAACCATTTAACTCTTTGGGGTGCAGAAGAGCATCCTTAAAAGTATTAAAAATGATCCCTTTCTCAGTAGTTAGTGTTATTGAAACTGTACTTGTAGTCATCAGAGTTTAATTTTCAAAGAATAACTTAGAATTGTGACCTTCCAAAAGCATTTATGTAAAACACTCATTCTATGTACTGTACTAAAACTTAAGCTCAAGGTCAGAGTGACAGGAGGAAGGCACAGTTGATAGAGATGGTGATAACGGTGACAAAGCTGGGGAAATGGCTTGAGACATCACATTAAAACAGCTACTTTGATGTCTCAGGTCAGAGAGGCTCGGAGCAGAGAGAATAGGCTGGAAACCATGGACCCCTAAGACCCACAGGGCTGAATGAGAAAACATGCCTGGAAATGTCTGGTCTGTAAACCCACAGCAATTCTGTCCCACTCTTTGAGGATATATGAAAATAGTTAGAAAAATTTTGTCTTGAAGCCAATTGTTCTGCTTCCTAAATTCTGTCTAATTTGATTCAAATTGTTCACTGATGTTATGAATTTTCCAATGCAGCATTCCCTTTCACCATAAGCTTGGAAAGAAACTATTTGGAAATTAAGTCATAGTGCATTTTTCTTTAACTATTTCAAAATAATGGAAAGATCATCATCTAAATGTAAATACCTGGTCAGATATCTTTCCACTCTATCAGCATTAATTTAAATAAATGCCTGCAAAATTTGTTTGGTCTTCTGTTACTGTTTTCAGTATAATAATGTTTGAAATTTTATTTCTGGAATAAATCACTCATGTTTTAATTATAAGCAGTACATGCGTGTGCATCCATGCTCAGTCAATTCAATCATGTCCAGCTCTTTGCCACCCCATGGACCAGAGCCCGCCAAGCTCCTCTTTCCATGGGATTCTCCAGGCAAGAATACTGGAGGGGCTTGCCGAGGGATAGAATCCGCATTTCCTATGTCTTCTGCATTGCAGGTGGACTCTTTACCCACTAAACTACCTGGGAAGCCCTGTGAGCAGTACAGTACTGGTGGAAAAGAGCTTCCCAGGTGCCTCAGTGATGAAGGATCTACTTGTCAATGCAGGAGATGTGGATTTGATCTCCGGGTCAGGACAGTTTCCTGGAGAAAGAAATGGCAACCACTCCAGTACTCTTGCTTGGGAAATCCCACGGACAGAGAAGCCTGGAGGGCTGCAGTCCATAGGGTTGCAAAAGATTCGGACACTACTTACAGACTAAACAAGAGCACAGCAGCTAAGAGAAAAAGTGAGGGTTAGAATTCTGAATCCACAACTTACGAAATGTGTTACTTTGGATAAATTATTCAACTTTTCTGAGTTTCAATTTTTTCACCTATAAAAACAGGATAGTACAGTGTATAGTAGTATTCAAAATGGTAACTATTAATACTAAATAGTCATGTGGGAGGGGTTCCCTGGTGGCTTAGATGGTAAAGCATCCACCTGCAATGAGGGAGATATGGGTTTGATCCTGGGTTGGGAAGATCCCTTGGAGGAGGGCATGGTAACCCACTCCGGTATTCTTACCTGGAGAATCCCATGGACAGAGGAGCCTGGTGGGCTACAGTCCTTGGGGTCGCAAAGAGTCAGACACGACTGAGCAACTAAGCACAGCACAGCACATTCATGTGGGATCTCACGACAGATCACATCCGAATCAAAAGCAATCATATTCTAGCCATAAAATCCAGAGTGGTTTGTTCTTGCAGTGAGAAGCAGAAGCCACAGGAATTGTTGTTTTCTGATAAATCTGTAAACCCAAAGCTCTTGTTAACCGTTTCCCTATCAGGACACAACTGAGAGACTATCATTCACTCAATCACTATCAGCGACTATACCCACAGATATTTTTTCATACCAAATGTTTAACTCCTGAACTCTAATCACTCAAAATGCTCTAAAGATTTGTTCTAAAGATAACCCTCCTTTTTAGAGAAGGAAGAAAGGAAGATTCAAACATGAAAAGAAAGGACTTCTTTTAAAGAAGTCTATTTAATATGCAATACCTGTGATTCCTAGACTTTCCATAAAGGAAAAAAAAAATGAGTTATTTTAGTTACTCTTTGCTCGGATAATATTCAAGAGAGGCAGAGGAAATGATTGAGGTGTCTGATTCTACTTTCCTATGAGTAGCTGCTGGTTGTTCTGAGGCAATTGAAGCTAATCTCTTTCTACTCTGATACAATGACTGATAGATCTTTTCATTCAACATAATAGATGGAAGTCATGAATTGATTCAGAATAATATGAAGAACTGTCCATCAATAATTTAGTGTATCAATTTTTCCAAGTACTTTAGGGCTAGATTTCTGGAACATGTTTAGCCTGTGGCAAAGAATGTCAATTTGTTTGGATTAGGGTGGGTTCGAGATCTGAAGTAGAACACCGAAGATACCAGAATGTTCCTTCTGCTTCATCAAAAAAAAAAAATCCACTTGGTCTCTAGACAATATTTTAAAGGTTGGAATGTATAAGTTTGCAATGGAATGAATGTTTGATTTTTACCTATTGATTCCTCCATTTCCTTTCCTTAACTGAATCTGGATCCTTTGAGGATATTGCTTTTTCTGCAATTCCCTTAATGTGAAACTCTTTACTCACTCGCTCCCACGCACTGCGTGTCCAAATGCACGGTGAACACCCTGTTAGTTTATCTGGCGGCCCACACTCATTGCTGCTCTCCTTTCATTTCATTTTCACCTTCATTTGATCCCTCCTCCCTTCTTTAGTGTTCATGACGTTTGATTACACCGAAAACTAACTGTATTTCTGCTGGTAGTGTTCTACCTGGCCTGGAGGCCGTCAGGGAAGATTCACATTCTCCTGGCTTCTCACTGCAGTTTCCAGGCCTCTGGTGACTGTCCTCATTTCACAGAAGCTCCTTCTTTGAACCTCATCCCTCTAGCTGACACCAGTTTAGTTTAATTGCCCATGTTTCTAGGCCGTTTCTGTTTAACAAGTATATTAGCATAAGTTCACTGTTTTCCTCTCTAGACTGGCTTCCTCCATCATTCAAAGAGATCTGATTGGCTCAAGATCTCTATATCATAGCTCTCCAATACACTCTACTATAATAATAATAATAATTTGTATCTAATTTTATAGCCCAATACAAATATTAGCCCCATCTATAGGTGAGAAAACAGATAAAGGTTAATTTTTTTTTTCATTTCTACAAGAGCTAAGTAAGAGAATTAAATATACATCCAACTCTGTCTGATCTCAAAAGCTGAGTTTTTGGCAACTGAGTTCTGCTGCCTCCTAATGATCCTCATCTCGATTTGGGTTTCTTTCCTCAATTCTAAGTTCTTTTATCATGAATTGCATCAATTTGATTCACTTTTGAAATACTGAACTATGAAACCTCCAGTAATAACTACCAATTTCTTGCATTCCATGTCTCACTCTTTCTGACTAAACCCCCCTTTTCAAGCTCACCACAGCTTTTAATTTCTAGATAACTCCCTATTTTCTCAATTACCCTGCAACTCCCCTCTTTGTCATGCTGAATTCTACTGGTAGAATAATCCAACTCTATTTTCAGTGGTTTCCCTCCCTTGCCTTGCCACAACAAGTTTGCCAACTGTCCTCTTTTTCACTCCAGACCCAGGGTGTTGCTGAAAGGGGCATTAATTAATTTTGTGCATACTTAACAGACATGGCAGCCAATATGATAGGATGAAGATATACAATCCAACCTCAAAGAACACATAATCTGGAGGAAAATGACATGCAAATAGTTAAGCACAATAGATGTTATTTAAACAGTTTGCATTCAGTGAAAATAGATAAAAGTCCATTTAAATCCAGGAAATAAAAAGTACTGTTGGATGGTTGTCCATGTGAAAATTGAGGTCTCCTAGACAACAGGCAGAACTTTGGCAGAGAAGAAGAAAAAACAGTGCATCCTTTGTCAAAAGTTCTACATTATTTTATTAGTGAATAAAAAAGGGGTAGTTAGGAAGTTCATTGCTGCAGCTGAAGTATTGGTGAAATAAGTACTATCACTTTTCTTCTCCTTTTGACAACAATCTTGATTTTCCTTTGGGAATTCACCCTTCCACCTCTCTGTGTTCGAAGTTGGCCTAAATACAGTGAATAAGAGAACTTTGGCAAGAGCCACCAAAGAAAAAGAGACTCTCTCTTCAGAACTGAATTTGAGCTTGAACTACTGCAGACATCTGACCATCATGTAAAGTTTGAGAGTGAAACCAACCTGCCAAAGGCAGCATAAAGTAGCAAAGACAGAAAGTCAGATCTCTGATGGAACTGTTAGAGACTGAAATCAGGCTCCACCTGAAACCAGCTCTACTCCTGGATAAGTTTCCAAGTTCATGAACCATTAAGTTTCCATTTTTATTCTCAAGAGATTTGGATTGCATTTTTCCATTACCCACAACTGGAAAGAACTGATAGACCATACATAATAAGGAAGGTACATGGAGCCAGACCTAAATAAAATGTATATGTTTCTTCTACATACAAAAAAAAGATCAGAAAAGAGTCTAATAAATTCCATTCTTACAAGCAGATTGCCTGTATCTAAATTCCAGATTTGCTGCTCATTCAGTGTGTAACTTTGGGCAAGTTACTTAACTTCTCCATACTTTCATAGCTAAAGTGAGAATAATAATAGTTCCCATCTCATAAATTTGTTATGAAGATAGGGGAATCAAACTCTTAGAACGATCTCAGTGCTATTTGTCAGATCAGGATAATCTGAGAAAGGTAAGGCGAGTAGGAGAGGTTAAGAAGAGGAATTGCAGCAGAAACAGTGAAAATTTATATTTAGAAAAATCAAACAGTGGCATAAGGAAAGCAAAATGAAAGAAAGTGTAAGTGTTAGTCACTCAGTTGTGGTCAACTCTTTGCAATCCGTGGACTGTAGCCAGCCAGACTCTTCTGTCCGTGAAATTCTCCGGGCAAGGATACTGGAATAGGTAGCCATTTCCTTCTCCAGAGGATCTCCCTGACCCAGGGATGGTACCTGCGTCTCTTGCATTGCAGGCAGATTTTTTACCATCTGAGCCACCAAGGAAGCCCAAGCTGGAGAAAAATCCAAGATCCCAAACAGGCTGATGTCAAAGAGAGTTTTGGAGGCAGAATGAAGTTTCAAGGTCTGAGGCCTATGAGGAATGAGGAAAAAAGATTTTAAGAATGGAAAAGATTTTCAAAAGGGTTAGAGTGGTTTATAAATTGGTCTTTTACAAATCAAAGAGATAAGGCAACAAAAGTTGTTTTAATGTGTATCCTGCCCTAAGCCCGGGCCAAGAAAAGCCCAGCTCATAGCTGGGTGATGTTTTCTTTGGCAACATCACTGGTTTAAAAGCAAGATAAGACAAGGACAGAGAAGTGAAAGCAAAGTTGAGAGAAGATTGAGGAGCCTGTGGAGGTTTTCAAAGGCTTTCTCATGTCTGGTGGTAGAGGAGTACATTGATTTTCGTGATAAAGGGGTCCTATTTCTTTAAAAAATGGAAATGAACAGTTTTCCTGGTTAGCTGTGGTGCTGTCTCCTGTAGGGAAGAGGAGGTGTTTACACATACAAGTGTTAAGTGCCAAAACACTGCTGAATGAATAATATATGTATTTCAAAGGCTTTCTCATGTCTGGTGGTAGAGGAGTACATTGATTTTCGTGATAAAGGGGTCCTATTTCTTTAAAAAATGGAAATGAACAGTTTTCCTGGTTAGCTGTGGTGCTGTCTCCTGTAGGGAAGAGGAGGTGTTTACACATACAAGTGTTAAGTGCCAAAACACTGCTGAATGAATAATACATGTACCGTCTCATTACTGACTTCAAATCTCATCTCCTGTTGTGCCCTAGTATAAAAAAAGGAGGGAAAAAAAAATACAGTCCATCTCACCTGCTCCTGATTCATAGACACTATCAAGATTTGTAACATGATTAAAATATTTGAGGGAAATCTATGCATAAAATATCCAAGGTATAACCACCTTTGTGCTCAGTCATATCCAACTCTGTGGCCCCATGAACTATGGCCTGCCAGACTCCTCTGTCCATGGGATTCTCCAGGCAAGAATACTGGAGCGGGTTATGCGTGCCACCTGGGAAGTCCATCAAAGGTATGGTCTGTCTGTATTTGAACAGTAGCAAGAATTACTCAAGATTTTAAAATTAATGACCTACTTACCCAAGTGTAACAACCTATACAGACAAAGATGTTTTCCACGAATTACCTGACACTAAAAAGCAATCTGAATGCCCATTAATATGGAATGGTTAGATTAATTACAGCATAATAAGTATATTTTTGTGTTGTTTAAATGTGTTACAAGAGTGAGTCAATTTCATAATTGGAAAATTTTAATGTCAAATTATATAAAAACTATAATGTGTGATGCAGCTGCTGAAAAGAGAAAGGTGGATATGTATGCACTTATATGGGAAACATTTATGATATAACATTTTTTAATTTAAAAAAGCTACAAATTATAGTAGAATCTCACTTTTTAAGTGAATGATTAAAATTCAACTATTATCGGTGCTGTTTGTGTATCCTTAGAGAGAATTGTACAAGGTTACATATCAAACCGTTATCAGTGGTTATCTATTGAGACTGACAAACAGAAGATTGTAATTGTTTAACATATAGCTTTTCTATTATCTGGATTTTTAATAATTACATATTTATTTTATTTAGTATAAAACAAAACAAGAAACTGTAAATAATTGAATATTTTAAAGGATATTTTAAAAAGCAGCTTTTAAAAAACTATTTTAAGTCATGCAAAGAGCTCTTTTTCAAGATCTTGAAATATCATTAGCTTGATGCTTTTTCTGTGAATATAATAAAGGAAAACAAAATATTTGTATGTGGGAAATAAAGTTATATGTAAGATTCAGAGGAATATAATAAAACTTGTGTAACTGAGAATCAGAATTCATGCTTATTAACTGTCAAGAACATTATCTGGATCTTCGCTACAATCTAGAGACCGAATGAACTAGAATACTTATATGCCACCCCACTATTTCAGCTCAGTTCAGTTCAGTCACTCAGTCGTGTCCGACTCTTTGTGACCCCATGGACTGCAGCTGATTCCAACTTGTGCTTCATCCAGCCTGGCATTTTGCATGATGTACTCTGCATAGAAGTAAAATAAGCAAGGTGACAGTATATAGCCTGACGTACTCCTGTCCCAGTTTGGAACCAGTCTATTGTTCCATCTCAAGTTCTGTTGCTTCTTGGCCAGCATACAGATTTCTCAGGAGACAGATAAGACAGTCTGATATTCCCATCTCTTAAAGAATCTTCCACCATTTGTTGTGATTTACACAGTCAAAGGCTTTGGTGTAATCAATAAAGCAGAAGTAGGTGTTTTTCTGGTATTCTCTTGCTTTTTTGATGATCCAGTGGAAATTGGTAATTTGATCTCTGGTTCCTTTGCCTTTTCTAAATTCAGCTTGAACATCTGGAAGTTCATGATTCACATATAGTTGAAGTCTGGCTTGGAGAATTTTGAACGTTACTCTGCTAGCAGGTGAGATGAGTGCAACTGTGCAGTAGTTTGAGCATTCTTTGGCATTGCCTTTCTTTGGGACTTGAATAAAAACTGACTTTTTTCCAGTCCCGTGACCACTGCTGAGTTTTCCAAATTTGCTGGCATATTGAGTGCACTTTCACAACATCACCTTTTAGGTTTGAAACAGCTCATTTGAAAGTACATCACCTCCACTAGCTTTGCTCATAGTGATGCTTCCTAAGGACCACTTGACTTCTCATTCCAGGATGTCTGGCTCTAGGTAACACTCCTCCACTACTTAGCCATCTATCGTTTCCTCCTGTTATACAACCACTGTTTGCAAAATTTAATCTACTGTTTTGCTCTGGAGAATAGATAAAGACAAAAATTTAAATAGTGTCTGTAAGCAGATAGTTGCATATGTGAATTCTCTAATATGTTATTTTAAAATAAATTTTTAAAGAGACTGTTTTCTCCTGCTAAAGTCCAGATGAGTTGCCTTTTCATTACTTGTCAAATTGGTAATTCTTCCAGCAGTGTTTACGGAATGCATTGATATTGGTAAAAATCTGTATTTTCATAGCAAATCAATATAGGAAATCTAAATAATTATGGTAGTATTATAATAAAAAATTTATCTTTATGGTTATAGCTTTAGCTGGAGTTCTGTTTAATTATTAGACTATTTCCTTACTTCCAACTCTCCTTTCAAAAGGCTTAAAATTCAACAGATGTGACATATAAAGCAAAAATTCATAAAAATTATAAACAAAATAAAATATTTTGTCAGTTACTTTATTCTTTTTGACTCTGGGGTGAACCTGTCAGAAAGTTTTATTTAAAGAGAATTATGGGGTAAATTATTTTGTTCTAAGCTGTTAATATTTTTTACATTCAAAATCACTTTTATCTATAGAAGAGCTTTCAAAATATTTTTAGTGAATATTATCTTCATAAATATAGATATTTCCTCCAGAAAATGAAGGTGAGACACTAAAGTACAGAGCAGTAAATGACATATAGTGAAATTTTATGACATAGATTTCTAGACTAATGCATTTTGCAATATAATGTGTTTGTATGTTTATACAGCTTGACCAGATTGCAACAGTATGCCAAAACCAATAGAGTACTGCAAAGTAAAATTTAAAAAAATAATAATAAAATAAAATAAAGTAATTATCAATTAAAAAAAAAAGAAGAAACTTCCTTGGGATTGAGAATGAGGGTTCCATTTATTGTCAAAAAAGGAAGCTTATGTTAGTAATAAAAGCATGCTGTCCAAGTGATCACCTCAAATTATAGAGAATTAAATTGGTTGTGATACAACATTGGGGAAAAAACTGGTAAAAAAAATCTGATTACAGTTTGAGTGTTGTTTTGATGCCAGAGAGTATTTTTTCCCCTGCTGCAACATTATTGTGCTGTGACTTAAGGAAAAATATTAGAAAGGAGTATCATAAATATTAGTCTTTTTGTTTCTTCTCAATAGAGAACTTACCCTATGTTTTGAAAATTGTCCACTTTTGAATCTTTGTTTTCTCTTGAATATAGAAATTAAGAAGGCAATAAGGATTTAACAAATAAAAACACAGGATGCCCAGCTAAATTTAGACTTCACATAAACAGAAAATAAATTTTTAGTAAAAGTATGCTCAGTAAGGATAGCCTCCAAATTCTGCTACCCTAGAAGACAAGATCTTGCTTTCCCAGTCCCCTATGGAGCGAGGATGTGACACAGAATGGTCCTGTGACCTAAGATTAATCAATTAGATGCACTAGATTGACCAGATCTTGAATCAGAAGAAGCAGGCACAGTGGGGACTCCATTTAGTCACTGGCCTGGCAGAAGCCACAACAGCAGTGTCAAGTTTCCATGGTAACAAGGACACTTGTGATGCAGTGGTGCCCAGCAATGAAAGCTTTGGCATACTGTGTCCAGTAGCAGCGGTAGAAATAACAGTATCTTCACTGGTCTGATTCAAAGGTGTGGTTTGACTCCTTAGCTTCTCTTCTTCCAAAATATTACCAAATTCAATTCTTTGGAATTCTTGATGATTATTTGATCTACCAAACATCCTTTCAAACCTAGATAGCATATTGGAAAGCAGAGACATTACTTTGCCAACAAAGGTCTGTCTAGTCAAAGCTATGGTTTTTGCAGTAGTCATGTATGGATGTGAAAGTTGGACTATAAAGAAAGCTGAGTGCTGAAGAATTGATGCTTTTGAACTGTGGTGTTGGAGAAGACTCTTGAGTGTCCCTTGGGCTGAAAAGAGATCAAACCAGTCAATCCTAAAGGAAATCAGTCCTGGGTGTTCATTGGAAGGACTTATGCTGATGCTGAAGCTGAAGCTTCAATACTTTGGCCACATGATGCAGAGAACTGACTCATTGGGAAAGACCCTGATGCTGGGAAAGATTGAAGGCAGGAGAAGAAGGGGACAACAGTTGATGAGATGGTTGGATGGCATCACAGACTTGATGGACATGAATTTGAGCAAGCTCCAGGGGTTGGTGATGGACAGGGAGGCCTGGTGTGCTACAGTCGATGGGGTCACAAAGAGTGAGACATGACTGAGCAACTGAACTGAACTGGACGAACTGAACATCCTTTCAACAAATTCCTTTTCTGTTGAAATAGTCCAGAATCATTTTTGTTCTTATATAAAAAGTGAAAGTCATTCATTCAGTTATGGCTGACTATTTGTGACCCCATGGACTGTATAGTCCCCATGGAATTCTCCAGGCCAGAATACTAGAGTGGGTAGCCTTTCCCTTCTCCAGGGGATCTTCCCAACCTAGTGATCAAACCTGCATTGCAGGTGGATTCTTTACCAGCTGAGCCATCAGGGAAGCACAAGAGAGTGATTTGTGGAGGGAGAAAAAAAAGAGAATTTAAGCCTTCAAACACATTTCCATTCATTCTCTTGAAGACAGTAGAATCTTCACTCCCAAGAGCAACAGAGCAGTGTTAGAATGTGGATGCTGGAGCTATGGTCCCTGGGTCCACATCCCAGCTCTGCCACTTACTACCTAAGGAACATTGAGCATGTTGCTTATTTTTTCTGTGGTTCAGAAAAGTTTGTTTCCACACCTGTAAAATGAGCACAGGAATGGTTTCTATCTTATAGAATTGTCTTAAATTTCAAATGGTTAATATTTAGAACAGGTACTTGTATGTAATGGGGCTTCCCTGATGACTCAAATCGTAAAGAGCTGCCTGCAATGCAGGAGATCCTGGTTCAAATCCTGGGTTGAGAAGATCCCCTGGAGAAGAAAATAGCAACCCATTCCAGTATTCTTGCCCGGGAAATCTCAGGGACAGAGCAGCCTGGTGGGCTACAGTCCATGGGGATGCAATAGTCAAACATGACTGAGTGACTAACACTTTTACTTTACTTTTCACTGGTATATAAAGAGCATTATATACATGTTTAAAAAACAACAGCAGCAAAAACCCAATCATCATTCACAATTTTGAGCTGTATTCAGAGGTAAAAACTGTCAATCATAGTTAGCATACTGGCTCTCTCCTCCAGGTGCTAGAAAAGGGCTTTAAAGGAGACTTTCATGTGATAAACGATTTCATGACTCATACATGTTTGAACAAGCAAAACAGTCTTAATATTAGTACCAGACCTCTAGCATCATGATAAAAAGCTAGTGAGGTAGGTGGTCTTATTCGAAAGTGAAATAGGTGAGATTTGAGAGGAAGTATAAAAACATGTAAAAACATCCATATACCAACCCCCCACCCCCACCGCCAGCTTATTGTGGTCTTAGTTATTATCAATGGGCTAAAAAGAAAAGCTGCATTTGGAGTGATCAGATAGCTAAAAAATCAATAGCAGATCCTGAAGGAGAATGGATTTGATTAATTAATTGATATTACAGGTCCTGGAGTTACATCATACAGGACGTGGAATTTTTAGTAGAGTCCATGATGAGAAGCAAGAGAGGGGAATTTTATCACCTCTTGATGAGGGACGTGTGAGTTGAGGTCAAGAGCAGGACAGAACAATAGACCAAGTGTCAGGAATCTGAATGGGTATGAGAAAGGAGATGGCGGGAGAATGACATCTCCAACTGACAAAAGACCCTTTATTGACTCATTTAACAAATACTTATTAAGTGCCTCCCCTAGACTAGACATAATTTTATCTAGACTCTGTTTGGGACAAAAAAATAAGGCATAAAATATATCATTAATGAGATAAGCCTAGAGTCAGTGTTGATTCTGCTTGTATTTCCTTAATCAATGGGCTGAAAAGGCAATAGACACCAAAAATCATTTGGCATAAACTAGAATCAAAAGGAACCACAGGAATAGAGAGCATTTATTCCAAAGCCAGAAACACGTGTAAGAAATGGAAACAGATTTCTTTTCTTGGCAAGTAATTCTGGAAATTCTTTTAAGAAAATACTGAATGTATTCTTTAAAAACTATGTTAATAAACATTTTGGCAGGAGGGGGAGGTCCCAGGGGACATAGGCAAGCAAACAGAAAAACGGGTACTAAATTCTTTGTAGGGCTCCATTAAACTTGGTACACTCCCTAGTTTCCAAAGGATAAAAATTATTCTTCTGAGTGTTTGGTAAACTGATTTTGCTTTAAGCTCTCCATCTTATTAATGGTTGAATTTAAGCGGGACGCCAAGACAACTTTCGTTTTTCAAATACTCTAGGGCAGAGGGGTCTGTAATTGCACAGATTTAGGCCATGTTGTTATAATTTCTTTGAAAATTTTTCTTTGTCTTCAATTTTTTGGCTTAGTTGGTGTCCCTAACATTAGACCTCTAGCAAGGAGTAAATAAAGCAATCCACTCACATAATTTTAACAGCTCAAAATTCCTCCTTAAAGAGAAGTTGAGAAGTACCTTGTCAATGAGAAAGGTAGTAATGAACAACCTTCTTAACAACTTTCATATTTTAAGAAATATCTGTGTTTGGTGACAACAAAACTTGGAAGATGAATTTAGATTCCAGAAATGAAGCGATTATTGCATCATATCAAACCTGACAAGAATTATTTTGGTACTTTTTGTGTGTCAAGCACCACTTTAACGTCTCTCAAATGCATTACCTTAATTTTCAGAAGAATATTGTTAGTGTTAATCTCATTTCTCAGATAAAGAAGCAGGTTACAAAAATATTATTTGGGGGAAGCAAAAGTACCATAAAGCTAGAATAGCGTATTCTAATTCTGCAGATTTGGGTACCAAAATACAAAGAGTTTGTTACTTAAAGTCATTCATCAAATCCAAATATAAGGCTGATTTTCTGCTCCATTATTTTTGGAATACTCACAGTTCCTTAAGCTTTCTAGAGCATTTGTATTTTTAAAAGTGATAAATTGCCCACTGCATTTGGAGGGAAGATTATGCTACTTAACATATGTGGGACACTTGGAACAGTGCCTGATAAAGATAGGCACTCAGTGAATACCACAAACTGTTACTATTCATAATATTAATGCCAGAGTTTGAGCTTTTAACAATATGAGAACATTTGGGGATGGGAGAAAGATATCTGGAACAAGAGACTAAACAAATGGTCAGGATAATGTGGTTTAAAATTTGACCCTGAAATAAGCTGCCATCTAGACACAATTTTTTCTGTTAAATCAAGCAGCATTTATTAAGCGTCTACCTGAAGCACAGCATTATGTCAGGTACTGTGGGGAACATAGAAATGAATGAAACAGTCACTATAAAACAAAGTATAAAGGGACAAGGACCATGTGAAAGTAATTTATTGCCATGGCAATACAGAACAGATTCCTTTCAAATAAGGCTGTGAGCGAGAAGTAGCATCTGAGGCAGATAATCAACACAGAAGCTATTCAAAGAAAACGAATATCTCAAACACAGGGACAGTATGAGCAAAGGCATAGAACGAGAAAAGAACGGGACTCATTCATTATCCATTCACTCATTCACCAAATTATTATGAGCCAGACACTGTCTGAGGTTCTAGAGATATAAAAATGAATTAAAAAAAAAA
>SJYX01000545.1:55460-189064 GCA_006410675.1 Oreotragus oreotragus | reverse complement strand
TCACCAGTCACATGCACAACTGGGTATTGTTTTTGCTTTGGCTCCATCCCTTCATTCTTTCTGGAGTTATTTCTGCACTGATCTCCAGTAGCTTATTGGGCACCTAATGACCTGGGGAGTTCCTCTTTTGGTATCCTATCATTTTGCCTTTTCATAGTGTTCATGGAGTTCTCAAGGCAAGAATACTGAAGTGGCTTACCATTCCCTTTTCCAGTGGACCATGTTCTTTTCGACCTCTCCACCATGACCCGCCCATCTTGGGTTGCCATGCAGGTATGGCTTGGTATCATTGAGTTAGACAAGGCTGTGGTCCTAGTGTGACTGACTAGTTTTCTGTGAGTATGGTTTCAGTACTTTGTTCTTTTTCTTTCGTAAGTCCTCAAGCATTGTGTGAACCTTGACCTATATTTATGAAGGAAGGACCAGGTTGGAGTTGGCACAGCTGTTCCTCTGCAGTAGTGTGTCTCACAGACATCTCTGTCTGTGAGGTCATAGGAGAGCAGAAAGTATCAAAGGGAGACTTCCTTATATGGTGCCTGAAAGAGGAGCTGGAACACAGAGAAAGCAGGCAGATTGCAGACCCCACCGAAACTGTCAAAGCCTGGGGGCTTTCATCACCTGTTTGGGAGCCTTAGTGTATTTTCCTGGCCTATAAGGTTGAGGGGTGGGGAGCAGGGATAGGGTAAGTCTATGCTGTGTTCAGCCACCTATCTCTAAATGTTGTGCCTCAGCTTTACTTTCAGGCCACACAATCCATCTAAATCACCTGCCCTCTGTTCTACTAGAACACGTGTTTCTTTGAAGTGAATTATCTTGTATGACATTGACAATTTGGGGAAACACATTGGATATAAAGTGGAAGTCATGTTGGTTTGTAAGTGACATTCCCAAGTACATTGAAATACTGAAAGGGTAAGGAATAAACTCTTACATTTAAAGGGAGAGCTTTAGAAGGTATAAAGACTTAAGAAAAATCTCAGTGTGAAGTTGAGACGTTTACAGTAGGAACTTCCTCTAATTTAAGTCATGAGTGCTTTAGTGGCTTCAAGAACCTTTATTCTTTTCACTATGTTTAGCTCAGTAGCACCCTGTCAGTGAGGTCGGAAAAGCTGTGAATACACTTTTGCCAGTATTCAAACAGTGGATTAATGAAGAAAACTGGGCTTCCCAGGTGCCTCAGTGCTTGAGAATACACCTGCCAATTCAGGAGACGTGGGTTCGATCCCTAGGTCAGGAAGATCCCCTGGGGGAGGAAGTGGTAACCCATCCCCATATTCTTGCCTAGGAAACCTCATGAATAAAGGAGCCTGACAGACTCCAGTCCACAGAGTTGCAAAGAGTCAGACGGGACTAAGCAGAAGCACATTGAAGAAGGCTACACTCTGCCTCAGACTGTTTTGATTAAAGTGGTCTCTGCTGATGGCACAACATTGTAAACCAGCTATACTTTTACAATGGTCTCTGCTGAAAACAAAGCCCGATAGTCCCTCCTCTAGAGGTAGCGTCAGAGTCCCAGCGTTCAAGACTACTCAGCCTGTAGAGATTTCCACTGTGTGCCATTTTTATTAGGGTGCTTAGGCTGTAGAGTTCCATAGCGTTTAAGGGGACCACCTATAACCCTGTTTGTTTAGGAGTTTTGGTGCTTTTGTGGTATATGAATTGATCAGGATCACACAAACCAAGTATGTGCTGGGAAAAATGCCAAGTGCTTGCTGGTTAGGGTATTTCTCTTTTACCAAGGGTCAAAACTCTCTGTTCCTAGCACCTCCATGGGCATCGTAGAGATGGATGGGGAAGAGGCGGCCTGGCCAGCCCTGTTCTCCTGAACGCTGTTCCTGATCCACAGCTCGGATGATGTGCCCAGAACCCACTTACTGTGTACTTCGTATGTGTCAGTAAAAGCCCTTGATGTGCTGTGCTCAGTTGCTCAGTCGCGTCCGACTCTTTGAGACTCATGAACTGTAGTCCGCCAGGGTCCTCTGTCCACGGGGCTTCCCCAGGCAAGAATCCTGGAGTGGGTTGCCTCGCCTCCAGGGGATCTTCCCAGCCCAGGTCTCCCACACATTGCAGGCAGATTCTTTATCGTTTTGAGCCACCAGGAAGCCCTTGAGGCGCCCCCAGTTTGTCACCCATCTGACCCCATCTGTTTTCTGTCTTCCAGGATTTGTGCAAACTTTCTGATGCGCTGCTCACTCACGTTCTTACTCTCCGGCGCCATTAGGGCTTGATTCTCGTGCATATGTGTCTTTTGCGCCATTTCAGCAGGACCTTGTAAAGAATGTCACGTGGACATACGTTCTCAGCCTGCCATTCTGAACCCCCCTCGAGCATTCTTTCTTTCTTCCTTTGGAGAATGAAATTGATGTGATGAGGAGAAGGGACATTCGACATGGTTACCAATAAGCACAAATTGTGTCTTTTAATGCCATTTCTCAGCCCCTTTCTCTATACTGCTTCCCTAATGGCTCAGAGGTTAAAGCGTCTGCCTGCAATGCGGGAGACCTGGGTTCGATCCCTGGGTTGGGAAGATCCCCTGGAGAAGATAAATGGCAACCCACTCCAGTATTCTTGCCTGGAGAATCCCATGGACGGAGGAGCCTCGTGGGCTACAGTCCACGGGGTCGCAAAGAGTTGGGCACGACTGAGCGACTTCACTTTCACTTTTCTCTATACAGTTCTTGTGGCCAGCACAGTACACAGTGGTAACGGAAATAGGAATGAATTTTTATCTTCCTTGGTGATGCCGCTTAACAGGGATTTGCTCCAGTTCATACTGAATGACTTTTTTAAAGTAATAAAAATTGTAGTAGCATTTTCAAAAGTTTAAAAAATATGAAAGAATCACTCATTATGTAATCGTGCTAACATAAGTCTTGTTTGAAGGGTGTGCCTTTTGAGTGCTGGTTATTTTTTAAGGATGTAATTTCAAACAGGAAAACTTTGACCATTTGGCATTTTGTTGGATGAAGGCTAGATGTTGCTGGATCTGAAGATTCTGTAGCTATTTTTTTAAAGTGGGCTTTGGAGGTGAACACAATTGAGATTAAAACTCAGTTCTATGCATGGCTGATTCATGTCAATGTATGCAGGAACCCACTACAATATTGTAGAGTAATTAGCCTCCCATTAAAATTAATTAATTAATTTAAAAAACTCAGCTCTATGTCTCGATAGCTGTGCAATCTTGGGCCATAGTTTTTTCCTGTGTGAGTTCTATACGATACTACTACACTTCTAGGGCTGTTGTGAGCATTAAATGTATCAATGCATTTAATATGTTTAGCACAATGACTAAGCCAGAACAATCGAATACGCCCGAGTCCTAAGTCTGGACTCCGTTTCAGACCTAGTGGTCTCTTTTGTCCCCGGTGTCACCTCTCCCACATCTCTGGCCATCTGTTTGACAACTTTTTCATTTTTTAAAGAGTTTTTATTGGCTGCTTTTATGTTCCATCCTCTTCACAGTTCCCCCTCCTGCCCCTGGCCAAGCCCACCCACTTGATAATGTTGCTACCTCACAGATGTACTTGAATAAGATATAGAAAATGCCTAGTATGTGCTACATGCTCAGAGACTTAACAACAAATCACCCATGGGATTATGATTAGATGTCATCCTAGTCTGTCTGTTGTTCTGGCTGTGCCACTCTGCATGCAGTGGCACCCCACTCCAGTACTCTTGCCTGGAAAGTCCCATGGACGAAGGAACCTGGGTGGCTGCAGTCCATGGGGTCACACAGAGTCGGACACGACTGAAGTGACTTAGCAGCAGCTCTGCATGCAGGACCCTAGCTCCCCGACCAGGGACTGAACCCTTGCCCCCCCTGCACTGAGAGTGAGGAGTCTTAACCACTGAACCACCAGTGATGTCCCCTGTACTAGTTTGTTTTTATTGTTCCGTGGCAGATGCTTTGGTTTTAGACTTCTCTTTTTTCATTTTTTCAACTGCCACTAAATCATATCATTTTTCCTCTAAGCAGTGAATGTAAATATGTTCACCTAAGTACTACTGTAAAAGTAGAATATATTCATGAGTAATTTTTAATGCTTCAGGGAGTTTAACATGTACTTACCATTGAGTAAGGACAATATATATTCCTTAGTAAAAGCAATTTATTGAATAATCTTTCAAACCAAGAGGTGTTGCTAGCAAGCGGACTCCCTGGGTTTACTTGCTTCATATACTTTTTTTTTTTTTTTTTAATTTTTATTTTTACTTTATTTTACTTTGCAGTACTGTATTGGTTTTGGCATACATTGACATGAATCCGCCACGGGTGTACATGAACTCCCAAACATGAACCCCCCTCCCACCTCCCACCCCAATTTGTTTCATATACTTATTTAGTTACCTATTTACTTCCTATCTGTCTGTATGAGTTGTTTTAAAGGCAGAGGGCTATTGACTAAGTGTTTTAGGAGATGCTACTATTCTGTATCCCTACATTTAAAATTGTACTGAAAGTCAGATTCTATGCATTGCAGGGGGGTTGGGGGAGAGCTGCAGAATCTTAGTTCCCTACCAGGGTTTGAACCTGGGCCCTGAGCAGAGAACGTGGGGAGTCCTAACCTCTGGATCTCCAGGGATGTTCCCTTTGTAGATCTTTTAGGGATCCACATCTCTGCTGTGGTGCCTTTTGTAAGTTTTGTGCCATCGTTGTGTTCACAACAAGTCGAACATGGAGGGATTTAACAAATACCTGGACCTTGGAGGTCTGCACGCGTGGTAAAATTTGGAGACATTTAATGGCATGAGCTTCATAAGGGCCAAAGGAAACTTGAGATGCCTTTCATCAAGTTTCCTTGGTTTTCCATCGAGCCTTTTGGCTTTCTGATATATCTGTTTACATAACAGCTGTGATTCAGCTTAC
Organism: Oreotragus oreotragus; assembly: GCA_006410675.1. Taxonomy (NCBI): domain Eukaryota; kingdom Metazoa; phylum Chordata; class Mammalia; order Artiodactyla; family Bovidae; genus Oreotragus; species Oreotragus oreotragus. Next base: position 184,194 of record SJYX01000545.1, on the reverse strand, counting down.
TATTGCCTTAATATGAGCTTCTATTGTGTTAAAATCGTGATTTATAAACCATCATGTATCAGGTCATTAACAAGGGGAATTTATTATATTATTGTTCTTACACCATCTCGCCTCCTCCCAAAACAAAACCACCTTGACACTGACTACAAAATCGCCTTTCTTTTTCTTTAAAGTAGGAAGCACCTATGTAAATCACTCAAACGCTTGTCACCACTTTCTCAGAAATTTGTCTTTGAAACTGTGTTCTGTTGTGTGTCACTTAGCCGGCCTGTGGCTGCAGAGCAATCAGAACATTTAAGTGAGGCTTGATCACGGGCTTCAAAGTTGGGAACCAAAATAATCCCATGTTCTCCCCAAGGGGAAAGAAGAAAAGGAAACCTTGAAACCCTGATTGTGTTGCTGGGTCCATTTGTTGCTTCTATTAAAATGAAGAATCCTTAAGTTAAAAAACAGTTTGTCTTCTAATTCTTAGGAAAACATTGACCACCTGAAAACATTTCTGTTTAGACTTGGTTGCAGAGGTGGAAACTCATTTCTAGAGCTGTTACCCACCGCAGTTGTATACTTTGTTTACGCAGTGAAAGTCAAAAGCCGCTCCCACATTCTAGACCTTGTCTGCTTGGGCTTGGTCCAGTTGCTAATGGATTCCAGGGAACAAAACAGGACTTGCCTGTTTGTGTGGTGCCAGCTGGCTGGGTTATGGGCCATAAACTATAACGGAGCCGTTAGTAGAATTCTTACTCGGCCCATTTTCCCTTTCTGACCCATATGAAAGAACTTCCCTTGAGCCTCCACCCTGAGAAGCCACCTGTGCCAGAACAGTTTTTCTTCTAAATTATCTAGAAGAAGATGGTTATTCTTCCAGTTACCAGTGGCTAGGTTTGTCTTGTAGCAGACCGACAGCCCTCCAGAATCTAGGTTATTATTTTGAACACCTTCCTCTAAACAAAGCATTTTCAATATATATCAGCAAATGCAAAAAAAAGGGGGGGGGGGCAAAAACTACAGAGGATTTGAAAAAGGCTTTCCCCGTTGCCATTTTGGTCTTTGCTGGACCTTGCGATTTGGCTGGCTCTCCTCGCGCTCTCGGAGCCGATCATTCCCATGCCATTATGTAATTTTCTGTCTTGGGTGCATGTTTGTGTGGGCGGGTGGTTTTGTTTTGTTTTTAAGTGGTGTTTAATGTCAGGCTAATAATAAACTGGATACGTAGGCCTGGTTTTGTCATAATGACCGTGCGTTTGCTTATTTGTCCCTTATTCCCCTGAGAAGCAGAGAGCTCCCCCTCCTCAAGTGGTGCCTACGTGTTGGAGGGGGGCTCTTGTCATCACAGCTGCCTGGAAAACGCAGCACAGCGACTGGCAGCTCTGCCCCAAAGGGACAGACGCGAGGAGTCTTCTCCCGGGGTGCTCCCACAGCCAACTCCTTGACTTCCTGCGACCTAAATAGAGCCAATAGGAGTGCCTTTGCCATTCCTGAACCATTTCCAGGTTTGGTCTGCTCTCTACCTACAGTTCTTAGATTCTGTATCTTTGCGAAATGCCAGGACCTTTGACACGTGACGCTTTATGAATCTGGGGGCCTTCAGCTGAATCCCATCATCCTTGGCGTCTTGAATTCTTGAAAAGAAGACTCTATTGGTTGTCTGGGCTGTTTCTTCACAAAACTGCATGATTGAACCACTTGCTGCTGCTGCTGCTGCTGCTAAGTCACTTCAGTCGTGCCCGACTCTGTGTGACCCCATAGACGGCAGCCCACCAGGCTCCCCCATCCCTGGGATTCTCCAGGCAAGAATACTGGAGTGGGTTGCCATTTCCTTCTCCAATGCATGAAAGAGAAAAGTGAAAGTGAAGTCGCTCAGTCTGTCCGACTGTTAGCGACCCCATGGACTGCAGCCCACCAGGCTCCTCCGTCCATTGGATTTTCCAGGCAAGAGTACTGGGGTTGGGTGCCATTGCCTTCCCCGTTGAACCACTTATGGTCCTAATATTTATTGTCTTAAAAATACTGATTTTTACCCCTAGAGATGCTGGTTTTCTTGGCCTGGAATGGGTATCCTGAATGGTGATTCAAATGTACCACCAGTGTTAATAAGCTCTAGGAAAGGAAGGCCAGAGGAAATAGAAGTTTCCAAAACGAGCATTCTCCTCTACTCTCAGCTAAGTTGTAGATAAAAATGACATCACAAGTGTGTGTTTTCTCAGTTCACTTTCACTCCCTAAGCTCAGCCTTTTCCCTCCATTAATTTCTCTTATGCCAGCTCTGCTTCCAAAAAGTGCAGAATGGCAGAGTAACGCTGGGTCGAAGGGAATGATGGTTATTTCTAGCTCTGCCTCCAGCTTATTGAGTGACCTTGGCAAGTCATTCACTCTCTTTTCCTAACGCCCTAATCTTGCCTTTTCTGAAGGAGAAAGTGGCATAAGCAGTATTGTGAATATTATGCCTCCTTCATGTACCTCTTCTTAGTAATGCAAAATTCCTTTAAACTTGTCCTCGGGTTCCTAACAGAAGTTTAACAGGGAGTGTTATAGTCTTGGCTTTAAGTCTTGGTGTGAATTTGTCTTCTTGTGTAGCCCTCCTTGCTCAGCCTCTGAATCATAAGCGCTGGGTTTACTTGGAAGTCTGTGGATTTGCAAACTCAGACAGCTGACTCCTGGTGATCACTACGAACTGACTGAGTGCTTTCATTGCTACTAGCTGCTGTGGTGGGAGAAGGCAATGGCACCCCACTCCAGTACTCTTGCCTGGAGAATCCCAGGGACGGGGGAGCCTGGTGGGCTGCCGTCTGTGGGGTTGCACAGAGTCGGACACGACTGAAGTGACTCAGCAGCAGCAGCAGCTGCTGTGGCGTTAGTCACTCAGTGTGTTTGCCTCTTATGTTATGGACTGTAGCCCTCCAGGCTCCTCTGTCCTTGGAATTTTCCAGGCAAGAGTACTAGAGTGGGTTGCTGTTTCCTCCTCCAGGGAATCTTCCCTACCCAGGGATCAAACCTGGGTCTCCTGCATTGCAGGCAGATTGTTGACCGCAGCTGACATGACCTTAAATTGTTTACTGTGGGAACAATATACAATATTGTGAGGTGATTAGAGGTTCTGATACTCCTTTTACGTCTATCTCTGATTATCCAATTCAGAGATTTTTGTCTGTTTGGTGGCTGTTGTATTGTTTTAAAATTTTCTCCTTAACAGGAATTCTTAGGCAGTAAAAGGTGTTAGTGTCTTTTGCTGGTGGTGATATTGTTGATACCTAACCAAAACTGTGTCTTTTAAATACTTTGGGGAACAAAAGAAAGTAGAGTTGACTGTGTTCTATTTTGGGCGGTAGACTGACATATCTGAAATTAATAATGTGTATTTAGATGACGGGGGCATAATTATTTGGCTGCGTTTAATCCAAACTAATATCCTCAAGTGATTTGCTGTTTCTGTTGTTGCCCTTCTAGATGTAACCCCACTTATGACCCTGACTGTTTTCCTTCACGCCTTACTATTTATAAACAGGGCTTGTACTCAGCTAGTATTCACTTGTATAACAAGCTAGCCTGTACTGTAATGTTAAATATTCTGAATATTGCCCCCTGCTTGTAACACACAAACGTTTGAGTCTGTTCTTAACCTTGGAAGACTTGTTTTCCAAATTTGGTTTGGTTGGCAGAGAGGAAAGAGTCAGTGTATTTGTTTTTGAGGGGTTGCCTAGTTTGAATTGGCACTGTTTTCCATACCTTGTTCTGCATTGTGTTTGAGAGGGTGTGGCTGAGAATCTCAGCCTGAGCTTGAGTAGAACTTGGGTGGTATGTGTTTTTCTTATAAATGCGGTGTCCCAGGACAGATCCATAAAAAGTAAATAGAAGTCCCTGGGCTGTGTTTTTCCCATCAGAAACTCAGGAAAATTGGGGCATATAGTTTGTTCTGTGCCCATTCTGTTTTTCCTCTCCAGATCCTTAACAGCAGTAGTTAAGGGCTTCCTTTTTGACACTGATAATGTTCAGCAGTAAGACAGTGTTCATTGTGGATTAGAGCATTCATTAAGGTCAGCGCTCATCTCCCTTCCTCTCCCTAGCCAGCCCTCTGCACAGTTTACCTTCCATTTTCATAGCTGAGTAATCTTTTTCTGGAAGGTATACTTTTTAATGGCAGCTCCAGAAAGCAGGAGCTGAAGAATGAGTTCACTTTGCCTAGAGTCCGGGACAGTGGGACTGAAAGCAGACTGGAGAATGAAATCATGTGTACTAGGTCGCTTCAGTCCTTTGTGACTCTTTGCAGCCCCATGGATTGCAGCCCGCCAAACTCCTCTGTCCACAGGATTTTCCAGGCAAGAATACAGATCGCCATTTCCTCCTCCAGGGGATCTTCCCCACCCTGGGATTGGACCTAAGTCTCCTATATTGGCAGGTGGATTCTTTACCACTAAGCCACCTGGGAAGCCCTCAGCAGACTGGGATTTTCCTAAAACTTCTCTAGAATAAACTTGTTTCCAGGGCATAAAGCAATAGCAGCATCGCAGCCCACAGCCTCCCAAGAAAAACTAACACAATTAAAGAGGTGAAATCTGCCCAGGGTATCTGGAATCTCTTCTCCCTCTTGTTTAAGTCTTGAGGATTTTATTCACTCCTGATTTTTGTTCCATGTGATTTCAGGAGATGATGATTTCCCATTCATGACATAACTTATATGTCACCCCCTCTGTCTCCCCTGTAATAACAAAATTGCTGGGATAGCTCTCCAACCAGTTTTTTTTTTTAATCTGATAATTCATTTCTAAATTGGAACTTGTTTCTTTCTAATCAGCCTTGTAATGTATTACAGACATCACTCTCGGCATTGGCTACAGAAGTGATTTAATGCTGAGTTTTTAATGACTCCTTCATTAATCCTGGTATTCTGGGATTTAACACCCGCTGGCCTTTGACCAGTGGAAATGATGAAAACTTAGATTTCATGCATATTGGATAACACTGGCCCATTGCGGGAGCCATGAATCTTGCCACCGCAGCGGATGCATGTGATAGAGAGGCTGCAGCTGGGTGGGCGCTCTCCCAGGCCACGCGCCGCTGCCCACGAGGTGAGCGTGACACCTCTATCAGCCCAGGGTGACCTCCTTTCAGGACAGCCGGGTTTGGAGCAGGAGCCTGTACTGGTGGCTTCATACACCAGACAGGTCTCTGGATTTGAGAAGTAAGGCTCACCTTTTCAGGATTTCTTTTGAGGAAAGCATCATGTACCTCAACATGATATGGTACATGTAACCTTAACATCGGTCTTTTTTTTTTTTTTTTCCTTCTAGTAAAGCCCCAGTTCAAGAGTGTCTAGTACGGAAATTTCCTGATGGTCTAGTAGTTAAGACTCTGTGCTTCCACTGCAGGAGTCATAGGTTCGATCCCTGGTCAGGGAACTAGGATCCCATTTGCCACAGCCCAAACACACACACACACACACACAAAAGGCTATCTAGTGCACCTCCCTCGTTTTATAAGCAAGATGTCTGAGTTCAGGAGGAGTGGCAGAACCAGGCCACCGTTGAAGGTAATAGCAACCAGAGGGCTCCCCAGCAGGTGCGGAGCTCGCCGTGTGCAGGCAGAGCCTCAGTGTTGTCATTTACTTATTCCTCACAAAAGCTTCGTGAGGTGACCTTGCAGAGCAAGCCCAGGTCTCCACGGTGCCTCTCCCCACCTCCTGCTGCTGCTGAAAGTGCAGGTGCTCCTGCTGGTGGCTCTCCTCACTCTTGATGGAAGCGTCGGGAATGCTCTTTCGAAGAGACGGGCTAGTTTATTTATGGTAGAATCCTGTGGGCAGACTGAATACCAAGAGTAGATGCCAGGTTCTTTTCTTCTCCCCACAAATTGCTGCTCAGGAGAGAGGATGTCACCTTATATTTGGAGTCTTTACAGAGGCTCTTGTATTATCACACACTGCTCCCTCAGTTTATTTGGAGCACATTGGTTAGCCAGCTACAACGGCATGAAGGTCACATGGCAGCGTTATTAAAAAGGAACCAGTAATTTTTTTTTAACATGAATGAAGCAATTATTACAGTGAATATGACCCCCTAACTGTGAGAGCCGAGGGTCACAGGAATTACCCTCTTAAAGGTCACTTTAAAAAGCAGTGCTATGAGGCGAGAGAAACAGATTTTTTTTTTTTTCCTGTAAAGGACTAGATACTAATATTTCAGCTTTGATAGCTATGTGCTCTGCATGGAAACTATTCAACTCTGCCTTGGTAATCCTAAGGCAGCCAGACAATATGCAGACAATTGGGTGTGGCTGTGCTCCAGTGCAACTTTAATCATCCAGACAGACCTTGAGTTTGCATCCCCTATGCTATGGAGGTATGAACAGATACTTCGAGAACAACTAGTAAACCCAGACATCTGAATATTATGAAAATGCAGAAAGAATACCTTTGTGCAGAGTATTGAGGGGGTAAAAAGTAGGGTTTTAACCAAAACAGTACTTCTAAATTTAATAAATTATAGATAAGCAATTTCAGTCATATCCAGAAACTTGATGAAGATGCACGGTCCCCCACCCGACCCCCGTTCCGCATCAAAAGCAGCCCTGTTATCACGTTAAGTGCAAGTACATTTTCTTGAAATGTTTTCTCTTGACTTTTACCAAGACTCAGATTATGTGGAAATGGCTATATTTGAAAAGTGTTTTCTATACAGTCTCTGAAATTTCACTTCTGTCTTTGCTGGTCACCATGACAGTACAGCTCTCTCCCTGCATTGGGTGCCCCTGGCAGCCATCCATCCACTCCTCGCTGAATGTTCACTCCTAGGTATTTGATCCTATAAGCATGTCCTTTTTTCTTCTGGAAGTCCGACTCTCATTCTTTAATGCTTCCTAAGTCTTGCTATGTGACACACCTGAACCTGGAGAAGAGCAGTCTTTTACTGTGCTGCCCACTTAATTTCTTGTTTCTTTTTCTTCCATCTGTCACTCTCACCAGATCAGCACTGACTTAACCTTGGCTTTGTCTTGGTTGAAGTTCTCAGCCGGGTCTCATTTATGAACGAAGGCACTGCCCGCATTAGTCATTTTGCTAGTCTCCTAGTGACAATTTTTCTTTCTTTTTTAGCCGCATCTGGAATAACAGCTGCATTCTCACTCTTGAATAAAAGGGGTTAGCACAGCTTCTCATGGCAAAGCACCTGGACTCTTAGGCAAAATTGGGGGTAAAATCCGGACCAGCTTCATCACCAGCAGGGTGGGAGGATCAGTTTTTATATAAGGGGTGGGGATAGGCCACATGAATGAGGATGTGAACAAAACCGGCATTGTAAGAGCACCACTTGTATCTGTTAAATGTAAGGGGTTAGATAATCCATCATTATACTAATTCTGAGTAACAGATGGTGGAGAGTTCTGCCTCTCCACAGCAGTTTTCACCGTGGGGGAAATTAGCTTGCACCCAGATCAGCAGACAGGCAGGAATTCCATTGAGAGAGAAACGCTACTGGTGATTGCATTGATGTGTCCCTCTGCACATGTGCTGAGTTCTTGTATTTCTCTCTAGTTTACATATTCTTCGCCAGGCCTCTTTGCTCCTTTCTATAATGTAAAGAACTTGAAATGATTTCTTTCCATGCAGTTAATTTGGGAAGATCAATATTGGAAGGAGGTTAAGTAAATGTTTCTCAAAGCATTACTGTATCATATTTCTTGAGAGAAAAGATGCCATACAGATTATCAAAAACATTGCTGATCATCAGTCTTCATAATTGAACTTCAGAGATGACATGCCAAGTACTGTAAATGCCCCATCTTGCCTTGATATAACACTTAAAAAAACAAGCTTTAATTAAGCCCTCTGGCTTCATCTTGTCCGAGAGTTGCCTTGATCCTGCTATTTTCTGTCTGTAAATGATTTCTCTTGGGTATTTTGTTAATTCATAGCTTCACCTATCCTCTCTGTGCTAATGGTTATCCACTTTTTATTTCTCATTGCTTGTTCCTACTCCTGACTTAACCACATACCTGCTTCTCATTTCCATTTGTTATGTCCTAGTCTCATTTCAGCGCCAACATGTTTAACACTAATGCTGATTTTAAAACTCGCTTTCATACTCATCTGTATCCCAGAGTCACCTGTATAGCTTATTAATCAGAGGTGATCCCCACTCATACAGGATGTAGTTGGTAACAGGTGTGCTTTAAATTGGCAAGGTCATTCAGATTCAGTGGTTCACTGAGTTTTTTTTTAAGAAGTGGTACAGCCGTCCTGGACTGGGAAGCCTTAAAGTCAGGGACCAGCCATCCATAGCTTTAGTTCCCACCAAGAGCTGAAGTTAACAATGTTTGGTCCTGCCTTGGTGACCCGTGGAGTTTTGGGAGAAAGCAGTTTAGCGATTAGGTGATGATTTAGTAAAATTCCCTTATCAGTTCTTTCCTATTTCTCTTGCTGTTGCTCTGCTCCGTGCAATCAACAACTTGGATCTATATAAACAACAATAGCCTTCTAGAGACGCCTTTTCTAACAGCAGAGTTTCTGCTCTCCCATTTCTTCCTGTATAATACAGCTGGATTAATTTTCCATAAATGCTGTCTTTATGCTGTTAATTCACTACAAACAGCCATTTTAGATTTTAACAAACGTCTTCAGTCAAGCCCCCTACCTCATTCTCTCTCACTTTCAGCATACAAACTCATCTATTTTCTGGAGAAGATACCGGCTTATCAGGAAAGTGCCTTTAATTCCTTAGTCTCTGAACCCCAAACTTGTCTTCCTCCTGCTTGCTTTCTTATCTTCCCCTTTCCCATCTCTGCAAGATTTCACCCTCTTTCTTTCCAAACTCATTTTTCTACCCATGTGCCCTGAATTCTTTCTTTTGGTCTAAAGATTTTGTGCCATTCCGTCCCCCCCCACCTCCCTTTTAAAAGCAATTCTTAAAAATTTCTCTTTAGTCTTCTCTTACTACAATCTGCTTTTCTTATTCTTCCCTTCTCTTCAAGCCAAATTAACTGGGTTAAAAGCAGGCTTAGCTCTGTGTCCGTTTGCTGTGCATCCTTCACCATCTGGCTCTGGCTCCTCCACATCGTTGAGACTGGGCCCGCCTAGAACATCGGTGCTTCCCTCAGAGACCCTTCTCGGCCTTTCCTGTGCTCTCTCTGTAGCATTCAGAACATCACAGTCGTGTTCAGACCCCCCCCCCGGGCCCCCCCCCACTTCAGGACACCTGACTTGACTGAACTTCTTTCTGTGATTCTGGTTACGTGTTCTCCGTCTGCTTTACAGCTACTTAAATATCTGTGCTTCTTAAGCCTCTGCCCTTGACCCTCTTCCTACCTCTGCTCAGACTCCCGGATTGTCTCACTCATCCCCTGGCTTCAGTTTGCAGGTAGATGTTGCTCATCTTCCTGAAATCTGTGTCTCTAGCCCAGTTCTTCCCACCAGGCTTTCCACCAATATATCCAGCTTTTGACTGGATGGACATCACCTTTTACTGAAGTTCAGTATGACTGAAATGGAGCTCATGATCTCCCCTTGAAAAGCTGTTTCTTTACTCAAATGATCACATCTTGATTGATGGTGCCACCTTTTACTTAGCCTTTTATGCCACAGATCAAAATGTCATCTTTATCACCTGTCTCTGTACCTGATTGCCTACAGGTATATCTCAGGTTCATTTCAGCCTTTCTGTCCTCACTGCCTGGTTGATGCTGTCAGTCTTTCTACCAGCCTTCCTGTTTCTAGTCTGAATCCCTTCTGATCCATTTTGCACACAGCTGTTGCAGTTTGCTTTCTGAAACAAATCTGATCTCCTGCTTAAAGTCTTCATTAATCATCCCACAGCCTTTTGGATTAATAGAAACCCATGAACTGACCCTAGCCTACCTCTCCATGTTTATATTTAATATGCCCTGGCTCTCATCTATTTCGGTAAAAATAATAATGAATTAATGAAAGCAGAACACTGTTCTTTTTTGCAGTAGTTGCTGTTCAGTTGCGCAGTCATGTCTGACCCTCTGCAGCCCCTGGACTGCAGCACAGCAGACTTCCCTGTCTGTCACTGTCTCCCAGAGTTTGCACAAGTTCATGTTCATTCAGTCGGTGATGCCGTTCTTCTTGCATTTTATTGTTTTGGGCTGAGCTGTGTCTTCATTGCTGTGAGCAGGGAATACTCTCTAGTTGTAGCACACAGGCTTCTCATTGTGGTAGCTTCTCTTGTTCTGAAACACAGGCTGTAGGCTCCCAGTCTTAGATGCCCCTAGGCTCATGCAGTCCTCCCTGAGCAGGGATGGAACCCACGTCCCCTGCATTGGCAGACAGATTCTTTCTTTTTATTTATTTTTTAATTGAAGGCTAATTGCTTTACAGAATTTTGTTGGTTTCTGCCAAGCGTCAACATGAATCAGTCATAGGTATACATATGGTGGACAGATTCTTAACCATTGCACCACCAGGGAAGTCCCAAAATACATCATTCTTGAAGTTAGTTTGCTCTCTGTGCTGGGAACATAATTTCCCCTCACCAGCTCCCACTCGCCCTTTAGCTATTGACTTCTTAGTGAAACTTTACCTTTGCAAACCAGGCAGACCAAGACCCCAGTTGAGCATCTGTGTATGTCCTTCCTCAGGACACTATGCTTGCTTAATTACAAGGTTCATAGCATTTAGAATACTAAGTTACAGATAATTTGGACTTTAATTCCTAGTACATAATCCAGGAAGGTGGGAGGGGGACACGGCAGGAGACCATGTTGGTTTTCATGGGCCATTGAAAGTACTTGGAGTTTTGAACAAAGGAGTGCTGGGGATATCTGAAAACTTTTTAACTTTAAAAGAAAAAAAAAAGATTGTGAGATTTCTCTCTTTTTAAACATTTATTTATTTTTATTTGGCTGCACTGGGTCTTAGTTGCGGCACGCAGAATCTTCAGTTGCAGTATGTGGGATCTAGTTGCCAAATCCAGGCCCCCTGCATTGGGAGCGTGGACTCATAGCCACTGGATCACCAGGGAAGCCCCCTTTTTTAAAACTTGATTTTGAAGTAATTATAGATTTAAACATGGGTCCGTCCCAGGTACCCTTTATCTAGTTCCCCGCAGTGGTTATGTCTTACACAATTACCAAACAATAGCACAGACAGGAGCTTTGGCCCTGGGACAGCATGTATATAGGTTTCTTTTCTCATGTGTGTGGATTCATGTAACCACCTCCATAGTCTAGACTGACAGCTCTTCAGTTATCACAAAGATCTCCTTTGTGCTACTCCTCCTAAGCCTTTCCCCTCCCATCATCTGTGACAGCCACTCATCTTTTTCCATCCCTATCATCTTGAGGTCCCTCTGAGTTGTTCCATGTATCCATAGCTTTTCTAGTCTCTGTATATGGAAACTGGAGGCAGGCTGACTAGATGGAAGGACTTGAGACCTGAATTCTAGTGAAGTTCAGTCACTAAGTGATATTTAATGTCTTAGTTCTCAGAGTAGCCACCTATAAGATGAGGAAATTGGACTTTTCAGCTCTAAGCTCTGTGATTATAACAAATGAAGTCTTTGTGATTTTTTTCCCCCCTGTCATAATGAGGTCCATTTTCCTTGTTAATACTTACTGTGCCATAATCTATATTCTTTTGTATAATGTTAAGCACAGAAGGACAATTCAAATATCTCATAGTTGTTTTTCTGACATATTGCTACTACTTATATTTTTCAAGTATAAACTTGATACAGCAAAGTAATAGTAATACTTGGCAAACCATGTAAATAGGAAGCTTCTTTGATTTTTTTTCCCCTATTTTTCGTCATAAGACACAGAAGTAAACTTCTAGTGCTCTGTAATCTTGTGCACCTCAGAGATACAAGAAATGTAATAAATTGCCAGTAAATGTCAAGTCAACTCTTGGATCAGTTCTTTGAACACATTTCTACTAATGAGGTTGGTCGGTTTCTTGCTGTTGATAAAATTTCTTAGCCAAAGTAGAAGGTCCTAGACAGTACAGAATCTGTTGAACTTTAGTTTTGCTGGTAGAAAATAAACTGGTATTTCTTATTTGCTCATCACTCCCTACTCTTTTTTATACTCTAGAACATTTAGGTAATACATTGTATCTTAAAGAAGTGATCAGCCTTGAAGAATCCTCTTAAGTTTGCCCAGCAGCCTAGACAAACAGTTTACCCCTATGTGTGCACAGAGAGTGTAGGATACTTGCAGTCCCTAGGGCAGGGATTGGAAAAAATTGTGCTTGCTTGTTGCCATAGTGCCTGATCACACTGTGCCTATGGCCACAACCAGAAATTGTGCCTGTGCCACAAACACAACCAGAAATGTGTTTAAACCCTATATGTGCCATGTGCTAAGTCATTTCAGTTGTGTCCGACTCTGCGACCCTATGGACTATAGCCCACCAGGCTCCTCTGTCCATGGGGTTCTGCAGGCAAGAATACTGAAGTGGGTTGCCATTTTCTTCCTCCAGGGGATCTTCCCAACCCAGGGATCAAACCCTAATCTCTTATGTCTCCTGTGTTGGCAGGCAGGTTCTGTTTAATACTTACTGAAATGATACATAATCTAGTTGGCCTTGAATATTATCAGTTATTGCTGTATAAAGATATGTAATACTATTGATAAGTAAAATCTAGCTCCCTTTAAATATGACATTAGAATGTCTCTGAGCTGAAACATATTTCATAGAGCATTTAGATCTACCTTCTCATTTTGTAGATATGAAAACTGGTGCAGGCTTAGCTCCTTTACAAGAGTTTAAATGGCCAGAGAGCTGGGTAGGAACCCAGGTCTTCTGGCTTGAATCACAGCTCTGTGCCATGGGTTCTTTATGAAACGAGCTCATAATTGCTCTCTTTGGAGGGAGGAAGTGGGAAACATTAAGTGGCTTTCACTATTGAAAATAAATATAAATGCTGTGTGTAATGTCTCTTTGTTGATGAGGGAGAATTGGATAAACATTCATTCTTAACATTTTTGTTTTACGATATTCATCTTTTCCTGTGTTATTCAGTCTCTTCACTCACTTTTTCATAACTTAGATGAGGATTTTTTCCTTATTAAAGTGTTGATGTGAGATGTGATAATTAGATACTCCTTTTTAAAATTAACTGTGCCCCGCTGAGTGTCTCTTTTAGAAAGTTGGTTTCCTCTTTGTAAATTTTGGAGTGCAAACAAATAATACCCTAAGATCGAACATGTTTGGGTACCTAATGATACGAAATTCTTTTAACTGCTAAGCAGTTTAGTGCCTCTCTAGTCTGTTTTTTCCATTACGAAAATAAATTATTTTGTTTTTGTTTAGAAGATTTACTAATGATAGGCCCATTTCAGATTTATGTTGTTCATTCATTCTTACCATCACCTCTAATCCATTATCTGAATATAGTAGTGTCTTTGTAAAAACATAGATACATATTTTCTTAACTTTTAGAAGTTTACCTTTCATATATTTTGCACTTTAATTCATAGTGAAGTTGCTCAGTCGTGTCCAACTCTTTGCGACCCAGTGGACTGTCCAGGGATTTTCCAGGCAATAGTACTGGAGTGGATTGCCATTTCCTTCTCCAGGGGATCTTCCTGACCCAGGGATCGAACCCGGGTCTCCCACATTGTAGACAGACGCTTTACCGTCTAAGCCACCAGGGAATAAACTGGTTTTTATTCTTCACTTGGAAAGGCGGGATGTAATTGCCTCTTTTTTTTTTTTTTTTAAATTTTATTTTATTTTACTTTACAGTACTCTACTGGTTTTGGCATACATTGACATGAATCCACCACGGGGTAATTGCCTCTTAACGTCTATTTTTTAATGGCTCTCAAACATGTAAAGACCATATTTTGCAGTGCAGTGTGGGATGACTCCAGTCAGCTTGTGTAGCAGGAGCTCTCCTAGATCAATGAGTTGATTCAGGAGTCAGGACAATGGTAGTGGAAAGGCTCATTTCTCCAGCATCACTGAGGGAGAGAAGGCTCGGGAGGTTTTCACCTCACACCACTCATTTGTACAATGTTAATTTCTCAAAGGAGAGAGGAGCAAAGAAAAGGGATGAAGAAAACATGCGTATGCCTACAGCCAGCATTTATACATTGTGTTGGAACATAGAGAAAGAAAAAAGTCCTCTGAATCCCCAAAAGGGAAGCGGATTATTGTAATGAAATGTTTAATGTATATTTTAGCTAGGATTATTAGTATGAGTGGTCAAATTTGTAATATGATGTGGATGGATTGTTTTTAACGTGCTGATAAATTTTTAATGCGTGTCTTGGATAATTCATGTGCACAATATATTTACTCCTGTTTTATAGAACTGGAAAAGGAGAGCAGCATAGTAAAGGGATGTCGGCTGAGCATCGAAAGGCTCTCAGATGCCCACTGAGATGGTGTCACTCTCTTTCTTTAGACGTCTCATTTCACAGTTTTCAGGGTTTCTCTCTGGGTCTGTCTTCATCTATATATGGAGGTTTGCAGATTAGTTTATCTCTATGGACTCTTTTTGCTCAAATTCTATGACTCAGTCAGTTATTACTTTTGTTTTCATCCAACCGCCCACAGAACCCCTGGGAACACTGAGAATGCAATCAGTCAGCTAGCCAATAAATATTTATTGAGTGCCTACTAAGTGTTTGGCTCTTTTTTGGACCAATAGGGAATATGATCTGGTTGGGAAGACAAGATATGAACACAAAGGAAGATAATAATCTGCAGCAGTAAAAGATAAGTGCCAAATGAATGGCCCAGCCAAAGGAATTGAGACGAGGGACTGCAGTGCTTGACTGCTTGGATTAAAGCAGAAGATTGAAAAACTTTATAGAATAAGGTTAGAGAGGTATATGCGAGCTTTGTTGTAGAATGCTGCTTTACCTGTAGTTTGTAGCAATGTAGTCAAAAAGAGAACTGGGTTTAAAATTTTTAAAAATCTAGCTTCTAGTTTTGATTGCCACTTACTAACATACTAACAGGATTACTTGTAGCAAGCCTGAAACTGATTACTTTTTTTTTTTTTTAGAAATACATACTTACCACCTTTCTGTTGCTATAGAAAGATTAGGTTGTGTGCCCACTCAGTTATGTCTGACTCTTTGCAAATCTATGGACCTTAGCCCTCCAGGCTTCTCCATCCGTGGGATTCTTCAGGCAAGAATACTGGAGTGGGTTGCTGTTTCCTCCTCCAGGGAGGTCTTCCTGACCCATGTCTCCTGCATTGGCAGGCCAGTACTTTACCACTGAGCCACGTGGGAAGCCCATAAGATTAGGGCTTAATTAGGGATTAATGTGTGTTTAAAAGTGTGACCTGTAGCAGACACCCAGTAGATGGTCATTAAATCTGAAATCATTCTTGGAAAAGTTGAAACAAGTTTTTTGTGATTGTGGTAGATTGGAGCATGAAGATTAAGAGGATTCAATTGAAAGTGATCAGGATTGGAAAACTTTGCAAGGAGACCAGATTTGGGAGCAGGTGAGGGGGTTGGGTGTGGACAGGTAAGTTAGAGCAGGATAGAAAACAGTCATGGGAGAAACACTGGAGACTTGAGTTCAAAGTTTGGACAACTAATTTTATCTGGGAATGAATAACAGATGTCAGCTTTAGGTGACTGGGAATCTAATGGTCCCACAATTAGAGATGTTAGGGAAATGAGCTGATTTGGTAGATTTGAGAAAAGCTTAATCTGGGGAAGTGAGTTTTATTTTTGAAATGCTGAGTTTTACATGGTGATGAGTCATGCAAATTCACATGTCCTGCAAATAGTTTGAAATGTAAATGTATGGCATATTTAGCAATGAGTGGACCAGTTTGGATATGAAATGCATATTTGTTAGACAGCTTGCTTATTTCAAGCTAGATCCTTGATTTAATTGATTATCTTAGTTGTCTTTGGGGGATCTAATTGTCTCCTGGGAAGGAAACGTGGTTGTCCAGTAGAGGAAGTGTCACTTTGGGTATGTACCCCCGTGTTCTGTCCTGCAGGAGAAGGGAGATTCAGCTTAACCCATGAAGCTTCTATGAAACAGACATTATCATTATGAGAGATGGAGACTGGGGTAATATTTGAAGGTGGCATTATTTCATTGCTCCTTACACTTAATATGCCTCTCGTACCTCAACCAAGGTTCATCACTGGACTAATAACCTCCTCTGATATTTTGCTGACTTGAAAGTACAGCAGTACTCGGAGAAGAGCTGGCATAATCGAGTATAATACCACAGTTTTTCTTGTCTTATAAAGCCATGACCAGGATACTGCCGAATAAATGGAGCTATCATATAAGAGGTGGCAATAAGATTACAGTGCTGCAGAAATCCTGGGGGCAGAATAAAATTGTCTTTTTAGTAAGCATAACCATTGGGTGTTATGCCTTTTCCCTTTCCTTTTTAAAATTGTTTTGACCCATATTTCCAGCACTATTCTCTCCCCTAGCCCGAGTTAAGAAGTGAATTAGGTGTTTAATTCTCCTGCTTCCAAGTAGGTTTCTGTCTTCTTTTCTGTCCATTGGTGTTTTCAGGATCTGAGGTTATGTGAGCCCTCATGTAGGGCTCTAGTGGGAATAAGGTAATGAGGACGTTAGGGCTCAGGCACATAGTGGAGAAGAAAAATGGCTGTTCTTGGAAGGTTGAATGAGAAGTCACATCTTCACCACCCACATTTTTATTCCCTGGTCCCTAGATATCTCTGCTTTTCTTCCTTTTCTTCCCAAACTGCAGAGCGCTCTGGAGAGCAGTGGGTCATGGCCCCGATGCTGCTTAGGCTTTTGCCCGTGTCCAGGGGTAGGCCTGCTGTTGACACTGAGGGTTGGATGGATGTCTGTGTTGGGGATTCAAAGATTTACTTGTCTGTGAAGCAGTAGTTTTTTCATGGAATGATTCCCTTTCCCCTTTCTCTCTCATCTCCACTCTTCCCTCCCTTCTTTCATTTCTTTGTTTCTGCAAATCTTGTTTGTAGATCTCCTTGGATTTCATTTTAATCATGCATCCTTCTGGATTCTTCCAGCTGGACTAAATCCATATCAGTCTTCATTGTTTTCTTTCCACATCGCCTTCCCTGCAAAGGAAGAATGATTAGGATTTATGAAAGTACAAAAATAGAGTCCTTGATCCTGAGAAGTCTTGATTTTTGTATCTCCAGTCCAATCTCTAGAAAATGCTCTCATTGGTAGAACAGTTCTGTTTAGAACCTGTGTATATTCGGAATTAATTCTCATTAAATACGAACTACTTATGGAGGGTGTTTTGTTTGAAAGGGTCTTTTTTTATATATTAGTGTATAGACAATAATTGGAGAAGGAAATGGCAACTGACTCCAGTATTCTTGCTTGGGAAATCCCGTGGACAGAGGAGCCTAGCAGGCTACAGTCCCTGAGGCACAAAGAGTCAGGTACGACTTAGGGACAGCGTCAGACACGCCTTAGTGACTAAACAGCCAGAGCTGTGTCAGTGGAGAGCAGAGGGCCTCAGGCATGCGTATGTTACATGTACATATAACGCATGTATCCATTTCCCCCCAAACTCCCCTCCCATCCAGGCTGCGTTGAGCAGAGTTCCCTGTGCTGTACCGCACCGCAGGTCCTTGGTGGTTATCCGTTTTAAATATAGCAGTGTGGACATGTGAATCCCAAACTCCCTAACTCTCCCTTTTCCCCATCCTTTTTTTGTTTGATTAGCTTCTAAAGCTACTCAGATCAGTCCATTCTGTACCTCCCTACTCTTGAGTCCAGCTTCCTGAGGTCCTGCTGCTTTGTGGATCATGCCATGTTTCATGTTCATAACCACAGCTGGGCTGGTGGGTTGACAAAAGCAGTCACCTTTGGCTCTGTGTCTGGAGTGAATATATCCTGCCCTTAGACACTCGGTACCTAATGCCATGCTTGATAATAACTTTTTCCTCCTTCATTTCACTGTAGTTTCTAAAGCTGCTTCCTTTCTGTTTTTGATCTATGTTACAAGTTCTGGGAAAGTCCCTAGCCATCGTTCAGACCCTCTGGTGACTATCCCGGTGACAGGACTTGTTAAACAGAAAAGGGAACCATTAAGAGTAAAAAGATCCAAAAAATCTATTTTAGTTATTTTTAGAATTGCATTAGTTCAAGGGTTGAGTGAAAAAATAGGGAAGACAGTGGGGGGGAGATTTGGGACACATACAAAGGAGGTTGTGCCACCTCAGATGTTTCTAATTACTGATGCTTCTAAAACAGAATCTCCTGTCTACATACGCTGCTTGGTAATGTGGGAAGTGCCTCCTGGATATGTTTTAAGCAGGGGGGGGGGGGGGGGTCATTGGGCTGGCTTACCCCTTGTAGACAGCGTTGGGCTGGCTTGCCCCTTGTAGACAGTGCTGGACTGGCTTACGGCAGCTCCCTGTTGCTCTGTTGGGCTTTTTCCTAGTTTAAGGCCTGGGGGAGAAACAGCAGTCAGTAAAGATCCTTATTCATGGCCCATTGTCTGTAGATCCCTCTCACCCAGAATTCCACTCTCACCCTTTACAGTCTTATTTTGCGAGTCTATAAAAGCCAAGTCTGTCTCAAGCCTGAAATTGTCAGGTTCTTGCCTGGTGTGCATATTAGAGGTCGGAGTGTGAATTCATGGAGAAGGTTGGAGGGGAACCTGGCCTTGGGGCCTGTTGGCCATTAATCATCTCCCCACCTCCTCTTTCTTCACCCTCTTAGACTGAAAAGCCCATGTTTTCTGTGTATATGGGCCAAGGTGGCCCTCATATTCTGAAGAAAAGCACTCTGTCCAGTGCTTGCTTCCTGCCTCATCACCCAGTCTTAGGGTGAGCTCTCCCTCCTTCCTGGTCTCTGACCTGTTTGCAAAGAAAGACGTCAGCTGCCCCTTGCACTCCATAGGTTCCCTGTGGTTCAGCCCCACAGTGCTGAGATGTGCGATGAGCCATCTGATATATTAGAAATAAACTGGGGAGCCCTGTCAGCCAGGACGCTCCATCTCAGAACTTGTGAGGGAGCGCATCCTTGTGGTGAAGTTCCAGCCAGTGTGGAAGGAAGTGGAGTCAGTTTCCCAGCTTAAGTAAGATACTGGAGCTTTTATGGGTCGCGGGTGACAAAGGCCCTGTCTATATGCCTCATGCCTTGTTGGATCATATTCTCACAGTGTATAGCCATGGGGTACACTGTACGCTCAAGTTATGAAATTCGACCCATGGGACCTTGAAGTTATTGTAGAAAAACCATATGGGGAGTGCACGCATGTGTGTGCGTGGATGTGCACACGTGAGACGGTGCCTCTCCTAGAGGTGATGTGACTGTTACACATGAATTGAGCTGTGGTCTTTCAACTGTTTCCTTTAGCCTTGACTCCATAATAGTGTGAAAGCATTTCTTTATGGGCTTACTTTATTCTGAATATGTGTCCACATGTTCATTTGCCTCAAGGAAATATTCTGCTTTTTAATCTCCATGGACACCTCAGTGACTGATAAGATGTTGATGGTTTTAAGTGGAAAATGTTAAGCTCAAATAGCTAGACAGAGATCGCTGAGCCGGAGCCACTGAGAGTTATCTGTTACCCTTACTCAGGTGGAGACTAAAGTGTGTGTGTGTGTGTGTGTGTGTGTGTGTGTAATGGTATTATGCCTTATGTGCACTCTTGAAATTTACTTACCCGTTTACGCTAGCTTCTCTTTTGACAGGTAGCATATACCCTTTAAATTAGCTCTACCATGCTCTGTGCTTAGTCCTTTAGTCGTGTCTGACTCTCTGCAACCCCACGGACTGTAGCCTGCCAGGCTCCCCTGTCCGTGGCAATTAGGACCAAATCGTGGAAGTCAAAGAAGGTGTAAGTGAGACCCTGCATGTGTATGCAGAGAAGATTATTCACGTAAATAAAAGTATTAAGGATAGTGGAAGGCAGGCTTCTCACAGTCAGAAGGGATGTACCGATAAGGAAAGGAAGAGAACTGTGTGCGCCCTGGAGTGTTGAATGGGGTTGTAGTACCTTTGTGAACTCACAGTGTGCTAAAAAGGTGATGCCAAGACAGGATGAAATAGACCAGAGGTTAATTGGGGGAAACAGAGAAAATGGGAAGGGAGCTGGTGGAGGCTGTGAATGCTTAGCCTCTGTGGAAAAGGGAAGGATGGAAGGTTGAACTGGAAACATCTAATCTGTGGCTGGGCAGTCCTGGGAGTTCCAGAGAAGGTGAGGGGGAGTGCTCAAAGCCGCAGCTCCCTGTCAGAGCACGGCCAGGTCTCTGAGCAGCAGGCCGGTTGTAGTGTCTCCACTGCACTCGCTCATTGGCTGGAAGCAGCTGGGGGGAAGCGTAGCTTTGGCGGAAACAACGATGGGTTTCAGAGCACAGCAGCTGGGGCCGTCAGTCAGTTATGCTTCCTGCAGTCAGAGATCCGAAAGGCACGTTTTCATGACTGCCACACATGGTTTTCAATGGTTATAGATACAGAAATAAGTGTATGGTGATAAAAATGTAAATGTGGACTATTTGAATAAATGGCTGATTTCAGAGCTGCAGAAAACAGTGGAAGATGAGCGTGGAACACAGTGTGGCCTGAAAGCAAGGAAGTGCTCAAAGGATGGCAGGACACAGGAGCCGGCTTGACCCAGCTCCCGCTGGCCAAATTGGGAATAATTTCAGCATCAGAAAAAATAAGATTGTAGTGGATTATATGGCTCTTTAGATAAAATATTTCATGACCATAAACCTCTACAAATCAATAAATGAATAACTTGGGAGTTTAAAAGCTACGTAGTTTTTCAGTACCTGTATAAAAAGGAAGAGAGTAACTTCATAGTGGAGAAGCCTGGTAGACCTTGCCTGAATCAAGGGATCAAAATTAACTATCAGTAAATTACACATCATTTCAAAGGAGGCCACAGGAGCAACATAGCATCACTTCTGTGACATTCCTGCCAAAGATTCATAACTTGCCACTGATCACAGAGACATCAGACAGTCCAAAATTACTGGCCTGTACTTGTGAGAAGTTTCAGGACTGGTAGACTAAGAAAGGTTGAACTTCTCCAGACTGAGGAGACAGGATAATAAAATGCAGAACCTGATTCTGCTCTAGATCCGCTTTCCCCTAAGTTCTCTATTGGAATAGTTGACAAAATTTGAGTAGGGTTGTACGTTAGATGGCAATAATGTGTCCACATTGATATCGTGGTTCAAGTCATTGTTTACTGACTATGTCGAAAAATATCCTGATTTGTCGGAAATACACATTAACGGTTTGGGGGATGATGGTGTAAACAGGTCATTTACTCTCAAATGAATCAGAGATTGGCATGTTCTTTGTTATTGTATGTACAGTTTTTCTGTAAGATTGTTTTAAAATTATCCCCTCCTTCCCCTACTTTTAAGTGATCTAGTTAATTTTAGTCAGTTATCTGACCTTCTCTGTATATTATTGCTTCCAATCTTGGGTTTGGGTTGTAGGGATTTGGGAAGGCATGCAAAAGTGTGATCAAGTAATAACTGTGAGTGAAATCTACGTTTTAAAAATCTTATTCTCGTATATGGGCACAGCATACCTTTTCCAGATTGGCAGAATATAGCACCCCATGGTTTCAAAAGTATCTTATAATGAGAAAGTAGATGCTTTTTACAACCTGCTTGCTGTGGAAACGAGTGGGCAGGGAGGATGTAGGTACATGGAGATCTTTTGAGAAAGCTCAAGCGATCCATGTTGCTTCTGTTTTTCTCAGGAACATCTGATCCTGCATGGTGGAAACAGTTCACTTCCCATATAACCTAAAATTCTCCTTGAGCTTGGAGAAGCATTTCAAGTCCAGCACTTACTCTCTTTCTGTTTCCAGCTGATAAAGAGAGATGATTTCCTGTTAGACTTTCAAGACTGTTAGATCCCTTTTTGTATGCTGATTGTGAATTACCCATTAGAACCAGACATGTGTAATTGGAGTAGAATTACTGATACACGCAAGAAAGCAAAATTTATAAATTTGTCTAAAGCAGCATAATGTCATGGCACATAATTTAATGTTCTCTTTCCTTACTGGGCAACTAATCAGTACACCAGTGTCGAGTTCTGAGGCATCTTTGGCCAGAGGGAAATCTCCTGACCTTTCATTAGTGGCCCAAAGAAATGAATGAGAGAGTCAAGTACACGGATCTCGGCTAATTCCATTTTATTTGTCTCCCTTTCATTCTCTTTAAATGCAAGTCTTAGATAATGGGGAGGAGAATGACAAAAGCTGGGAAGGCATGTTGAAAGCTTTTGTTCTTAATTCTATGCTGGACAAGCTTGGCTAATAAGCGCTTAGGATAAGAATGTTCCAGCGCTGTATTTCTCATACTTGGCTACAGAGCAAGAAAGACATAGCCCTTGCCCTCTTCGACCTCATCAGTTTGAGTTGGAAGATGGGTGATGAATTAATTGTAATACAGCATGATTTCACAGAGGAACACACACCAAGATGAAAATGTACGCAGTGTGATTCTCACACACCTGGCTCTTGGGTGGAGCCCTGTAGTAATATCTGTCATTGTTTCCTGTGTTTTTCCCTTCTGTGCCTCTGAGCACTAACATTGCAGCCGTTCTCCAGGAAAAGTGTGTGTTTAGGGAAAAGAAGCTGAGAAAACATGGATTGCACTGAAGCTTTGGAGAGAAGGGACTGGAGGTGATGAGCAGGTCATGGAGTTTAGAATCTGAGGCCCTAACTAGTTTGCAGATATTTGCTGGCAGGATCCAGAGGGTGAAAAGCCCATAAGAGAGGAAAGGGTTGTGTCCTTGGTTCCGCTGGACACACAGGAACTCAGTTCAATACTGTGAATTGATTGGAGCAGCATTAGCCAGGATGGATCATTAAACATTTGTGCTGTTTTGCTTTGTATCCTCCAGCTTTTCATATAGAAGCTTATTTGTGTGGATTTTTCCCTCGCCTGCTCTGTCATTCCAGCTTTCTGTTCCAGACCCTGCATATCAACTGTAAAATGTCAATGTTTTGTTATTCCAAACGCAGTACCAAACATTTCTTTGTTGTTCTGGCATTTCCGATCACTAAGCCCTCACAACCTGTTGCAGGTGGGCGTGTCCCAGCCATCCCTCTGGCCTCTTGGTGGGTAGAGCCTCTCTCCTGCCCTCTTGGGCCTTGGGTGAGACCCTTAGTTAAATTCTCCCCATCTATAGCTGCTAACTTGGGGCGGCTGGCATTCTCCACCTTGCCAAACCCAGCTCGGCAATGATGACAGCGTTTGCCAGCACACTTATGTGGTGACTCAGGAGACAGGGTGGCCAGCAAAGCAGCCTCTTTGTGGGAGTGGATTTTGAGAAGTGCTAATTCCGTGGCAGTTTGGAGATATTAATATCGTGCTGGCAATAGATAAACAGGCAGCAGAGGGGCACATAATGAGAAGAGAATCAGCCACAGCATCTTTTCCTTCTTTATCTCCCTGCACATATTCCCTCCTCTCTTTTTCTTTTTTTCTTTTCAAGTAAATCCCAGGGCCTCGATGAAGAGAACCCTTAAGTGGCTTGAGCATGCCTGTAGATGGTTTAGCCCAGCTCACGGCATCCCCATCGGCTGGGAGTCTGAGAGCACCAGAGTGCTGAGAGTTAACTGCCTTCCCCAGCAACACTAAATCATAGCATATGGTACAGTAGCCTATTCCTTACCATCCCTCCTCCCTAAAGGGCAGCTCACCAGATGGTCTGAGTGGGTCCTTTGGTGTACTTATGACAGACACAAAGAAAGATATAACCGCCGCTCTCCCCCAGTGATACCGTGCCTCTTGTCTTGCAGTTACTTGCTACAGGTAACTTTTGAAAATCTGTTTCTGCAGTTTCACTTTTGCCCATCGAAGTTCCCTTTTCCAGTTGAGGAGGAACTAGGCGAAAACGCTTCATTAGCTGTCCCGAGCATCATTTCCAGTGTACTCTTCTGGGTAGATGAAAGTCGCTTACAGTGGCCCCATCATCTTATTCTAGTAAAGAGAATGTGCAGCACGTTGAAGTTGTGTTTTGTTTTGTTTTGTTTTTTAAAGCAGGATTCTAATCTGAATATTCTGTGGTCCTAAAAGGACTGTAGGGAGTATTGCTTCAGAACTGGTCATCTGAGATTTTCGCTTTTTTACTTTGTTCCCTCGCTCATGCCGTTTTTAATGAAGATGTTTCATCCTACCCCAACACCACTCCTCTGCCACCCCACAATTCTCTTAACCTCACCTCACTCAGGCCCGCTTGGAGTCAGCGGAGAGTCGGTGTCCGGGGTTCTAATGAGAAAAGACACACTCTTGAGTGTTGCATGAAACCAGCGTTTCTAAGTTTGCCAAACTGGAGCACAGTATTTTCTAGTTCCAGTATAGGCTAGAAGAAAAGGAGATTTGGGGAAATTTAGGTCATGCTTTTATGTGCTTTGTTTTTTATCTGTGTGCCTGGTATTTTAGAGCAGACTTTTCTTGAGGGTAGTGACTTGTTTATACCATTCTGTAAATAGCCCTGCCTAATGTGGGCTTTTTACAGATATTTTCTGCCAGGTTTTATGTACGGATTGATATAGCATCTGACTGTACTAACCAGAAAAAAGTGCTGAGCCAGGGGACTTGGTTATTCCCCCTTTTTGTTTGGATTTCTAGCTTAGCAACTCATTGGTCTTGAACTCCCTCCCTCTGCCAGGATACCTTAAGACCTCCAGGTGCTAACTGTTGTTATTGCTGTTGACTGAGCCCCATACGCACCCTGAGTGCTCACTGACCTGTCTTTTCTGTTTCAGAAACATTGCCGAGGCCCTTGTCAGCAAAGGTCTAGCCACAGTGATCAGATACCGGCAGGATGACGATCAGCGGTCCTCTCACTATGATGAACTGCTCGCCGCCGAGGCCAGGTGAGATGCCTAATTAGTAACGTGAGTGCCTTGGGTCCCCCAGCTCCACTTTATTCTTTCTAACTCCCCTGCCTGCCCCTGAGCAGAATGTGATGGAAAGCAACGTGCTGAGAAAGCCCATATTCTTTTATGATTGTAGCTTTTCTTCTTCAAGATAAAAGGGGCCTCACTTCATACTTGCAATCTAACCCAGGTTAAGCACACTGGGGCCTCTGTTTTTTAAAATTTGCAAAATTTAGGCATATATTAGATGTAATCTTCCCAGAAGATGTCGTAAAATGAACAGATGAGTAAATACTGTGTGGAATATTTTTATCTCCACCATCCTTTCCTCCCAGGAACAAACCGTGGAGCCCTGCTTACTGTGCAGGACGTTTGCCTGGGGTTCATCCCTCCAGGGGCCTCTGCTCCCCAGCCCCTCCCACTTACCACCTCTAGACCTTTCGCCATGTACAAAGGAAATGAAAACATTTATTAGGGAATGAGTTTGGGTGTCACACTTCTGACAGCTGGCAGGAGAGCGTTTGTGAGAAGCCCTGTGACATTTTCCTTTTGTCCTTCATCCCTGTGGCTGATTGCCCCAAGGACATGCATGCTGCCCAGCAGTATTTCTTAGCAGGGACCTTTCTCAGGGCTCTTTCTCATGGAGCCTTCTGTCACCAGACGGGACTGGGAGCACGATAATTCCTGTAGCCTTCCCAGGGAACAGCAAGAGCTCAGTGACCATTGCTGGATCCCTGTTCTGATCCAGAGCTCGGCAGACTGCTGCACTCCACCAAGATATACCCATTGTTTCAGAGCGGCTTCAGATACTTGTCTCATGCAGACACTTTCCTGTGACTAGGAGTTTGTCCAGAAGTTCGTTAGTGCCAGCCTGTGCTCCACGGTTCACGGAGGAATGAGTTTGAGCCTGTGTTACCTGCACCTCAGAGTTCATCCCTGACATCGCTTCTCTCGCTCTTTGGCCCAGAACATTGACCTGATAGGAGACAGTCACCTCTTAACACCATGTCACATCCAGATGGATAGGGCATCTGTAGGATGTCACACGACGTCAGCTAAGAGGACAGCCTGTCGCATTGCTATGGCTTTTTGGATTCTTTTCTTGTGGGATTTTCCCTGGAGGACCTGCCCAAGACTTCATTCTTAAGCACAAAGTTCAGCGTCTTTGGTTGTTAAATGTCTAGTGTAAAATAATACCACATGGATTTCCCTGGTGGTCCAGTAGCTGTGACTGCTCCAATGCAGGGGGCCTAGGTTCAATCCCTGGTCAGGGGAACTAGATCCCACAAGCTGTAACTAAGACCCAGCGCAACCAAATCAACACATTAAAATATTAAAAAATAATAATACAATGTGTAGCCCATAATTGATGTTTCTCTTTAATCCTCCCTCACATCTTAGGCTTCTCTCCCTGCCTATACTGTCATTAAGCCTATGGGTTGAAAGGACCCGTAGCAGAAAATGCAGCTCCACATCTCAAGTACTTTTGATGATCTCGCTATTCTAGGATATGGGCAGTGGTTAGACTGTTCTTTATGTGGGATTCGGGGGTGGGTTCTTGCTGGGCACGCTCAGTTGGTCTGACGGTATCTGAAGAAGCAGTCTTGCCTTGCCAGCGTAGCAGGAGCCCTTCCTTAGCCATTCCATGGGATCTCAAGTCCCATTTCCTGCTCTGCCTTCTCTCCGCCACTAGTGAATGTTTAACTCTGACAGGCAGGTAAGCATGAAAATAATTTGCCTAGCTGCTCCGGAAAGTGAGGCCACAGCAAGCTCTTATTATGCTGTCGGAAGTAGCTGTGTTGTGCTCTAATGTTTAATGAGTATGCAGAGTTGGTGAAATTTTTTTAGGTTTTAAGAAGAAAACAGTCCGGTTCTCATTTTGGGCTGATGGAATGTAACAAGATGCTTGCCTGTTAAAGCAATGAGCTGCCTAGAGATAATTGTGTTGAGCCACCGATTTCAGACCAACGGTGGAAAATCTGGCTCTGGGGCCACGGCCCTGTGGCAGGTTGACTAAACAGAGAGCTATCAAGTGACTCCCCGGGCTGGTGAGGCACCGCCGTGAGGCAGCACATACCTCACAACACACCAGAAGTGGCCCGTGTGACCTGCAGGTGAGTCCTCCTCGGGAGCAGTGCTGTCCACGAGCCCCAGGAAGGTGGCCCCATGCCGCCTTCTAGGTGCCAGCCCCAGCGAGGAAGCCAGGAACACCTGCCAGATGGGAATGGCTGCCCCTCTTTTCTGAACGCTGCTCTCTCTTAAGTTGCCCTCATTTGCACTCCGGCCACTAGGAGACATTCCCTGTGCCACCTCAGCACCCTTAGCACATGTCAGAGCGCTCTGTGCTTGCTGCCTCTGCCCCTTACCCTGCCCGTCTCATGAATGTGATCTGAGTTCACTTGTCTATCTCATTCCCCTGGATAGATAAGCTGTATTTTTTTTCCCCCAGTTGAACTCGGCCTGGTGATGTTACGTCCCTGTCCACGTGGTTCCTCCATCTCCCAGCCGAGTGTCCTCGGCAGATTTCATTAGTAAGTTGTTTGTGCCTTTCCTTGGCCCCGAATAGAACCCCGAAACAAGAACAGCTTTGCTCTTGACTCCAGTCTCTCACCGCCTGGACTGTCGCTTAACTGTCTTTTGTTTATCATCCTGCAGTCACTGTTTAATCTTCAGTGATTGTGTACTGAACCACGCCAATTTGAATTAATTTCCCAAGTTAAATTTCTGGAGGTACTGTATCTAATGCTTTAGCAGAGGCCGAATGAATAACATCTGCTGTGTTCAGGGCAAGTCACTCATCTTGGAACTCTTTGAGTGAATAATAAGTGGGTGAAGGTAACATGGCAAGGCCAGCAGTCATCTTGAGTCACCCAAGGATGGTGATTCCGAGAGACTTTTCTGTCCCTGAGCCCCAGATCCCCATTTTCTTCTCTCGTTGTCACCAGTGGTCTTGGCCATGGTGCCCAGTGCCTTCTTGGCTTCCCGGAGCACTGCTCAGCCATTAATCCTTTTAGAGGAACGTTGTAAGCTTTGGGGAAAGGGCAGCCTGTTAACTCGGCTGTTAACTCTTTGGGTCAGCACAGCTGCCTGCACGGGAGCTGATGAGCCCTGCCGCCCCTGCTTCCTCTGCGAGGGGCTCTGATCTGCCGACCTTTCTCAGATCCTCTGATGGGAGCTCAGGGAATGACTCAGCAGGCGCACGTCAGGAGAGCGGGTGAGACAGAAGAGGAAGAAGAATGCCAGTTTGCAGCTCCCTATGCTTTCAAGCATATCCACCTGCCCGCCAGAAACGAGCTCACCGTACCCTCCACAGCTCTATTTCGTGTGCGCCTTACCCTTTGCCACGCCTTCGTTCGAATGGTTCTTTGCTTTTGGGAAACCCTCAATACGCCTCAAACACAGGACGCATCTTGAGAAAGCCACATCTTTTTCTGTTTAAAGGACAAATGAACCCCTCGTTCCCGGCAGGCGGCCTTCCTTTCTAGCTCACTTGTCTGTCCTCGGCTGCCTCTTCCCTCCCTACCTTG
Source organism: Oreotragus oreotragus (assembly GCA_006410675.1). Lineage (NCBI taxonomy): Eukaryota > Metazoa > Chordata > Mammalia > Artiodactyla > Bovidae > Oreotragus > Oreotragus oreotragus. The sequence continues at coordinate 155,907 of SJYX01000545.1, read as the reverse complement.
TGTCCCGGCAAGACAAGGGTTTGGCGCTTTTCTGTGTGTTTCGGGGCCTCGCTTCTCTCGCGGGCTCCATTGAAAAGCTCCTGGTTGTGTCCCAGCCTCGAGAGCTCCAGTGTGTGTCCTCGACACTTTTAGGAAAAAGAACTTGGGTGCAGCTGACCCGCACTCTGATGACTCTCCTGAACTTGGTGCCCTCGGTCAGGGACATCACGTGGTTTCTCTTGGCAAGTGTGTCGTTCCTTTCTGCATCATTATGATTTTTCACTCCCATACTGACTTCCCAGTGCTTCTCATTCTTGTCTGACTTCGGTATTTCTTGGCCAGTGGGCTGGCTGCTTTGTCTATCTTGACAAAGTATTCTAAGCTAAAGGCCGGGCTCTGACTCCTGCTGGGAGTCACATATCCTTCCTAGGTATTTCCAAGATACTGGGTCATTCATTATAGGGACCCTTCTTATTTATGAGGTGTTACACAGTCTCTCAAGTTCTGTGTGTTTGATGTAACACGTGTTGTTCGATTTTAAACAGTGCAGAACGTGAGTTCCCCTAGCGTTCTACAGGCTTTCCTGGTGGACTTCTGTCAGACTCATTATGGACACTGAAGATAAGCTGATAACGTGTGGAGTCAAAGCCTGGCTGTGTGTCCTGTTTTCCTTGGACATCCCACCCTGTAGGATATCATCTGTCTGCATTCTCCTAAAGCTACTTTGTATTAAAACGTAATATTTGAAGGTTTCCTGGAAACTTACTCTGTGGTTCATTGCAGGACAACACAGAAGTTGTTCCGAAGTTGGGGCTTTATTCCTTTAAGGCACCTTTTAATTCTAAGATTTTGTGATTTCAAGATAGGCTGTATATATTCAGAAAAGAAATTGATGCCCCAACTTGACAGTGGGAAAGCAACNAAACTTACTCTGTGGTTCATTGCAGGACAACACAGAAGTTGTTCCGAAGTTGGGGCTTTATTCCTTTAAGGCACCTTTTAATTCTAAGATTTTGTGATTTCAAGATAGGCTGTATATATTCAGAAAAGAAATTGATGCCCCAACTTGACAGTGGGAAAGCAACTGTGTTGAACAACCTAGTGTCTGAGCAGATTTAAATGAATTTAGATTCATTCTGGACATACATAATGAGGTTAGGGTTATCTCGGGAGAAGAGAAAAGGGCAGGCTCTTATCTTTTCCTGTTCTCTTCCTTGCCAGCACACTGCAGATTAAGGAAACTGGGGCCTGTCCTCCCTCTTGGTGAGGCAAGCATGAGCCTGCCCTGTCTCAGCGCTGTGTGGACTCCTTGTCCTCCCCAGCCCTGCAGGGAACCCTGTTTCTGACTGCAACTTTGCTTTTCTTTAAAAACAAAAGCAACTAGTGTTCCTGCCTTGCCAACTTTGGCATCTCTAGTCTCTCAGCCCTATAAATACCAGTCAGGGAAGGACAGAGGATGAGATGGTTGGATGGCATCACCGACTCAGTGGCCATCAGTTTGAGCAAACTTCGAGAGATAGTGAAGGACATGGAAGCCTGGAGGGCTGCAGTCTATGGGGTCGCAAAAAGTCAGACACATCTTAGCGACTGGACGGTAACAACATTAAAATCCTATCAACTCTCTTGCTTTTACCCAACCGTGGTTGACAGCACCCTCCCTATTGTGGAGTTCTCTCAGCTTGAACCTCCAGGAAATCTGTGTTGGCATTTCCATCACAGACTTTGATTAGAAGGCTATAAACTTAACTCTTTCCTAGGCCAACACCTGTTGTCATTATTAAGAAGGAAACTGTTTCAATTAAAGATCTCTCTTGGTGATACAGTTACTGAGTCTGCAGGGGGCTTACTGACTTCCAGGTAGCAGTGCTCTTGGGGCAGTGAATTGTAAATGTATTTTGCATTTCTGTTGAAGTACTTCCAGTACCACTGGGAGAGAAACGTGCTTGAGCTCCCACTCCTGATTCAGCCAGAGCAGCTCCACTTTTTCCCCCGTGATTTATAGAGGGATTTTCCCACAAAGTTTTAATAGGTGGAGGAAAAAAAATGCCTTGTGCTTAGACAAACACAAAACGTTTTGATAAGGTATTTGCTATCTGTGCCTTCAATTTAACTGGCATTTTCAATGCTGGTTATGAAGGAAATGTGAAGAATTACTCACCAGCACTTTTTTGCTTTCTATTGCTTTAATTGGAAGAGGTCAGCATTGCTGGCTTGACACAGTTTTGACTTGTGAAATGCCTTGGTATGAAGCAGATTTCATCTTCCTACCAATCCAGTGAGAAAACTGGTGTTGAGGTTGAATCTGTTTTTTGAAAATTTGAAACTAATGTATCCTATCACAGTGTATAGACTGCATGAGTTAACCAGTTCTCCACACAAAATAAATTATTCCTCTAGTGGGTACAGTTGTTCAGGCTGGTTTTCTCTCACACATGATGGCTTTGCGTTCACTCCTTTTCTTTGCCATTTTCGTGAGTGTATCCTGGGTCCTAGGCACTGGGGATAATGGTGGTGAAGAAAAAAGATACCAGACTGAAGCTTTACAAAGCATGTAGTCTCAGAGGGACACGCGTTGAATAATTGAATAGGACCTCTGGGTGTTGCTATTTTTCCTATTCTCATTTTCTTACCTGTTTTCTTAGCCCCTCCTCTTTTTTCCCTCTGCGTCATTAACACTGCCCTCCTTACATCTTTTTTATTCCTCTTCTCATTTCTTTTAAAATTTCCCATGAGGACACCTCCCTGAAACTCATCTCTTCCATCCAACCTCTGTTCTGCTCAGTCGTTTAATGGTACAGCTTTAAATAAACCAAGATTTCACACTTTCAATCTAATGACCTAACCAAGTGAACATTCTCTTTGGATAAAACTAGATCCTACCAAATACTGCTGAAAACCAGAGCTTTGATTTGAAGTTTTTCTCTTCCTTTCCTGTAGCACCAGAGTGCAGGTGGGTTTTTGTAGCCCAGAGTCGCAAAAAACTGGAGCTGGGTAAATTGTCTGCTGCCCTCTTCACCTGGCTGTGTTACAGGATGCTGGTACAGATTGGACGCCAGCTCTAGAAGGAGATTGGTCTTTCTCTTAAGTAACTGCTTCTTTTTCTCCTGTAACCCCAAACGTGCACCCTACCAGATTTGGGGCTTGCCTGTAGGTGGCACAGCCAGAGGTTGCTAATGAGATTCAGCGTGCGTCAGTGTTGGGGGGTTTCACCGTGGGGGAGCAGGGCACATCAGCTCCTGCAAGTGGATGTGGTAACAGGAAAATGCATTATAAGAGCGGGTGTAGGGGAGTGATTTGACGATACAGCTGAATGTGGGGAAATTTAGCTTTTCCCTTTCTTCAGAAGAGATGATGCACTCAACATCCAAATAGCAGTAATCAATCTGCATTTAAGGCAGCACAAATGGCCACTTCTGGAGAGCTGTATAATATCTCCATTTCCAAATAATTTTCTCTTTCAGGATATTAAGAGGATCTGTTCACTGTTCATCCTATCTCGCCTCCCCAACTCCCAGTTCCAACCTATACGACTCAAGCTGTGACATTCGTCTCAAATATTAGTGTGAGGGGTTTGGGGTAAAGTCAGAACCTGCAAGCTTTAGCTCCTGTGTGTACACAAGGTGAAAGTGAAAGTGAAATCGCCCAGTCGTGTCCGACTCTTCGCGACCCTGTGGACTGTAGCCCACCAGGCTCCTCCGTCCATGGGATTCTCCAGGCAAGAATACTGGAGTGGGTTGCCATTTCCTTCTCCAGGGGATCTTCCCGACCCAAGGATCGAACCCAGGTCTCCTGCATTGCAGGCAGATGCTTTAACCTCTATGGGCAGTCAAGTCATGAACTCATAGGAAGAAGTCCTCGTTGCCCAGTCTTTTTTGTAATTGTTAATGTGCATTGGTTGTATTCTTGCAGAGGAAGTTGTTCTTGACTAACATCTTTAATTAATTGGGTGTTCACTGCCCCTTCCCACCCAGCTGTGACCATTTATCTGCCCACAGCACCTCATCTGTTCTCCACCATTTCATTGTTCTTTTGGCTAAAAGGCTCTTGCTCCTCTCGGATAGCCCTAAATATCTGAGGTTTCAAAATAGTTCCAACATATTTCAAAATACATCTGAAGATTATCATATTGTGAATATAATTTTAATCCCAAATAAATTGTAGCAATAAAGCGATAACATTTGATCCTTGCCATTTTTGAATGTCTCCTAACTTGACTCCCTAAGCCACTGGTTCTCACAGTCTGGTCCTCAGACCAGCAACATCATTTTCACCTGGGAGCTTGTTAGAAATGTGAATTCTCAGGTCTTGCCCACATCTTCCCGCCCTAAACCTATGGAAACAGAAACTGGAATTCAGCCCCAGCCATCTCTTTTCACACTTCTTTCAGGTAATTCTAACACACACTAAAATTTGAGAACCACCACCCTAAACAATTCTTACCTACTTTTTTTTTTTTAAGAAAAAAATCAAAAGTGTGTCCTTTTTGCAGCACATTAATAATTTAGTAGTTGGAGTTGTAACCATTAAGCAAAGGTAATAGAGACTTAGCCGTGGACGGGATCAGCTTTGGATCTGTCTGCACTCCTGCCCTGGCGGTGCCTCCCCGGCAGCCACACTTGTTTCTCAGCAAGCCCATTGACTAGCTCTGTATTGCCTTTAACTCCTCTTTCCCCATCCTCGTGCTCTGCATTTGTGACTCTTTAACCAGATTCCTTCTGAGTAGCCTCTACCAGCTCTCGGCTAATTTAATGTGAAGGCATCTTGAGAGCTGCTGTTCTCCCATGATCTGTGGTATCGGGGGCAGAGTGGTTGGGGAGCTGAGTCTCTATCACCGATGCCACTCTCCTACTTCTGCTCTAACCCTCGGAAATCTCTCCAAAGGACTGGAGGTCAAATAATTAATCACTGGTACATCAATGCCCAGAATTTTATAGCAGCTTGTGAGAGAGAAATTTCCTTCAGAGCTTTCTTTCTTTTGTAGATCTCTTTGCATCTAAGTTTCCTGTAAATTCCCTCATGTGATTGTGATCTTCTATGCTACCCGCCCCCAACTCCTCTCCCCTAGCTCTGGGCCCAGAAGTTGAGCAGGCTTACTTCCTATGCCTCTTGCTTCTGGGTCAAGTTAAGAGAGCCAGATCTGTAGCGGATGGCAGTGAATCTTTTCCAGCAGGTCCCTGTAAATGTACTCACATTGGAAAAACCATTTTCTCAGCAGTAAGTCTGTTGCGTCTTTTGACTGAGTAAAAGGCATTAAATTTCTCTGATGTGTTGTTTTTACAGTAACAAATAGCAGGTGCATTGGAGGAGAAAACAAAAACACATGGTCTGGTGGGGATGTGGATGAGTAAGGAAACAATTGTGAACATCGTAATAAGCATGAAGACCCCAGTGGGCATATAGGATTCGTGGGAACAAGCACCTAAATCGAAGGGTTTATCCACAAATAGAGCCCACGAGCCAAGGCGTGCTCTGTCCGGGCTGCCTGGGGAAAGGGGGTGAAAAACAGGAATGGGGCTTCACTGACCCATGACACAGCCATCCCGGTTGTATGAATTTATTCTAGGAAATAATTAGTAAGATGCCTGACAGTTTCAGAGTTAGTCCTTTGGCATTGTTTATAGGGCTGGGAGTATTACACTGGAATCCTACAGGCACAGAGATACCCAGCAGTAGACAATTGTTAAATTATTGGATGTGCATCCTTGTTACAGGTTTATGTGCAATGATTAGAAAATGATGTAATAAAACTAACAACACAAGGAAGTGTTCATTTAGTTACTGTTTCTGAGGGGGGAAAAGAACAGTTGCTAAACTTTGCCCACAATTTTCTTTAAGTGGGCAGGTGTGGTAAAGACTCTGCCTGCCAGTGCAGGAGACACAAGAGACACAGGTTTGATCCCTGGGTGGGGAAGATCCCCTGGAGAAGAGAATGGCAGCCCACTCCAGTGTTCTTGCTGGAAAATTACTTGGACAGGGGAGCCTGGTGGCCTACAGTCCATGGAAGCAGAAAGAGTCTGACACAACTGAGCAACAGCGTGCATACACCTGTGTGTGTATCCACACTTAGAAATTATGTTAATGGTGCTTTTATCTTGAAATTGAATTGCGGATTGTTCTTTCTTGTACTTTATCTGGCCCTGTATTGCCTCTGTGATAAAGACATGAAAAAATTATAAAAACCAGTGTCACTGAGACAGCTTTCCATTGTCATTGCCTCTGATCTTCCCTCTCTGCAGCCTTGTCCCCTCGAGAAGACTTGAGGCTGACATGGACCATTTCTCCTGGGCACTACTAGTCCTGTGGCCCTAGCCTGGGACAGCAGCGTCTGCTCATGTTTTCTTGAATCTAATATTGCGCTGCCTGGTGGTTCTCTTCCACAGAGCTCAGTTTTCCCCTCTTAACCTGAGCACAGCAGATCGCTTGTCACCCCCGGCATAACAGAACTATGTCTTCATTTCTTTTTACATTAGTTTTAGATGAGGTTGCCCAGAGTTCCTTGTTATTTGCTTTGCTGCCTCAGAAGTCCTCCCGCCTCCCCTTGACTGTAGGACTCAATTTCCTCCTTTCCCAACTGTGTACGCTCCATCTTTTCCATCTTATCAGTGATTCTGATTTCATTGACAACGCAGATGCATCATCTTAGCACACCCACCCCACCATAGTGCACCTGTGTACGCTCGGCATCTCATTTTCTGAGTGTCAGGACCTGGTTGCCTCCTCCAGGTGCCAAGGAACCAGTAAAAAAAAAAAAGCTGAAGAAAGTGCTGCTTGCTGCTGTGTTTCTCTGCTGTGTTTGTTTCAGCTGAAACTCTGTATTCATCAATGTGAGCTAAAAATACGTTGCAAGAGTCTTTAGAAGTTTAGCAAGTTAACTGGCTCTTTGTTCTGTTTTTCCTCCTTTTCTGTTTGAATTCTTTCCCTCTCTCCATAGTTACATACTCTGTACTACCCAGTAGGTGCCTGTGATGGTCCTGCCACTTGGTCCTGTTTTATTGTTCATGATAGCTGGGCCATCACTGCCTTTCAGATGGCCAACTGCCTCCTCTAGCTCTCAGGGACCTAAGGAGGGGAACGCGAGGCTTCTGATCTTGATGCTTTCAACTCTTCTGCCTTGCCCCACTCCAAGTAGTGAAACCAAGATGCCTGCAACCTGGAGCATATATCTTAGCACAAATCTGCACCTCCAGGAAAGCCAGCAAGCTCACTCTTCTGTGCTCTGTGCTCACTTTGGCATTATCCAGTCTCCAGTCTGAAATATCTTCACACTCTGTGTTAGTCAGGGGACATTTGTTCAGCTTTACCAGGCGCACAATAATTGAACTAGATGACCCTGAGTTTAAGACTATGTGAATATAGCTCTGTATTGAATACTGTAGCAAATATTAAGGCTAGAGTTCAAGCCCTCAAAGGGCCCATAGTCTAGCTATAGAAATAAAGTGAACGCATGATGCAGTTCAAAAATACTGCATTGCAGTTTGTAACTGGATGCTCAACTGAGTGATGCACAGACTTGTACCCATTCACATAATTCTACCACTTCAGAGTAGTGTGTAGATACTTCCAGTATTCAAACAGACCCCCACCTAGGACCCCCGATTTAGCAGTTTCTATGTGACAGCTGTTTTATGATTGATTGGGATGAGGTGGTGGCTACAGATAAGCTGTAATTCTCTTTTTTCTCTAGTGTGGATCTATGAATGATTTGCACGTAAGGGTCTGGAGAAAATGGACTCACTGGATTAGAAGGAGTAATGTGGAAATCGTGGGAAGACAAATGGACCCATGAAAGCCAGGTCATACTTTCTCCTTGATGGCACAGGCTGGGGGTCTCTTACGGGTATAAGCAGGGGAGCAAAGTGATGAACTGATTTTGTGAAGAAGTCATGGAGCGGTGGTGTGCACTCTCAAAGGATTTAGTTAAAATAGTCCTGATATTATCTTGGAATAAATTGATGTGGGCCTGGCCCAAGAGGGTTACAGCAGAGCCAAGTAAGCACAGTTAGGAAGGAAGAAAGGCTTGGCTGTAGGCAAGAACGCAGAGCAGAGTTAGGGAACAGCTTGGTTTCCTGGTTAACAAGACAGTGTTGTTAAAGGGGAGTTGCCATTCAGGGCCTCCTGGTCTTGCCACGTCATTCCCTGTGCCTCTGCTGTCTGCTTTCCATCACTTTGTTTCCTTTAGATCCCTTTTATGGAAAAATGGTTCTTTCTGTGAAACTGTTGGAGTTCCAATTCCCCAGAAAAATTCACATATATAATTATCCTACTATTTCAGGTTGGTTCATAGGTACTCCCAGCATTCTCCCTGAAGTCACCAGGTAGAGAATTCCTGGGACTTCTGAGGTGGTCCAGTGGTTAAGATGCCATGCTTCCAATGTAGAGAGCTCTGCTTCATTTCTTGGTCGGGGAAATTGATAAAATTCCTCATGCCACACTGCATGGCCAAAAGATAAAAATAATATTTTTTTAAATCCCAAGAAAAGGGACTTCCCTGATGGTCCAGTAGCTGAGACTCCATGCCCCCACAGCAGGGGGTTTGGGTTCTGTCCCTCAGCAGGGAACTAGATCCAGTGTGCCACAACTAAGACCCCATGCAGCCAAATAAATAATTGAATTTTATTTTTAAAAAATTCCTCATGTGGCAACTATTTTATGATTGGGTTAAGGCTGGCTCTAACCATACATTCTTTGAACTTTTTTTTGTAAACTTACAAAAATATTCAGAATACCAGTCTACCATTGTTGTATTGAAATTAAGATCATGGTCTCTTTGCCACAAGATGAACTGATGATTCAGGATGTCGGTGGTGCTAAGGCTTGTGCCTTGGAGATGGAGGCTTTTCTGCAAAGGGCCCTAGAACCAAAGAGCAAACTGTTTCTTTGTACAGAATGTTAGGTTCTAATCCTTTTATGCTAAGTAGTAGGCTAATCTCCCTTTTAACAACACCCATGTCTGCCTTTGCAGAGTTGATGGTTTTATCTTCTAGTGGGAAAGCAGTAGCATCTCATACAGGAGAATTTCAAACTTGACAAGAGTTTTCTGCTGATCTGAATGGGGTTCCTGTCCCATGCTATAGCTTCTAGAAGCTTCTAGAAGTAACCTAAAAAGCACAGTTTTCATCCCTCTCCTTTACTATTGCCTCTGTGTATGTGTGCAGACGTTACTCACTTTTCCTGGCTGGCAATGATTTCTGTCCGTTATTGACACACTGGTCGTTGCCATCTTTGTGCTGTGGCTGCTTGGAGAAGAAAGCCTCCGACAGGCACAGGCTGCGTTCTGCCCCACTGCTTCCTTTCTCCCGGCCGGCCTGAGCTCCAGCCTGCCTTTGTGAGAAAGCAGCTATTAAGCAGACACAGCAGGCGAAGTTTCGAAGTCAGGAGTTTCATTCCTTGCCTAATGAAAAGGGATGTTGAGCTGTGGTTTCAGCCTGCAGGAAGCGTGGGGAGAGGAGTAGCCATTTGCTCGGTGGAGCAGGCATTGGTGGAAAGCAAACCCACTACCTTCTATACCCTCCCAGGTCTTAAAAGTCAGAGTGCCCCCAAACCTAGGCCACAGAAGCTGAATTATGTAAGATACGGAGATTGCCCCACCGAGAAGTCATGACAAGGCAGCAGAAGCAGGATCTCGTTTTCATTTTCTGTATATACAGCTGTTAGTAGATAGGCATGTCATATATGCACTTTGCATCCTGGAAGAAAAAGGTGCATAGTATATTCCTTTCAGGAACAGCACTGTGGTGAGCCTACTGCTCTTGGTGTTTGATCCTTACTTCTTTGAGATAAGAGCAGGTATTACTGCACTGAGTTGTTCCCACAGATCCTCTCTCTCTAGAAGCCCTTATGTCAGACTGATGGAGGTTTTCTGGGAATGGCTCACCCAGGGCCCTTTCTGCAGCAGTGGACAAACAAGGACCAAAGCAACCGCAGCACCTGGGTCTCTCTGAGCGGGCATGAGACCATTTAGCAACTTAGTCAGTGAGCCCTCACACTGTGCAGCCTGGGTCCAGTGTACCATTCACTCTTTAGAGGCTGTCCTGGATTGGGGGGGCGGGGGCAGCATTTGTAGTTAGTATCTACAGATAATAATAAAAAAAGCTTTCACTTTTGTCTCTGTTTTGTTAAACTAACAAAACTATTTCTCAGCTTAAGTATGATCTGCTGTTGTTTAGTCGCTCAGTCGCGTCCGATTCTTTGCGATCCCATGGACTATAGTCTGCCAGGCTCCTCTATCCGTGGGATTTCCCAGGCAAGAATACTGGAATGGGTTGCCATTTCCTTCTCCAGAGGATCTTCCTGACCCAAGAGTTGGACCTGGGTCTCCTGCCTTTCAGATAGCCACCTGGGAAGTCCTTAAATATGATATTGCCTCCTGAGTGTAAATGAAATGTACACAATGTGCCTGAAATCTTATCTAATTTAGCAATTGTATCTAAAGTATGAAAAGATGAAGTCTTTGAAGGTTTTTCCAAAATTAATGCCTGAATGCAACCAAGTATCTAATAATAATCTTTTTAGGAGCAAGGTCCTAAACAAGGTCCTACTCATCTCCATCACGTCAGTGATGCTGTCCAACCATATCATCCTCTGTTGTCTCTTCTCCTCTCGCCTTCAATCTTTCCCAGCGTCAGGGTCTTGTCCAGTGAGTCGGGTCTTTGCATCAGGTGGCCAGAGTATTGGAGTTTCAGCTTCAGCATCAGTCCTTCCAATGAATATTCAGGACTGATTCCCTTTAGGATGGATCGGTTGGATCTCCTTGCAGTCCAAGGGACTCTCAAGAGTCTTCTCCAACACCATAGTTCAAAAGCATCGGTTCTTCAGTGCTCAGCTTTCTTTATAGACCAACTCGCACATCCATGCAGGACTACTGGAAAAACAATAGCCTTGACTACACAGACCTTTGTTGGCAAAGTAATGTCTCTGCTTTTTAATATGCTGTCTAGGTTGGTCATAGCTTTTCTTCCAAGGAGCAAGCATCTTTTAATCTCATGGCTGCAGTCACCATCTGCAGTGATTTTGCAGCCCAAGAAAATAAAGTCTGTCACTGTTTCCATTGTTTCCCCACCTATTTGCCATGAAGTGATGGGACCAGATGCCATGATCTTAGTTTTTTAAATGTTGAGTTTTAAGCCAACTTTTTCACTCTCCTCTTTTACTTTTATCAAGAGACTCTAGCTCCTCTTTGCTTTCTGCCATAAGGGTGGTGTTATGCGTATCTGAGGTTATTGATATTTCTCCCAGCAGTCTTTATTCCAGCTTGTGCTTCAGCCAGTCTGGCATTTTGCATGATGTACTCTGCATATAAGTTAAATAAGCAGGGTGACAATATACAGCCTTGATGTGCTCCTTTCCAATTTGGAACCAGTACATTGTTCCATGTAAGATTCTAACTGTTGCCTTTTAACCTGCATATAGGTTATATAGGAGGCAGGTCAGGTGGTCTGGTATTCCCATCTCTTGAAGGATTTTCCACAGTTTGTTGTGATCCACATAGTCAAAGGCAAGGAAGCAGAAGTAGATGTATTTCTGGAATTCTCTTGCTTTGATGGCAATTTGATCTCTAGTTCCTCTGCCTTTTTAATATTAAGACTTAATTTTAAAGAATTCTGGTTTGTTTCAGATGTGATATGCATACTGTTATCCATATTTTCTGTTTGGAGTATGATGGTTTTTCCCCTTGGAGAAGTATGTTTAACCTTGGTTAAGTCCTAAATTTCTGCTTATGTCATAAAGCTCCTTTGGGAATCATAGAGAGAAAGAATTTTAGGTTTACCACCTCTCTGCTTTTTACAAAGAACCTGTTTTCTGACTTACTGCCCAGGCCCTGTTCTTTTTTCCTCGTAGTATATGAGGTGCTCTCCAGCCCCCAAGAGAGGCCAGGCGTTCAGCAATGTTCTCACATGAACCATCTGTTTACTGGGTAGGCCTGTTTATTTTGGTTGTCCTGATTTTTACAACAGGAGAAGGCTGTAGGCAGTTTGTGCCCCCACAGGACCTGCAGAAAGCTAAGCATGCCTCGCCCTGAAGGGAAGCAACTTACAAGTGGGGTGACGGTGAGCTTGCCCTGCCTCACAGAAGGTTTGTTCCCAAGACTCCTCCTTCGAGTTTATGGTAGCAAAATGGGGAAAGCTTGTTGGTGGCAGGGGAGACTGTAGAAACAGAACACAGTCTGAATACACACAGGGCTTAGGAGCTCAAAGAGTTGAAGCTACTGTTAGTGTGGAGATCAGGGGCTAAACCTTGAGAATCAGCCCCCATCTGTGGTCATCATCAGATTCCCTGAATGATAAAGCACTGGACTAAAATTAAATGGAGAAATTCTGACCCACTTGTAATATCTAAAGCCCTTGCCTTGATTCAAATTCAGGAGGAACTGTGGCATTCAAGGAACTTGGGAATGTTTTCTTTCCATTAACAGTTCAGAGTAGAGTGAGTTACAGTTTTTTTTAATTCTGTATTTTGATTTCTTCCCTCATCATGGAATGGAAACTGAGTAGAAAGGGAAGTGTTTTGTTTGTTGTTTCTAAACAGAGAATGTTTCAGATAAGTTGAGTAAGAGATAGGTCCCCTGGGTAGAAAAGGAGGCAAGTGATGAGGGCCACCTATGTAAGAAATGACTGTTCCACTTTGCACTCAGCAACTCCCACCCAGTTTGATTTGTGAATTGGATTTAGAAAGTTAGGACTCGAAAGTAATACCTTAGTTCTCTTCGTTCGTGGAGCCTGAGTATGAGGAAGGCTGCAGTGTGGTTCATAGCGTGAGGGTCTGACACTTTGACCCTGGTCTGGGCAGTTTACTTTAACACTTTCTCTGTGATATGGAAACCCTAGAAAGTCTAGTTCATGAAGCAGACACATTCCTGAATCTTTCTCTGTCCCTAAACACAAATGTTCCTTACATGGCAATATGCACAAAGTGTTAATCACTCAATCATGTCTGACTCTTTGCAACCGCATGGACTATAGCCTGCTCTGTCCATGGTATTTCCCAGCAAGAATCCTAGAGTGGATTGCCATTTCCTTCTCTAAGTATTCGAGAAGGTCTTGACTAATTGCTTAGTGCTGTACCATCACCTTTGAGTCTGTGGTCCTTCACTGTTACACAAGTGATCAGGTCCCTGAAGCTACCACTCAAGGGATTAGGACACAAAAGGTAGGAGATTGGACCAATTCAATTAGGACACATTGGACCGATCCAATTAGGATGTCAAAGGTGGTCAGATGTGTGTTGCAGGATCCCCTGCTAAACTCATTGTCATTATAACCTGAGACATTGAAAATGAGGCTTATTCTCAATTATGCACCTTTGCTAATTTCTTCCCGATTTAGTTATTACTTATTGGCCATGCTGCACAGCTTGCATGATCTTAGTTACCCAACCAGGGATTGATCCCAGGTCAGGCAGTGAAAGCACTGCGTTCTTAACCACTGGACTGCCAAGAAACACCCTTCTTCCCCCATATTAAAAAGACTTCTGTACAATATTGTTTCATTCAGAGCAATTTATCTTTTTACCTGGGAGAAACTTATTTCCATTAGAATTGGACCGCTAGGTACATATATTGCATTGAAAATGTTTCATGTGATTAAACCCAGAAAGAAACATTATTACTTCAAGAAACATTATTACTTCTGTTTTTTAGGAATGTGCTCTTCCAACTGATTCTTCTTTTATGCCTGGAACAATGCCTTTCATTTGGAGACAAGTTAGGGAGCTCTCTCTGATAACAAGGTGAACAGCTGGCCTTAACTAGCAGCCAAGCCATGGTTACTGGGCTTAGGGGAAGAGCAGACGTGTACCCTCCACACCATGGAATGTTCTGGACAACACCAGCTACTCAGCAGTGTGCCCTGTGTAGTCACACATGCCCAGTGAACTAACCTCTCTTTTGCCCCCTTTCCCACCCTCCTTACCCCTTCCCACTGTGGTTTGTATTTTCATTGAGCGCTTTTTCCCCCTTTCTCTTTCTTTACAGAGCTATTAAGAATGGCAAAGGACTGCATAGCAAGAAGGAAGTGCCTATCCACCGGGTCGCAGACATATCTGGGGTGAGTTGTGTCGTTGAATGGAGCCATGTGACTTCGAGGCGCCAAGAGCTTGGCTGCTGCTTCACTGAAGGGCCTCCGCTTATGTGTTTTCTGTAGCTCATTTGTTTTCAGGCACTGAATGTGAGTTTTTCCACGGCTTCTGCTAATGCCTCTGTAGAGATCCTGTTTTATTCTCTGGGAAAACAGAATTTAAACCAGGGCATAAAACCTCCCAGCTCTCCACCTGAATTTTTACTGAGTTGCTTTTCCATTCTCTTATTATCATGAGTTAGAAGATAATTCTCCCGAGTTGTGTTAAAATGAAATTACCTTAAATAAAAAAAAGTCCTGTTTAATTCTGTTACTGCAAAGTCTTAGTGAAAAAAAATGTCAAATATAGATTTTCAGACAAGTTTAGGAATTAATCCTAATGAATGAGGCTGGAGAGGTGTGAGCATCCTTTGAGCTAACAGGTCTACTAGATGATAGAAAAGAAGAGGTGATGTGGATACTTTAGAGCTGCCTAAAGGCTGTGCCCAAGTGACTGTTTGTGACTAGGATGTTAACTTGCATATTTAGGAACTTCTGTGTCTGAATTAGATACTGTTGTTAATTGAGACAGTTTATTCATTTATTCAGCAAGTGCCTACAGTGCCTGGAACTGTTCTCAACAGTGAGGATATAACAGTGAACAGGACAGATGAAGACAGATAAGGTCCCTACATGCAAGCACTAAAGAAAGACGGCAGCAGTGCCAGGGAGCGACCGCTTGGAAGAGACATAGAGCAGCCCAAGGCGGGAGTGAGGGTTCTGAGTTTGATTTTGATCAGAGGGCCAGGGAAGACGTGTTGGCTGTCAGTTTCGCCCTCTATTCCTGGGACACACGCCATCCAGTTCTGCTCCCATAGTCACTACTGGGTTAGGGTGGGCTCCAGGTCCTGTGTAGAGAGAGCACGTAGCCCAGGGAACATGACAGAGGAGGAGCTCGTCAGCCTCAGCTTGGCCATTTGGACAGCTGGCCCTGGGCACCAAGAAGAAAATGCTATTGTCAACAGAAGCTCAGCCGAGCCCACAGCAGTGATGAATTCCAGTGTATCTTGTTCTGTTGTGTTCCCAAGCCTGACTCAGGCTCTACCTGTAGTTCCTTGTGATGACTTCTAAACCCACCTGGCCAGCTCTCTATTGCCTGAGTGTGGTGTTCCCCTGTGGGCTTCAATCACTGGGATTCTGTTAAACTTTCCCTCTCTGTAGCAGTCACTGCATACTACAGGTTGTACAGTGTGGCCTATATTAATTGCTCTTCAGTCAAAATATCATGCCACTGTTGATCAAATGAGGTACGTTGCTGTGCATCCCTCATAGCTGAAGTCTGGCGTTTGAGCTGCAAGTGACTATGTTATATCTGCTGAGGCTCATGTTTCACAGGTGATTTTCCCTGGCATCAGGCCAGTTTTCTCTCTTGTTTACCATGCTGAGAAATTGTTCATGTGTGTATTAATTTCTCTCTATATCTGCTGTGGCCTTCTCAGCCATATTTCTTTTAATGTCATTCTTTTGGTCAAATCAAAGGGTAATTTCTGCTGTGATTTTTTAACTGCATGGGCGGGGGGTGTTGTATTCTGGGAAACATAGTGGTGGCATATGAGAGCAGGAAACATAGTGGTGGCATATGAGAGCAGATGTGCCCGCCGCAGAGCTCTTGCCTGGCCCACACTCTGAGGCCATCCAGAAGCGGAATTGAGCCTTGGGACGGTGCTCTGTTTCGGCCTGCAGGGTCCATGTCCGTGCTTAGAGTGCCCACTGGGGTGGAGGTGAGGCCCTTGACGGCTTTTTGAAGCAGAGTTACGCTTGTTGTGGGATTGTCCTCTTGGCATTCCCAGCAGTGTCCTAGATCATCAATGCTATCTTCAGATCTCATGCTGCCTCCTACCTTGATGTGTTTCCTTTGTGTGGGTTTTGTGTTTTGGTAGCCATGAATCTTAGGAAACTTGTCTTCATGATCCGCCCCCCAAAAAACTGTAGTTCAGTTTCATACGTACTTTTATTCTCTTTGCTGCCTAGATATTGGAGAATTGGTTTGTTCTTACATTACTCAAAAATAAATGCAAGTCAAACTCCTCTACTTACCACATAAATAAAAGAGGATAGCTGGATCACGTAGGAGGGTGAAAGTGAAAAAGCTATTCCATTCAATAGATGTCAGAATGACCTTGTCCACCTTCATCACACATTATTCAGTTTAGATTAAAGGCTTTTTTGGTGCCCTAACAGAAGAGTTTTGTCTCCCTTTTCTAACCTTCTCTTCCTTCTGTCACAGTATCACGTTCAGGATGTGTGTGTTGAATTCTTTTGCACTATTTAAGTGTGATGTACGGGTCTCCAGTTTCCTGAAGTGTTCCGGTGATATTACCAAGGGACCCAGGGTCAGGTGGGGTCAGTCAGGCCTGTGGTTTACATCCAGGTGAGCTGACAAACATTGGAATAAAGGTCATCTGATACAAACATGTGTAATGGTTCCATTAAAGTTTGTAAAATTTTTTTAATCTTTGTGCCCCTCCCTCCCCTCGTTGGCCACCCTCTCAGTTGCAGGCTGTGGTAAATGGCAGTGCTCACTGAGCCAACAGTATATGCCGTATGCCAGCACGATGTTGACTGTGAATTGATATTCATGCAGGACCTCTCACCCCACCCCAGGACACATCCTTGAGAGAGAAAAAGATGTATGCTCTTAATATTTTGTTTTCTAAACACACTCAAATAATATGCTCTGTGGAGGAAGTTATATATCATGATTGGGAGACAGATAACCCATAAACTTGTTCTGGTCTTAATGGCCTCCCACTCTTAGAGTTGGGTTTCTACCCAGTGTTCCTAGCTCTTCTCTTCTGTTTTGTAAAAACTATTTCAACGGGTCAGGGTTGGAGTGCAGGAAGATGCCTCCTGTGGAGAGTTAGCAAGTGCAAGACCTGCTTGGCTGACTCCCTGCTGTGGGAAGTTAAGTAGCCAGGTGTAGGAGTGAGTGCTGACTCTCTGCTTGGGCAGATGGGATGCTGGCCTCATCCTATGGCGCTGAAGCAAGCAGGCCATTCACGTGCATCCGTCGCCTTCCCCCGGGCCGGGACGGGACGGGACTGGTAGATGCTGGCTGCCGAGCATGCTCTCTAACTTGGAGTTCTCTTGTCCCCAGTTGGGCTCTTACGTAAGCACTCATTACAGGCTTTTCTTTTTTTTTTTTTTTTTTGACTTTTCAAAAATGTTACGACGGCTCCCCAGTGTTTAGATTGTGTTGGGTTTTGATTTTTGTTAAAGTGGATGATTTTTGACATCAGTGTCAGCGGAAGGTAATGTTTTGCATAAGGTTCATGGCATCTGTAGTGCCAGATGCACGAACCTACCTTTTGACTGGGGCTAGGATAAACTTGACTCTTCTGCATCTCTGCTCCTGTTTTTCAGGGTATCCACTAAGAGGGAAAAAAAATCTGGGAGTTTGGGTCCTGAAACAGTTGCTGGTTTCCTTTATTTCTGATTTTTGCAAGGTGAAGGAAGTAGGCTATGACACGCACCTATCACCGCAGTCCTTGTTCCCCTTGTCCGCTACCCCTCCAGGCCAGGACAGTTCTGTGAGCATGAAACCCACTGAGATTCTGATCGACTTGGTGCTAGATCTGATTGCATTTATAGAGTGGTTCTGTGGCAACTGCTTCCTTCATTCAACCCTGTTTTCATTATTCATGCCTTTTCTTTCCCCCTGATCCTGTCTCCACTCCCCACCTCTCCGACACACAAAAAGTCAGAATTCGAGTTAGTGGAATGTAAGGCTGTTGCTTATCTCTGGGTTATTATTGTTTTTGCTGTAGCCTACTCTGTAATAAATACAATCTCCCGCAGATATAACGTGCAAAACAGGCAATAAAATGTGGCTGGTGCCTGGCTTACTGTTGTTCTGGTAAATCAGACAAATCAATTATAGTTCTGAGGTGGGAGAGAGCGCCCCACTCCTCAGGCTGCAGCCCACGTGCACCGGTTTCTCCTCTGCCCCGCTCACTGGCACCGGGTGTGTCCTAGTGACCACTGGACCGTCCCTCTGTTCGCTGTTGTGTCGTTTCCTCTCGGGTGCGTGTGGAGTATGTGTGTTTGCTGAGGACACCACGAGAGACTAGAGCCTCGTCCAGCATCCTATCCACTCCAGCCACATTTCTAACAGTCCCCGAACGGGTCCGGTTACTAGGATGGGCCATTCCACCTCCCGAATGTCTTCTGCATTTCCGTGATATGGAATCCTGACAACTCAGAAGCAGGTTTTGCTGTTTTATTCTGTTCTTGTATTCCCACAGAGCTCACTTCAAAATTGTCTTCTTTGCTCACATTACATAGTCACTTCCTAGTAACCTCCTCTGGCCATGACTGGTTTTTGTTGGAAATGCATGCTATTACTAATACGAATGTGATGAACCATGGCCTGCAATAGTCCAAAGACTGGCCATGGGGGTGGGAAGTGGATGGGGTGGGGCAGTGTTAGGTTTTCAGGTCCTTATTTCTCCATTAAATTGTGAAGCAAAGACCTGCAGAGTTGGCCAGTGAGGGTCTCACATGTAAATACAGAAGATGGAAGTATTCCTTTAGAATAAATTACCAGGTAGGATGTTAACCATGTCCTCCTGACCTCTGCCTCCAGGTTCTGGTTTTTCAGCGCCTTTTTCAACTTGATTAGCTGTGTTGCCTTGTCCTCAGGGTATTGGCAGCAGCCTTTCTGGTGGAGGCTTATGAACTGTTACAGAGGTTGTCTTTTTTTAGCTCCCAGTGGAGTTGGGCCTCAATGTAAGAGTTTTAAAATATTTTTGGCCGAAGAGATTTAAAATATGGTTTGTCCAGCAAGTCTGGGGAAGGTGTACAGTCACACGGGAGCTTTATAACTTAGATCTGTGTTAACTTTTCCCCTGTGTGTATTCCGATTTGGCTTGTTTAGATTGCTGACTCTAAGATTCCGCTCAGCTTCTCATCACCAGTGACTTGCTAGTACCAATGCTCCTTTCTTGTTTTCATAGCTCTTGCCTCTTTGGCTCTCCCTTAGCCTCTGAATAGCCTCCTTAATATTCGAAGGTCCCTTTTGTGCTGATTGCACAAGGTCACTGCCTGGGAGTTCGGTTGCTTAGCCCTTGAGCTCCCTTCACACCTTGTATTTGCTCCCCTGGGGAAATCCCAGAGGAACCTCGTCCTGCAAGAGCCAGCACCCTGGCTGCTGACCTTGCTGCTGGAAGCCGCGTGTGCTCCATGAGGTTGACAGCCCCTTACGGGGAAGGCATGCTGAGTGCCAGTGCTGGGTTCCCACATGCTATTTGGCAGCTCTGGTTTTTGCCCATTTCAGGAAAGGTGCTTTTCTCTTTGTTCCACTCCTCCTCTCCCCCCACAGAAGATTCTTGAACTCATGTCACTCCAGTCGGACTGCAAGGTGCAGCTCATCAACCAGCAGTCTCCCAGCTCAGAAACTCAAGGCAACTGTGTTCCAGGCAACTGCAACAGCAGAGTGGCCGCCACACTGGGAATCTCTTCCTTCCTCCATCTACTGAGCCTCTTTCCTTTCTCCATCCCCTCCCCCACTCCTCTCCCATTCCCTCCTGGCCTCCCCATCCTCCCATCTCTCCCCACAGCTCTCTTCTCCCGTCTCCTTCTGCAAGAGAGCTTGTAAGCAGACTTTGATTGTGGAGGAGTTGGCTTCAGCTGGTCACCCTCCCTAATGGCCAAGGGCATCGCTTTATGGCCTTTTGTCCATAGTTCTTGCAACCCTAGGAGTCCTGTGTGGCCAGTTCTTGTTTTGTAAAGCTCTCCTATTCACACTCCCCAGAACTGCAGCAGTATCCGTCTCTCCTTCTAAAGAAACCCAAAAGCATTTATGCTTTCCATGGGAATAAGAGAGACGTCTATCTTTCTTAGACTGAACATGTTTCTGAATGAAATTGCAAAGAAATGCTGGAATTTTAAAAAGATTGTATTTCAGCTTCTATCACAGTTAGTGGTTGTATTTAAGCACCTCCTTTTACAAATTTAATCCAGTTTTCAACTGAGTTCTATTGTTGATTTTTTTTTTTTTTTTTTTTTTGCGCTGTCAGACACTAAATGTAGGACATATTCTCTCACCTCTTTTATTTAGTTGGGAACATCACGAGAAATTGTTAGTAGAATTTGAAACTGGCAAGATGATTATTGGGTATCCTTACAGTGGAATGCTGGGTGCTACCTGGTAAACCCTTTGGGGTTATCTGATGCTACAGCCCCTTTGCTTTTATCTGGGTTGTTTTGCATGCCTATGGAGAGAGAATTTCACTTGAAAACCTGATAAGGAAGCAAATGATTCCTGTTTGTATAAATGTGGTCCTGGATAAAAGAGGAAGCATTAGTCACTAAGTCATGTCCAATTCTTTTGTGACACCATGGACTGTAACTCACCACGCTCCTCTGTCCATGAAATTCTCCAGGCAAGAATACTGGAGTGGGTTGCCATTTCCTTCTCCAGGATATATATATCTATATATCTCCTCCAGACCCTGCTTTGAATCACTTATAAAATCTTTCTGATTCCTTCATTAATAAGTGGATTAATAAAATTTTGACACATCTTCATTTTCTATTAAGAGGGGAGGCAATTGCAAGGACAGGAGAGCAACACCAGACTACTTCTAACATTGTTTTTATTGGCTCTTCTATACCTGAAAATGTGAAGAGTCATTTGGTTGCAGAAGTTCTTTTAAGAAATAAAGTTCTAAAGTGAATATGTCTCTTTCATCTGCAAAATGCCCCATTCCATGCCCCTGCCTTTCTTGGTCTTCTGTTTTCATCACCAACAGGCTTTTGTGTTGGAAAATTCAGGTGTCTTAGTAAGTTGACATAGAAGGACTGGACATTGAGGACAGGGCCCTGTGTCTAGACATGTATTCCAGCTCTTAAATTCAGCACCTCTGAAGATATATTTGATCAGGTGACTTGCCCAGAGGTGGACCATTGTTAGAGACAGGGTTTTTTTTTTTTTTTTCTTGCTGCTTCAGTAAAATGTCTTACTTCCAAAATAATCTGTAGACTTGATGTGCTCCTACAGTGAATTCTGTTTTCAGGAAGTTTTTCTGCCACACATTTGTCTAGTTCCCTTCTGATTTCTTGTTTAACTGACTTCACTCAGAGGGATGCATAGAAATGAGCTCTGAGAAGCAGAGTCCTCCCTTTCATTTAAGTGGCCTGAGCTATAGTTTTTTTGTCTTCCTTCCTTTGTTCAAAGAAAGGAGAGAGGAAATCGAGGGAGTCCTGGAGCATTTCTTCCAAAGAAAAAATAACATCTGTTTTCAGAGAGTTGCCTGTGGTATAGACTCTGCTTCCACTGGTTCACATTCTCAGTTCTCTTTTCTGTTCTCTGGGCATATGGGGAGATTGTTCTATGAGTCTGTTTCGTGGGTCCAAATTGGCTGAATGAGCCTGATACAGGCCTGGCTAAATGAATGTTCGGGTATGCAGGAGGCAGTTGATAAAATTTCTGATTCCCAGGTTCAGGTGTGCAACTGGGTTGTTCGATTTGTGCCATGACTGCCAAGTGATGTGATAAAACCTGAAACCTTTCTGCCCAGCCATGGCTTCACTCTCCACTTCCCCATCATAACACTACTTAGCCCTAGATTGAACTCATTTTGTCCTGTGGCTATCGCTTATATAAACATCTCAAAGTAAGTCATTTTACTAACACAGACATTCTGCTTACTCGAGTTTTAAGGCTTTATTTAGCATGCTTCCAGCTTATTCCCTGCAGAATGTTGTACAGAATGTTGGACACTCCTCGCAGTGTTGACTTCCAGATAAATATCCTTGAATCAGACCTTAGTGCAACTTTGAAATTACCTAGTAATTTTGTGCCTCAATTCCTCATGAAAAGGGTATTCTCAGGAATAAATGATAGAATTTGTATTATAAGGTTAGATTTAGGAGTGTTTGAATTTGGAGGAAGACCAGTGTTCTCTTGTAGGACATTACGGCAACATGCCTGGCTACTTCAAACACCATAGAGAATATTTTCATATCCATTCTATTCTATTATTTCAAGTTGCCAGTCCGCTGACTCCAAGTGCATTATTGATGAGCTCTTTTTGAGTAACTGTCTTTTCTCTCCTGGCCATGTCCTCCTCCTTCTTCAGGGTGTTTCTCTTTTTCCTGGCAATTTTCCCCTTTGATCTTCACTGCCTTCTCATGGTGCCTTCCTTCAGCATTTACACAATCACTTATTACCTAATTTTGTATTTGTTAATATATTGATTGGTAACTGATCTTAGTTGACATATGTACAATGATCTTCCTTAGTAGTTGCTAAACTCCTGAGAAAATGATATCTTTTTTTATATCTCTTTACAGAGCTTGATTTAGATCTGATTTACCAAGGGAAGACCTAAACAGAATGAAACTGCGTTTGAACAAATGTGACCCCCTAGATCCTAGATGTATGGTTAACTGTGCTGGTTAGTCACTAGAAGTGAGAGTCTGGTAAAAGGATGCAACGGGAGGATGGCCTGTGTTCTAGAATAGAGCAGCAGTATGGAAAACCTGGTTAGCAGCATGAGCCCGAGGATTAGATCGCCAAATTCACATCTTGGCTCAGTGTTTTTATTACTCTGTCACCTTGAAGTTATTTAACCTCTCGGTGCCATAGTTTTCTCACCTGTAAAATGAATGTAATAAGGGCCCTTGTTACCTCATTAGGTTGTGGTGTGCTTCAATGAGTTAATACGCCCAAAGTATTTAGAACCGTTGACCTAATGAGAGAGACCAATGGTTCATGTGGTGGTGGTGGTGATTAAAAGGCGGGGCGTTCTGCCTAGCATACGGAAGTTCCTTGAAAATGATCCATCCATCCTCATTGGTAATATTTGTATTGCAAACTTTTTATCTAGTTCAAGTCCCAAACTATACTCCTGCTCTCCTGAATTCTTTTACTGCCTCTTCATCTCTCCTTGGCATTTAGCATATTCTGTCTAGCTCGTGTTTTAGATGGATGATCAAACAATAAGTATTGAAAGCTTATTATAGCCCCCGGCTTCCTTTTTGGCTCAGACAATGAAGGATCTTCCTGAAATGCAGGAGACCCCCGGGGTTCAATCCCTGGGTCTAGATGATCCCCTGGTGAAGAAAATGACAACCCACTCCAGTATTCTTGCCTGGAAAATCCCATGGATCGAGAAGCCTGGTGGTCTGCAGTCCATGGGGTCCCAAGAGTCAGTCACAACTGAGAGACTTAAACTTTATTATATTCCAGGCACAGTGCTGGGTGTTGAGGATGCAGCATTCCAAAGGACAGGTGCAGTCCTTCGAGGTCATATGCAACTGGGTCCCTAATTAGAACTGTAATAGAAGTGTGAAAGTGTTTTAGCTCAGTTGTGTCCAACTCTTTGTGACCCCATGGACTGTAGCCTACCAGGCTCCTCTGTCCATGGAATTCTCTAGGCGAAAATACTGGAGTGGGGAAAAAAAATACTGGAGTGGTTTGCCATTTCCTTCTCCAGAGAATCTTTCTGACCCAGGGATTGAATCTGCATCTCTCCTGCATTGCTGGCAGATTCTTTACCATCTGTGCTACCTGGGAAGTTATTGACCTAACTTGAGACTTGTATCATCACAGTTGTACCCTCTTCCATGTGGTCAGAGACCATGTTTTAAGTGATTTTAAGTTGAGGGCTAAAGAAGAAATTAGTTGGAGGTCTTATTCAGAGCTGAAGGATATAATTATATACAGACGGTCCTGTGGCAGAAAGTGGCACACAAGTGTGGTAATGAAGTCAGCATTTCTCACTTCATTCTGGCCACTCTGCGGAATGAACAGTAGCTTTACTATCTTTACCTGGTTAGGGGAAGACTTCACAGTGTACTGGGGAGGGGCGGGTACTGAATGGTGGCTGGAACTAGGTTTTTGGCAGGGAATGAAGAAAAATAAGTGTGAGATCTACTTTGATAGAAAAACTAGTAGAATTTGGCCATTGCCTGGATCTGGAGGTCCTGGTAGAGAATGAAAGGGGGTGTCAGGCATGTGTCTCCTAATGTCCAGCACAAATAACTGTTGGTGCTGCTTTTCCCGTATCATAATTTTCCTCCCAAATATATGCCACAAGGGTTTGCAATTCTGACCTTTTAAAATTGAGGTAACCATGGACTGTTCAAATGGTCCAAGGCCAGAAAAGTGGATGGGCTTCATGCATGAGTTAGTCCTGTTGGATGAGTGTACAAAATTACCCAGAGAGTTAAGGGAGAAGAGGGGTCCCTAGGTCAAGCCCTTTATCTCCAGATTTTAAAGACTCTTTAAAGGGAATTTCCCAAGCTGTGAGGGGAAAAATCCTAGAAACTGAAAAGTAAGAGCCTCATGACACTAGTGACAGCCATAATTATTAATATGTATGCACCGTTGGAGACAGAAATAGCACTGATATGAGATCCTTAGCTGAAAAAGAAGTATCTTGACCAAAACCCTTGGTCTGAATTCTCTGCCATCAATCACATATTCTAGGGTACATAGTTTCCGCTGGTAGTCTAGAGCCTGGGAGTCTCACATTGACAACCTCAATACAGTATCCAGATGCAAATACATCATATCCAAGTTGTAAAGTCACTGGTTGGGGGCGGCATGAAATCTGTGTTTTTCTTTAGGAAGAATTACAGCTCCCAAATATACCCCAAGAAACAACATGTCTAGCAACTTTAAAGTTGTTTTTCTTTAAGGATAGTTTATTGTTTAGCCTGTTATCACACATTTTTCTTGTATGTGTGGAGTTCTGGGTGCTTTTTTTAAATTTTATTTTATTTATTGTTGGGTGCACTGGGCCTTCGTGGTTGCACATGGGCTTTCTCCGGTTGCGGTGAGCACGGCCTCTCATCGTGGTCGCTTCTCTTGCTGCGGAGCACAGGCTCTAGAATGTGTGGGCTTCGGTGGTTGCAGCTCAAGAGCCCAGTAGTTGTGGCCCAGTGGATTAGTTGCCTCTCAGCATGTGGAATCTTCCCGGACCAGAGATTTGAACCCATGTCCCCTGCATTGGCAGGCAGATGCCTAACCACTGGGCCACCACCCTTCTAAATACTTTTAGTTAAATATCTCTGAGCCCAAAGTCATGCTCTTTACATCATGCTGCTGACTGTGCTAGGAACACATTTTCTTATCCTCCCATCGTGCAACTCGTGATTTTGGTTTTTCATGGAGTGTCGACCCTCCTTGTGGCGCTAGACCACCACTGTCTAGGTTAAACGCTCATTCCTCAGGAGAGCTGCTTCGTTTGCTGCCGTCAGTGCCATAAAGCTCTGTGCTTCAGATGCCGTTTTTGAAGGCGACATGGATCATGTTTCTCACGCAGTTTTAGGTTGGGATGTTTTCCAAATCAGTTTCCCAGGCTTTATTACAGTGACCATAATATTTATTTGTCTCAAAATATATGGAACAATTATGAAGAACTAATTCACTCAAGAGAATGTTGACTCTTGGCTCTTAAATTATCTGACCTGAATAATTTGCAAGTTTATCTGGGCAAAATCAAATCAGCCCCAGAATGCTAATATATTTTCTTCTTTTAAAAACAAAAACTTTCATATTTCTTAACACAAGTTTTCTGTCAAAATTTTTGTTTTTAAGTGCCTCAGTATAAATAAGCCAAGGGAAGAAAATCATCTCTACTAGTACTATCAGAAAATTTTCATTAAAAATACATGTGTTCCCCAACATGCGGGGTTGTTTTCTTTCTTCACTTTCTCTCCTGTTCCCCCCTCCCTTTTGTGAGTGATGGAAGGGTTTTTCAGAACTGAGGCTTCCACTGTTTTATTTCTTAACTGTGGAGTCAATGCCTGGAACAGGGGCACATAATGGGTGCTTCATGCCTTTTCTACTTAATTATTTTCCACATGAATATTCCTCTTTTATCTCACTTTTACTATCTACCTAGTATTGTCTTATGTGTTGTTGGATATTTAGTTTATTTGGATTATTTTTTCCTTTCACAAAAAAAGTCATTGGTTCCTTTAGCTAAATCATAGTCTGTAGTTATTTTCTTAGAGCAGTTCTGCTTAAAATAGAAACTTAGACCAAAGGTTAGCATGAGTGATTTAGCAGTATCATTATTTACCTATAAATCTTTATTGAGTAAAATGATTAAGTTTTAGTTTAATGCATTCTTTTACACTGACCATTTTATGTCTTAATAATTTCTACTGTAATGGATGTCCTTTTTCTCTGTTTCAAAAACTTGAATTTAACCTTCCAAATTTTATAGTAATTTCATTAATGCTTCAAAAATGTAAATATTAACTCCTCCACAATGCTTTTTGCTTAAATTTGTTGAACCTAAATTGATATGTCTGCAAGCAAAGATGAATGTTCCAGGTAATGGGTTGGCCAAAAAGATTGTTAGGAAAAAACTTGAACCTTTTGGCCAACCCTGTACTGTAGGGGGTGTTCAGATTATTTTAATCATCTAACCTTTATTTAACATTTATCTTCATTTTTTATGTCCTGGGTTGCTCGATTTTTTTTTTCTTTCCCCTCCTCCGTCCTTTTCTGAAGTTGTGTTCTTGTCTCAGGTGGGGCAGAGTTTAGCATGGCATCAATTTCCTTGCCTCTGAGTTCTTGATTTGCCCATGAAATGAAAACTTGTGCTTCATAAGACCGTCTTTTAAATTCTTTACTCTGCACGTATTATTTTAATTATATGTCTCAAGCCATTTTGTGGTTCTGTAATAAATTCTCACCTCTTGCATATAGAGACTTCAGAAGTGATACAAATTGATCTACATTTTTCTTTTAAATTGTGTTTCAGATTGTGTGTTACTTTTTAATCATAGCCTCTTAATTGATAATTCAGTTACAGATACTGGTTGATGTGCTTTGTTCCATACTCACATGGTCACATACCATGTATAAGCTATGTTTTTAGACCATTCTCGTGTCCTTTTTCGGGAAATGTACAAGATGGTTATTGTAGTATTCCTATAATAATTTATAATTCTTTTTTTCTTAGAAAAGTAACAGCAGCATTGTTAAACATCTAAATGAGCCTTTTCTCATATCTCCATTGGTTGTGTTTATCTTTAACAATTTAAAATAGGAATAATACCTTTAAACTATTACCACTGTAATCATCTATTTGATATAAATTGGTTTTTCTACAGTTTCTAAATTACATGTTTTTTAAGAAATAGCCTGAAAATAATGGGAAGATATGCTTTCCCCTTTAAACATTTTTTTGTTATAAATTGGTAATTTTGGACCACTATCTTTGGTGTCCATATTCTTGAGCAAATATAATTGTTTCATAATAAAATACTTTCTTCACATCATAACTAAAGCACTCGGTGGTGTCAGAAACATAGTATATTGCTGTGCTCATGGATTATGAAAAGAATTTATCTGTTGTTCACAGTTCTCACGGATAGTCTTTTACCCAAATAAAATCTACAAAAGCAATCCTATATTTACTTACCTGACTTAAGATAAAACATTTGCTCCATAAAAGAAGAATAGGATTTCTTTTTTAAAGGAAAAGGTTGTCAGGAGGAAGATTTTTAAGGAGGAAGACGGATTCAGGAAGTACAGCCTAGGAAAGGATGTGAAGGGAATTTCCAAGGTCAGCCCAGGACATCTGCTGTGTATCAGGCGCCACAGGCCACCGTTCATGCAGAGGTCAGTAGGAGGACGGCATCACTCCAGGGAGAGGTGGAATTTAAAAAGTCATGATTTTAGAAATGTGATGTGAGAAACACTGAATTCTTTAACCAAGGATTGTAATGGTCATCTGTTGGAGAGCTAGAATCTGTAGAAATGGAGATGGAGTAGTTTGGGTGAAGTAGTGGGTGGGAAGAACATGGAGTTTATTTGTGAAAACCACAAATTATGAGCCATAACTCTGAGACAGTTGTGGATTGGCAGACCGGAGCCAAGATGTGGCTTGTCACTGCCTTGCTATCCATGCTAGAGAAAGAGAATTGAAATAGGAAGAGAGCAGGCTTACAGTTGATACCTTATCCTACACAGGTGTGGATTTACCTCTACTCTCTTTGTCTGAGGCATAGAGATATCATCAACTGCACTTTCTATACACTAAACTTATAAGTAGTTGTTTTTTTGGTTTTTTTTTTCTGGTCTTAAAGAATAACCAAGGGCATTGTATTTCCTGTTGGTGTCAAATGCAGGTTTTTCCTCTCAAAGGCTGTGGCTTCTTTAAATTGAACGGTTCTTACAGCATAATTTCAGCCAGTTAAATTTGGGAAACTGAAAGTCATTTCTGTAAAAGAATTATCTCTGAGCCTATATAGAATGTTCATTTGATTGGGAATTGGGTATTATTTTATGCACATTAAGCCAGATCACAGAATGATTTTATTTCAAGGTAGAAAAGAAATGTCAATAGACGTATGTACTTAGTAGTACTCTTTTCATTGCTTGAGTAGAACATTTCCTCTGTATACCCAATTGAGGATGGCATCATGCTTACTCTTAGCCATTGCCTGAGAACTGATACTTCTTAGGGTGCTTTTGAGAAACATAAGTTTTTTTTCTATGGTCGTCTAACCTTTTGCTTTCTCATTCAAACTATTTTCAGTTTAAATTTTTAAAAGTACTTCAAAGCTTTGACTAGTTAAAGTGGTTTACCTAAAATATAACTACTGAGTACTGACTTTTGAACTTGTTATTCACTGTGAAATACATATAAACTAGTTGATTAAGAAAATTTTCTTGAGTTAAAAATGAAAACCTTGCATAGTCTGCCTACCCAAGACATTTTTTTCTTTTCTCTCTTTTATTGTTGGTGTTTTATTCTTATTTGAGCATAGTAACTTTACAGTGTCGTGTTAGTTTCTGCTGAATAGCAAGGTGGATCAGTTACATGTATATGTGAGTCCCCTCATTGTTAGCTTTCCTTCCCATTTAGGTCACCACAGAACATAAAGAGTTCCCTCTGTGTGTGTGTGTGTGTGTTTAAATTTAGGTCTAAATGGACTTTTGATAAACATGTACACATGTAACTGTCGCCACGGTCAAGATAAGAGGCTTTCGTCACTTCCCACCTCCCCCACACACAATTCTCCCATCCTCTGTGGAGTCAGTTCCCAGCCCTTCCTCTGGTCCATGGCCACCAGTGATCTGTACTGTGTCTTTACAGTTTGACCTTTGCAAGAATGTCATAGAAATGGAATCATGTATTTGAGATTCATCCATGTTGTTACCTCCTTTTTATTGCAGAGTAATATTCTATTGTGTGAGTGGACCACAATTTGCTTATCCAGTCCCCTGTTGAGGGAGATTTTGGCTTGGGGTGATGACAAATGAAATTCTGACCATATTCTATGAATCCTCTAATATCTTTCTGGAACAGGATTTGACTTTCTTATAATTGGGCTGCTGCGATTGTTGTAATGCTGCTTTGCATGTTTTCATCCTAAACACGATTGTGTCTTTTCTTCTTAGCATTTGCCAAGTCCTGCTTTCTTTTCTCAGTGTTGTACTTCATGGAACAGAAACAGATGGTGGGCAAAACCAACCCCATAAAAATATCCAGACACCTGTTTTTTGCAGGGCTGTAGAGGGCAGACATATCCTCAGTGTTTCACGTCTGGTGGTAGAGAAAATTTCCCCTCCATGTTGGGGATACAAAGAAAGAAAGGTTAGTCGCTCAGTCATATCCAACTCTTTGCAACCCTATGGACTGTAGCCTAGCAGGCTCCTCCATGCATGGGATTTTCCAGGCAAGAGTACTGGAGTGGGGTGCCATTGCCTTCTCCAGAGGATCTTCCCGACCCNAGAGAAAATTTCCCCTCCATGTTGGGGATACAAAGAAAGAAAGGTTAGTCGCTCAGTCATATCCAACTCTTTGCAACCCTATGGACTGTAGCCTAGCAGGCTCCTCCATGCATGGGATTTTCCAGGCAAGAGTACTGGAGTGGGGTGCCATTGCCTTCTCCAGAGGATCTTCCCGACCCAGGGATGGAACCCAGGTCTCCCACACTGTAGGCAGACACTTGACCATCTGAGCCCCCAGGGAGGACCTTGGGTATACAAAGGAGGTGTCCTTCTTCCAGCATGGTAAGTGCACCCCACAGGCTCCTTCGGCCGTTTGGTCTCTGATTTTTAGGCTGCCCTCCCTTACTAATTGGTGAAGAAGTTGAAGCAAGGAAGAAAACCGAAGGTCGTGTTCTCTGAGTGTGCTACCGATAGAATGCAACCTCTCCAGTTTAGGGCTTTTGTCCAATTTAGTGCTCCAGCAAATGTCCTCTTGATTCATTCCTCCCAGGAATGGAGCCCAGAGCCTGAAACATGGTTTCTCCTACGTTCCAACACTTTGAAGGCCCGAGTGAGGCTCTGTGCCAGCTAACTAAACACTGTGAGAAACTGTAAACCACAGACAACACTTAATGAGAGATTATTGATGGCCCAGCT
Organism: Oreotragus oreotragus; assembly: GCA_006410675.1. Classification (NCBI taxonomy): domain Eukaryota; kingdom Metazoa; phylum Chordata; class Mammalia; order Artiodactyla; family Bovidae; genus Oreotragus; species Oreotragus oreotragus. Next base: position 125,475 of record SJYX01000545.1, on the reverse strand, counting down.
GCAACGCCTGTTTTGTTGTTTTTTTTTTTTTTGGTAGTGTGCATAGTTTCTTAGATTTTTTTTTTCCAGTCAGAGTGGTTTTTTTTCTAGGGTTCTGTCCTGTGTTCACTTCATTCCTGGTAAACTTGCACCTCACTGCTGTTTACACCTTCCACCAGCCCCCTTTACAGACGCTTCACCATGAAGCATGGCAAACGAGCCAGGGGAGGGGAACTTCGTGGTTGTTGGAGCTGGGGGCATTCCCAGATGTCCCCTCCCAGGGCCCCACTGATGTCAGGAGATTGTCTCGCTAGACAGCTGGTTCTTGAAGGAAATCATAAATGCCTTCTGTGAAGTGTAAGATCATATGGGGCCCTGGAGCCTGTGGGTTGGGAAGGAGGGAGTGTGGAGTGATGGAGTTCCTTTTTGCCTTTCTGGTCAGGAATGTGGTTATGCTCTGCCTGCTGTGTGATTGCAGAGGTGATTCTTCTGGGCTGGAGTGCCCTGACCACAGAGACACCTACGATGAGAAGTTAGCACAGTACAGCTTAAAATGAGGGTGTATATTTGCTTCAGTAACCTTAGAACTGACTTCCATTTTCTCTTTTTTTCTCTCTGTATCTGTCCACTGGTACACAGATACTTTGCTGCTTCAATATTAAGGTTAGTTGGACCCAAACAGCTTTGTGCTCCTGAGTCCTTTAGCCTCAGGTCAACCCTGCAGAGACAGGATTGTCAGCTCTTTTAGAGGGGGAGCCCTCCTGGTTTGCTGGAGTGGGCAGTTCTGGACGCAGTTGTACCTGCAGGAGGCTTCATCATGTTTGAGTTCAGTTTCCCAAGTGCTTGTGGAGTTGAATACTCCCATGGTACCATTATAAGCTCTGCATGTATTTGTTTTTAGTTCTTTTTCCTATGATGTTAATCAAAGAGTGATTGTGATGATGAGAACTAATTAGTGAGTTTCATTATTAACAGTTCCCATCTGAGACTTGCACATGATAATCCTGAGTGGTTAATTGTTAACTAATAGGTCTGCACACTCCCATTTCCCTGTGCTGTGCTGCCTGCCTCTCACCAGTCCCAGCTATGTTATGCCTTGTTGTTCAGTCGCTCAGTTGTGTCCACCGCTTTGTGACCCCATGGACTCCTCTGTCCATGGAATCCTCCAGGCAAGAATACTGGAGTCCTCTAGGGGATCTTCCTACCCTTGGTATCAGACTTGTCTCTCCTGCATTGGCAGGCGGATTCTTTACCACTGAGCCACCAGGGAGGCACATGTTAAGGCCTACTCTGTGGCTCTTTTCAGTGGGAAAATCATAGATTTCACTTTGCTGGCAACCAGTGTAAACTGACAACCAAAATCCATGTTCCAGAATTTAGAGAGGTTGATTTGTGTTTAGTTCTGTTCTTTGAGGATACTGGGGACCTACCTATGTGAGTAGTGTTCTTGTGACTCTCTGCCCTGTGACTGCCATGTGAGGGTCCTCCTTTCTTTGTTCTCTTCCCCACGCCATCCCCCTCCACAACTTACCCACTCTCCCAAACTTGGTAATTCATTATACTCAATTATTTCAGACGTGTTTGCTTACACAGCAAAGTACTTTGTTAGAGGTAAGTTACAGTCTCACTGATGAAGGGGATCTTTTATAGGCGTTGGCACATGCACCCACGTTTACAAGAGGTTTCGGCTGACCATCGGAAGTGAGGGCAGAGAAGGAGTGTGTGCTTAAGGTGTGTTTATAACCTTTCCCACTCCCTGAGGATCATCCTGCCTTTCTTCAGGTCCTTCAAAACCTCACTCCTATAAATTTGAGGTATAGATATTAACATCCTTTGAAATGAAGTCACCCCAGGCATATTTGTTGCATCATTACTTTCTCAATTTCAAGGTGCATTGAGGAAGCAGAAACATTCCTTAAAGAGATGCCATCCACAATAGCAGGTTAAATGTAGCTAATGCAACCTTAAATTAGCTTTTCTAGGAGGACAGAAAAATACTTAATGTTTGGTTTGTTTTGGAGCACAGGTAATGTGAAAACTACCAGTGCAACAAAGAAGACTTATCTGGTCAGAACTACAGTTGCTTCTTGATTATTTACACTGGTGGAAGGGAATATAAATACACAAAACTATAGCTAATATATCCACGTGCATTCTCAAAGCCTTGAGACTGTCTGACTCAACTGTGACAGCTACAGTGAATAGATTTCCAGACCTCATGTAAACCAGCCTGAGGTTGGTTTACTCCACAGAAGACTTGAGGATGAGGATCTTTGTAACAGTATTCCTAAGCAGAAATATTTGATATTTAATAGTCTTACCTGTGCCTTAAGTCTCCATGTTGTTATTTCTTTAAATTTGAGGGCATTAATCTTTATTTTAAAAAATATGTTTGGAGTTATAAGGAAATCTGTCATTTCACCAAGTCTTAGAAGGTCCTGCTTTGAATTATTGGAAGAGAATTTTAAATGTCATGTTAATGACATCCTTTCAACTTTATCATTTGGCTGCCCTTGAGATCCACCTGCCATCTTCAGCTCTTCATTAGGGCCTGAACTGGGCTCTAATCATGTTTTCTCTTATTTACCTATTGCTGAAACCTTTAGAAATGAGTATTGGAGCCTAGCACATTGCTGTACTTTCACAGGCTCTTAAGAAGGCAATCGGTTAGCTGTAACATTTAGTCCATTTTCTAGTAAGATAAGCAAAAATCCTAAAATGTTAATTAAAAAAAAGAGAGAGAGAGAGAGAGAAAATTTCATAGCTAAATTCGCAGAGAATGACATAACTATATCACTTGAGGGAACTTATCAGTCTATCTTTCCAGTCTTTTCATTTGAGCCACTGAAACAAATGCTAAAGGTTTTGAGAATTTTTGTGTTGAAAAGAAACTTGCCAAGCAAAGGAAGAGCTTGAGATGACTAGGAGAGACAGATACCATTGTCTGCCTGTGACATGAGTTTCGAAAAAACTGATGACATCTTTTGGTGATTGCATTCAGTTTAACAGGCTTTATAAGAATTTTTTATTTCAAAAACCCTACCACCTTGGGCAAGATTTCCATCTTTTCCTTTAATGGATGGTCCATGGGCATATCACCTGCTCAAGAGGATGCGGAGATCTGCATTTTGTCTCACGGTTTTGCCTCTGGGAAGAGACATGGCCAGTTCTCATGGGTTTTTAAAATTTGCTTTCATGGCTTCAATTGTCACAATTGGCTTTTATTTCTCATCGTCATAATCGATGGCATGTCACATTCCCTTTGCTCTCTTCCCATGTATTTCTGGAATAGGATTAAATTGTAGGTTGAGACTTAGGAGGAGTGAGGAACATCCATTGTTTTATTTTTATCGGTCCATCTGTCTGTATCTGTCTTACATGGCTAACAATAGGGCCCCTTCATTGCTCTCTGATTCTCTGTCTGAGTAAGTATCCCTTGATAAACTAGGTAATCATTACCAAAATAGGAGTTTGCTGCCACTTACTTTTTTAGTATTAACGTTAGAGGTGTACGTGTGTGTGTGTGCGGTTTTATTCCCATAAGCATCTTTTTCTCAGATAAATACATCTTAGAGATGGTGATGAGCAAATGTCTAGTTTTGAAAAATGTAGATTACTGTGGTCTCCAGGGAAAGGCCTTCTCTTTAGAGACCTTAAGTTGCCTTATGATTTGTGATAATCAATTTGATAATTGTTGTTGACTTATTGGCTCAGCCCAGAAGTAACATCGCAGATTTAGACTAGCATGCATAAGGGTTTTAATCAGATGGTACCTTCCTTCCAGTGGAGCATTTGTCTTGCTTGACTGTTCTGGACCTCAGCCAAGCGCCAGAAAAACATCTTCCCACTGTATATGGATAGAAGAGTGTGTGTTGTTTAAGTGTTCATTGGGGAAGTTCCCAACCCACTAAAGCTCATTGTTACCTTACCTTTTTACCAATGCGCCCTTAGAAAAACACTGAGAATAGATGGCTGTCTCTCCTTTTCTCCAAGAACCTGTTTAAAGAGAAGGATGACTCTCATTACTATAAATATTGCTTTCATCCCAGCCTACCTCATGGCTTCTGAATGAGAGGAGCCCCTTTGGCTGCTGTGAAGACTCTCAAATACTTGATGGCTTGTTAAATTTTCATTATCTAATGTGCATTAATTTAGGTACAATAGCTCTGTTGCTAGGAGCAGAGTTAGGAAGGAAGAGCTTGGCGAGTGCAGACGGCTTCTGTCGTCCGAGTTGGGCAAGTGTGCAAAACTCGCTGTCCTCTGAGGGAGCTTGGGGCTCTGCTGGCCGCGCTGCAAACCTCTGAAATTCATCCAGTGACTATTCCCCCAGCAATGCCACATGAGACCTGATGCTTGCTTACTCTGTCATCTGTTTAATTAGCTGGAGAGACTGAAAGGATTTGATGGCTCTCAGCTCCTCTGAAGCTGAGAGCTCTGAGGTTCAGAAGGTCCATGAGTTGGTACTCCTGAGGGTAGATGCTTACACTTTGGGATGATGCATGGGAAAGGTTTTTTTAAAACCCCTATAAAGTTTCACATGCTTTTATCATATCTGTAATTATTGATACTGACATGATGTGGTGTTTTCTGGTCCCTGTGGATCACATCCTGCTGTTGCAGGTTTCCTGGGCTGGGAACAGGAGCTGCATGCCCCGTTCCCTCTTCATCCCTGGAAAGACAGAGAGCAGGGCTTGAAGTATTGGGTCCTCCCCACCGACCCCGCAAAGGCTGCGCTCTCCTCCTCGTTAGAAAAACACAGCCTATTAAAGACTGACAATGAGCTGTTTTGAGTTTCCTAGAAAACGGATTTAGGGGCTCTGTCAGGAATCTGGATGTTATTTTTCTTTTTTTTAATTGCACATTAAAGGTTAGATTAAACTTTGAAGATGGTAGGTGTTGGTCTTTTCCTTTAATTTTCTGTAGGAGGAAGAAGAGCTCTTTTTCCTGTCCTGGAAGAGTGAGATTCTCATTTCAAGCTACCGTCCTAATTTCTTTAAAATTATTTATTTATTTTTGGCTACACTGGGTCTTTGTTGCCGCGAGCGGACTTTCTGTAGTTGCAGTGAGCGTGGGCTGCTCCTCATGGCAAGGTGCGGGCTTCTCATTCCTGTGGCTTCTCTAGTTGCAGAGCACAGCCTCTAGGTACACAGGCTTCAGTAGCTGCAGCCCTTAGGCTCAGTAGTTGTGGCCCTTGAGCTCAGTTACTCTGCAGCACGTGGAATCTCCCTGGACCGGGGATAGAACTCCTGTCCCCTGCGTTGTCAGGCAGATTCTTATCCACTGCGCCACCAGGGAAGTCTTTTATATCCAGTGAATGCTTTAGTAATTGAACAGAGGAGAGAAGAGAGTCATTGAGAATGCTCTAGAAGCTTTTGATTAACTGTTTCTCCTGTGAATGCCACATGGGTTTCTTGTTTTTGTCATGGTTTCAAAAATATCTGATATTCTAAGGTTATTTGCCGAGCTTCCTGTGATCTGCCAGACTTTTTGCCCCAGACCAGAGAGAAAGAAACATTTACCTTGATTCCATTATTTTTCTGATGGTTCTTCTTTTCTCCCCCAGGACACCCAAAAAGCAAAGCAGTTTCTGCCCTTCCTTCAGCGGGCAGGTCGTTCTGAAGCGGTGGTGGAGTATGTGTTCAGTGGTTCTCGTCTCAAGCTGTATTTGCCAAAGGAAACTTGCCTTATCACCTTCTTGCTTGCGGGTAAGTCTCCTGTGTTATGTGGTGTTCTGAAAATTCTTCTCGGAACTCGGAAGTCATCCCTGTAGGTCACATGCCCTCCTTCCCACTGGGTTTTCCACAGGACTTGGAGCCCATGTGGGTGCTTCAGTCTCTGATGGAGACATGAACACAGAGCTCCTAATTTGATCCTGCTGTTACTGCAGACCCAGCACTGGTTCTCATTACTGCCAACCGCAGGATTTGGGCACATAGGACAGCATATGAGACACATATGTACTCATATCCTGAGTGAAGGGAATTCCAGGCCTAAGACGGTGTTCATCATGGAGTGAGTGTTCATGGCTAGTGTCTGCCATTTGGGCTAGACCGCCCTGCTGTGTTGTGAACCATGTTTAAAGTCTTTATTGAATTTGTTACAATATTAGTTCCATTTTACGTTTTGTTGTTTGGTTTATTTGTTTGGCCAGGAGGCACAATGCAGGATCTTGGCTCTCTGACCAGGGATCGAACCTGCAGCCCCTGCTTTGGAAGGCAGTCTTAACTGGACTGTCAGGAAAGTCCCAAGCCTTCCTCCTTTTCCTTGCTGACCAAATGTCCATCTTTCTTACCCTATCTTTTCTAATAATAGTTCACAAGCCAGCAAGTCTATGTGGGAACCATGCTCTATGAGTAGTTTACATGTATGCATTCAAGGAGCAGATGGCTTCATTATTTCCCTGCTGGCAGGCAAGAAAATTATTTCCATCAGTACTTTGCAGAGGCTGTGGTCTTTGAGGGAGAGGGTCACCCCACACCTGTGCACACAAACTTTTGCTCATTCCCAAAGGACATATCCCGTTGTGTTTACCTGCTGCGTGCTGCCTTCTCTAGGGCTGTCCTGTTGCCGCAGCCCTGCTTCTGTTGAATTCCTGAGTAGAATTTGCCATTCTCTGCCACATTGCTTCAGCCCCCCCCTTTTGTTGAAGGCACTGATAGTGTCTTCCTCAGTAAGGGTCTCCTACAGACCCCAGCTAAATGGATCATTAGGTGTGATCAGTGACTCCCTGACGACGTGGCTGTGAAGCACATGGCTGCTGCTTGGCCCTCGTGGCTCCTTGAGTCTCCTGCAACATTACTGATCGCCACCTGGCTCTACAGGCCTTCTGAAGGGGCCAGTGGATGTATAATACACAGCTCAGGGGCAGCTCTAGAAAGGAATGCTGCAACAAAGCCACACCTCCCCGGAGGTCTATGCTTTCGTGTCTGCACGTGTGTGCTGTAAGTGAACGGAGGGGCAGGACGGCTATCAAGGTTCTCATAGTGGAGGAGTTTCTTAGCAGTGAATTCTTGTTGTTACAGGGTTTGAGGTATAATATTCAACTCATTCTTTGCTCACTGCCTGCAAAACAAAAGCATCTTTTTGGCAGCGCTGAGCTTGGTCCCAGAGGTGTGAAAGAGAAACAGCATTATTCTTTCCCGGAAATTTGGCCACAGATCTATAGAGGAAAGAAAACATTGAGGTTCTGGCTTCCCAACCTAAAACCACCTGAATGGAGCCGGCCCAGGGCTTTAGACCTGTCTTGGCTGGAGTATTCCTGCAGAACCTTCTGGTCATACCTTACTGAGACACAGGCAGCCTGATCACTTGCCTTGGCGTCTGCCGGTTCTCCTGTGTACTTGGCATTCTTCTAAGCCTTAGCAATTCAAAAGGCATTGCTTGAGTTACCTTACACAGTGAAAGATAGATTACAGAAGCTAATACCTGATAAAAATATAAGCTTCTACATTTTTCTCCTGCCATCCTCTATGCAGTTGTGTTATGCATCTTCTGATTTGTTTAGAATCTGGCAGGGATACAGAACACTGAAGAGTCATGAGAGAAAGGAGGCAGGGAGGCCTTGGTTTGAACCGTGGCTCTGCTGTGTATGAGCAGGGGGCTCAGCGAAGTTCGTTGTTACTGTTCCTCTTACTCTCTCCAAGCCTTGGTTTACACCGTGGCTAACTGGAGAGCATTTTTTGCCTTTTAGGATTTTTGCGAGGATTTAATGAGATGTGTAAACGTGCAGAGCATGCTGCCATAAAGTAGATCATCAATAAATATTTCCTTCCTGCCCTCCTCACAAAGACTTAGTGAATTCATAACCAGAGCTTTTCTTAACTCCGTGTGGAATGGCACAGTTGTGCACTGTGTGTATCTAGGAGACTCTGAGTACCACATTAATTCAAAAAAATCAAGAGGAGGAGCTGCCCCAGCTGCTTCCTGACTTAGCAGAATCGTCACTGAAAGAAGAGCTACTGGCTTTCCTCTTTGAGTTTGGAGCAAGGAACTCTGCATCCTGATAAGACATAGGCCTAGGTCTTGAGACACTCTAGAGGAAAAACAGGCACATAAACAAACTGTAGTGTTTGGTGGTAGGCAAGAAAATAGAATTATTTATAAGACACAGAAGTAGCTAGCATAGAGGAGGGAATGGTTGGTTGGGTGGAGGTCAGGGATTGTGTATCTGGGCTGTGTTCGAAAGGAGATAGGAGTTTGCAGTGTTGTAAGGACAGGATGAGAGGGGAGGAGAAGGAGTATTCTAGGTAGAGGTACCAGCAGGTACAAAGATGTAGAGGTACTTATATTCTGATGTGTCCAGGGAACCATGAATCCTTTGGTAGAGTGTAGAGTGAAGAGTGGGGTGAGGCTGGAAATACAGAAGGAAGCTAGTCTTCATGGAACATGCTGTGGACCCTCAGAGTTGTTTAAGGTATTAGGAGCATGACATGCTCACACTTGGTGTTAAGACAGTTTTTCTTGGTAGATATATTAGAATGCATGAGGCTGGAGGCGGGGAGAGTGATTAAGAAGCAAGAGGGACAGAGGCCCAAAATCTGGTGATAGAGGAGAGGAAAGGTTAGAAGAGCTTTTAACTCTTAAGGAATGGAAGGAAGGAATGGAAGACTTCCTCATTCAGGGAATGACTTGGGTTTTGGGGTCAGGGATGGGGAGTGACGTTGAATACAGGAGAGAAAGTAAAGTGGCCCAGGGCTTGAGTTATTGGGCAGAGTTTGATGTCCACCAGCACAGACAACACTAAGACTGGGTTCTTGGAACAGATAGTCGGTGTCCAGAGGATTAGATAGAGAATCCTGAGAGAGCAGCTTCTAGAAGCTAAGTGTTGGGTTCTACCTTAAAATATCGAGTAGGTAAAAACTGTGGAATTATTTTATACTACTGATCGATTACTAAGTCATAGACTGTTTTTTTTAAATCAGGGTCGATTCAGCTAACAGATTACAGACAATTGGGGAGTAAATGTGGGTAAGAAGAAACAGAATTTAAAATAGACAGCTCTTCATAACAGTCTAACAGAATGGAAAAAGGAATGCAGAAAATTGAGTGCTAAAGGGTCATTCTAAGGATGTCCGCATCTTGAGTACCTTTATAAAAACTGTAATTGTTAGGATCGGAACAGAACATGACATGAATACTTAGAAAAGCTATTCAGTATACCTATTGTCTTCATAGTGCCAATTATAGAATGTAAAACTCAATGAAGTCTTATTGGCTGGCAAGGACATAAACAAGATGAAGTGAGAGGTATCCTTGAGAAGCACTGGTATGAATTCTCAAGAGCAGGAACTCAGAGGGGATGCAAGTCAGTCATCCATCGGCCAGTGACCTAGTGGAAACAGAATGAATGAGATGGAGAACATGGCTGGAGCTCCTGGAGAGAAGGGCTCCTCGGCTGTCTGAAACCAGCCCCAAGCTGAATGTGAATGTAAACAGACATAACACTCAGGCCTTCCAGCTGCTCCCCTGGACAGAGGTCCACGTGACACAACTTGGTGGCTTTCCGTGGAACGCACCCTGCACCCGGTAAAAATGGTGTCTGCTGGAAATGATGTTATTGTTGTGATTCTCAAGGGGAAAGTTGAGAGAGTTATTCAGCAGTCCCATATGTGCTGGTCTCATCACTCCCAGCCTCTTGGAGAGCCCTCTGGACTTTGAGGTGGGGTGAACACTTTCCATTTTCATGTGGCCTTTTTTGGGCAGACGGCCCCACAGCTTGATAGGGAGTGGCATTTGGCCTGAGCCAGCTGGCCTCTGTCACGGTTCCTGCACCCCTGTATGTGGAATGATTGCCTGGTCAGATGGGAGAGCAGGTGGGGCTAGGCAGAGTCAGCTGTAGCTAACAGGTCAGCACCTCCTGAGAGCGTTTACCCTTCAGTCCTCCCAGCACCTGGCTCAGGTTTGGCCGCGGAGCAGGTGACCTTACCCCCTCAGAACTGAGAGTGCTCAAAGTCCCCCGCCCACTGCGGAGGCCGCCTCCTAGGAGCGCTTGTTTCGGTCTTTGAGGCAATCATGGGCAGTCCTTGTCCTGTGTTAACAAGGCCAACATTCCACCGGTGTTAAAAGCATCCTTTCTCCTCATCTGGCAGCAGTTGGTGAAAAATCCACCTGCAGTGCAGGAGACCCCGGTTTGATTCCTGGATGTGGAAGATCCGCTGGAGAAGGGATGGGCTACCCACTCCAGTATTCTTGGGCTTCCCTTATGATTTAGCTGGCAAAGAATCTGCCTGCAATGCAGGAGGCCTGGGTTCAATCCCTGGGTTGGGCAGATCCCGTGAAGAAGGGAAAAGGTATCCCCTCCAGTATTCTGGCCTGGAGAATTCCATGGACTGTATAGTCCATGGAGTCTAAAAGAGTCAGACACGACTGAGCGACTTTTACTTCACTTCACTTCATACACTATCTTCTCTTAGAACAAAAGCAGTCTAGTGGTGGTGGATTAGACACTCAGTCGTGTCCAGCTCCTGCAGCCCCATGGACTGTAGCGCACCAGGCTCCTCTGTCCCTGGGATTTCCCAGGCAAGAATACTGGAGCAGGTTGCCGTTTCCTTCTCCAGATTGTCCCAACCCAGGGACTGAGCCCAGGTCTCCTACATTGCAGGGAGATTCTTTATCCACTGAGCCACAGAGAAACAAGTTTACCTCGTCTTTATTTTTAGTTCATTTTCACTTGTCCTGCGTGTCGCCTTTACTTAGTACCTGTCTAAAGGGACACTGAAGCACATATTTGCAGATTGCTTGGCCCATGATTCACATTTTTATTTCAGAGCATCAGTGGGCTCTGGAGTGTCTCATTGCTGTGACCTTTGTATGACGGTGCCTTATTTTGCATTACTTTCTTAGCTCTGGGCTGTCTGGGTCATGCTGAGGGCACAATTCAGGAAGTTGTCCTGTTGGCTAAGCATAGCGGGTATCAAAGTGTCATTAAATCAAATGCCTGAATGAGAAGAGAGTAATAATTTGAAATTTCAGTGCAAAATATTCTGAGAAGTCTTAATATCATCAGATAGTTGGACTCTTGTAACTCAGCAGTCCCCAGCCTTTTGGGCATCAGGGACCAGATTTTTGGAAGACAATTTTTCCATGGAAAGAGGGGAGGGAAGGTGGTTTTGACATGATTAAGGCATATTACATTTATTGTGCATTTTCTTCCTATTATTTCTACATCAGCTCCACCTCCGATCATGAGGCATTAGATCCCGGAGGTTGGGGACCCCTGTATTTAGCTCACTGATTCCCCCTCATTTACATTTCCACGGTCTTAATGGTAGGGCAGCAACATGTCCAGGTTTGGCTGTGTGGTGGGCAGTGGATGTCGGTCTCTTGGTGTGGAACTCACAGTACAAACCATCTAGAATGTGGCAAGCCACCTGGCAGGGTGTTCCCACGTGGATCACAGCAGGCGACTTATAATTAACCAGTTACCTAGTCATATGAAACAAGACTAGAAAATGAGACTTTTCTTTGCCTGCCCTTTGGCATTTTTCAATTTTTTATTTTCTCTTTGATTACAAATGTCCTCTTGAAACTGCCTCCCTTGTCATAAGGCAAGGAGGAGAGCTTCTAGAAGTCTGGGGTTTGATAAATGATTGTATGTATGTGCCCAATGAGCTAAAGGGTTGGCTGTGTGTCCTTCCACCTTGAGTGCCTTTGAACAAAGTACCACATTTCCTTCTCTCTGTAACGTCTCTTCTCTAGTCAGTCCTAATAGGAATATCAACTGCCTGTTTCAACAGAGCCAGAACTTTAATGAGAGAGGAGAGGGAAGGTGAACAGGAATATCGTCCTCATCTCCTGGCCCCAGGAATGGTGGATCCCCATTGATTACCAGTGCCTAACCAAATTACACAATTAACGCCAGTGTATGTTTAAGTGAGAAATCCCATTCTGCTATCACAGAGGTGCTAATGAATCAGGCTGTTATTGTAGTTGTGTTTGCTAGGCTTCTATCCTTAATTAAGCAATTACAGGGTCTGCTGATACTTATGAATTCTTTTCAGATACTTTAATTGAATTGCAACTTAATGGATATTTGTAAAGTGGGATAGTCTTTCTCTTGGGACTTGCCCATTTGGTTCTGTCTCCTCTGCCTACTTGTTTCCAGTTGGGTCCCATTACAGGAAATGGGCAGCTGGGCATGAGACTTTTCTAGGGCTGTTCTAGTTCTTCACTTTTAAAGATATTATTGTGAATTATATGAATTATGTTGGTATCAGGTCCTCAAGGGTCACTTGTAGGAATTAGCACAATAAACAGGTTTGGGGAGACTTTCTTAATGAGGCCAAGATTTGTATTACAAGTCCACTAAAAGAAAGGCATTCTCTGATAGGTTGTGGCTGATGCTTAAGTTAATGAGATAATTTCTGCCTTCTTGAATGCCTTGTAGTCTAATAGTTGAGACAGCCATGTGAAAAAACTGCAACAGGGAAAAACAGAATAGAGTTGTGAAGAGTACAGGTGGCATAAGAGTGCAGAGGAAAGAAAACTAATTGAGGAATGGGAAAGACTTCCCAAGGAAGATGGCATTTGAGTGTCCAAGAGGATCTGGGACTTTCTTTTTTTTTTTACCTTTTTGGCCATCTGTGTGTGATTCATTTAGGCAAAACAACTTTGCCTATATTAGTTATCAGGAAGAGTCACCTAAAGAAATGAATGGATTAATCCATCACTTTTCCCTCTGCTTTTGTCTGAGTGTATAAATCTCCTTCTCAGCCTTAGAGCCTTCAGAGCTCTGCCCTCAGTCTGCAGTCAAACCATCACCCGTGATCACATGGATGGAAGTGCAAGCCTACGATTACCGCCTGATTATCTTCCATCTTTAGATTGTGAATCATCCCCAGAATGAGCCTCCTCATGCTTATGGGTCATTCAGTCACATGGCTATTTAATAATTTTTTTATGTCTACTGGGCACTTTGCTGGGAATATTGAAATGTGTAAAATAAGGTTCCGGCCTTCAAGCAAAGTATTTGTATCTACCGAGGTACAAGATGCATATACATGAAGAAAAATGTATTTGTAAGAAGTATAAGGATAGGAGGGACAACCCTTACCCTTTCGTAAAATTATTGTTCTTCTGTGATCGTGTCAGAAAGATTCAGTTCAGTTGCTCAGTCGTGTCCGACTCTTTGCGACCCCATGAATGGCAGCACGCCAGGCCTCCCTGTCCATCACCATCTCCCGGAGTTCACTCAGACTCACGTCCATCTAGTCCGTGATGCCATCCAGCCATCTCATCCTCTGTCGTCCCCTTCTCCTCCTGCCCCCAATCCCTCCCAGTTTTAGGGTCTTTTCCAATGAGTCAACTCTTCGCATGAGGTGGCCAAAGTACTGGAGTTTCAGCTTCAGCATCAGTCCTTCCAATGAACACCCAGGGCTGATCTCCTTTAGGATGGACTGGTTGGATCTCTTTGCAGTCCCAGGGACTCTCAAGAGTCTTCTCCAACACCACAGTTCAAAAGCGTCAGCTCTTTGGCGCTCAGCTTTCTTCACAGTCCAACTTTCACATCCATACGTGACCACAGGAAAAACCATAGCCTTGACTAGGCAGACCTTAGTCGGCAAAGTAATGTCTCTGCTTTTGAATATGCTATCTAGGTTGGTCATAACTTTCCTTCCAAGGAGTAAGCGTCTTCTAATTTCATGGCTGCAGTCACCGTCTGCAGTGATTTTGGAGCCTCCCAAAAAATAAAGTCAGCCACTGTTGCCCCATCTATTTCCCGTGAAGTGATGGGACCAGATGCCATGATTTTTGTTTTCTAAATGTTGAGCTTTAAGCCAACTTTTTCACTTTCCTTTTTCACTTTCATCAAGAGGCTAATTTTTAGCTCCTCTTCACTTTCTGCCATATGGGTGGTGTCATCTCCATATCCTAGTTTATTGATGTTTCTCCTGGCAATCTTGATTCCAGCTTGTGCTTCTTCCAGCCNGCAGTCACCGTCTGCAGTGATTTTGGAGCCTCCCAAAAAATAAAGTCAGCCACTGTTGCCCCATCTATTTCCCGTGAAGTGATGGGACCAGATGCCATGATTTTTGTTTTCTAAATGTTGAGCTTTAAGCCAACTTTTTCACTTTCCTTTTTCACTTTCATCAAGAGGCTAATTTTTAGCTCCTCTTCACTTTCTGCCATATGGGTGGTGTCATCTCCATATCCTAGTTTATTGATGTTTCTCCTGGCAATCTTGATTCCAGCTTGTGCTTCTTCCAGCCGGCGTTTCTCATGATGTACTCTGCATATAAGTTTAATAAGCAGGGTGACAATATACAGCCTTGACTTACTCCTTTTCTTATTTGGAACCAGTCTGTTGTTCCATGTCCAGTTCTAACTGTTGCTTCCTGACCTGCATATAGGTTTCTCAAGAGGAAGGTCAGGTTGTCTAACATTCCCATCTCTTTCAGAATTTTCCACATTTAAGACAGTCCTAATTCATAGCCCAGAAATACGGGATCCCAGAAGGCAGCGATGGAGAAGGAAATGGCAACCCACTCCAGTGTCCTTGCCTGGAGAATCCCGGGGACGGGGGAGCCTGGTGGGCTGTCGTCTGTGGGGTCGCACAGAGTCGGACACAACTGAAGCAGCTTAGCAGCAGCAGCAGCAGAAGACAGCGAGCTGTAAACTGGCTCAGCCATGTCAGTGTGGGCATGGAGTCCAATGTTCCATCTGAGGACCACAATTTTAGGGTGGTCATCAGCAAACTTGAAAGGGTCAGAAGAGAGTGACCTGGGAAGTAATACCTTGGGCGGCCCCTACCTGAGGACTGGTAGAGGCATCAGAGGAGACACTCGGGACACAGTAGAGTGGTCTCTGGGTAAAAGAGGCAAGGATTCAATTTCTTTCAGTAATCATTTCAGTCTTGTTTTTTTTTTTAACTGAGACATGGTAATAAATAAGGGGGCTTCCCCAGGTGACACAGTGGTAAAGAATCTGCCTGCCGATGCAGGATATGCAAGAGACACGCGTTTGATCCTTTAGTGGGAAAAATCCCCTGGAGGAGGGCATGGCAACCCACTCCAGTATTCTTGCCTGGAGGATTCCCTGGACAGAGGAGCCTGCTGGGCTACAATCCGTGGGATCTCAGAGACGGGCACAACTGAGCACACAGCACAGTAATAAATAAAGACATCAATAAAAGTAACATTTTTTGGCATGGTTTTTAAAGGTAGCCACAGAACTTGGAGCTAGAACCCATAAAGATGCATTCTTGCTCTCCTGCTTCCTAGTTAGTCATTTCCATCAGACCAGCCTGCTTGTCTTGGTGTGATGCTGGGACCCAGAGGTTCGCGAAGGGCTCAGCAGGGCGTGTATGGCAGCTCCCAGCCAGTCAGGCCAGAGACTCCAGCAGCCGAGGGAGAGAGGGCCCTGGCGTGGCCCTGCCTTCCGTGGGGTGCTGCGGCTTCCCATTTAGGATGTTCCCCCCATGCCATCAGTTGTGTTTCCTGTGCCAAGGAAAGAAAGGTGCAGAATTTTTTCTGTTTATCCTGGATAATCCCACTGATTGCTTCTGGGTGGGTAGGTCAAAGGTAAGTGAAAAGAATCCTTACTTCCTCAGTAACCCTTAATTCTGCCTTTTAATGTCACCTTTTCCTCTTGCTGCCTTGGGGTCTCAATGTCTATGAGACAAGGGGAGAATGTCCTGCAGAGGTATTAGGCTATCCCTGCAGAGCTGAGCCAGTAGAGTGGAACAAAAGGGTCAGACCTGTGACTTTTCCTCCAAGGATTCCTTTTCCATTCCTTCTCCTTTCCTCCTACTGGAAGGTTCTTTCTGAATCTGTTAAAGCTTATTTCGGCTGCCTTCCACCTGGTGGGCACGGGGGGAGGGAATGGGAAGCTCAGAGAATTCTGGTAGCTGTTCTTTGCTGGAGTCTGTCCAACACCAGCTCCTGTTTCTGGTTGTGCCCAGATGCCTTCGTTCTAATCCCGTTCTTGTGGTGTCCCCAGAAAAATAAATCTCAGTGTGAATATTTCACGGCCATCTTCCTAGCCTGTTGGCATTTTCCACCAGCCCTATAGTAGTGATGGTGGCCAGCAGCAGTGCCCAGGACTGGGCTGCCCACCACTCTTCCCACCCTAAGAGGGAGCATTCTCTATTTGGCCAGCCTAAGAGTAGGAAATGGCAGGACCTTGGATGCAGGAGAGGGAGTGTAAATGGTGTGGTAATTTGAAATTAAAGGGAAATGCTTAGAAATCTGGTAATGGGCAGCCCTGGGGTGAACAGTGCTCACTGTGCCTGTAAGACTTAATCTTGGTTGCTATGGGAACCACCTCTCACATCCCCCTTTCAAACGGAGATATGACTGAATTTTTAAAAAACAGAAAAGTTCTTCATCATGGAAAAGTGTCTTTGCCCCCAAGCCCCAGGTCTCTGCACACCTTGGGTTCCTTCCAGAAAGTTCTCCTGAAGCTTCCTCACACTAATGGGCTAGATTCGCCAGAGCCAATGCCTGGCATTTTATGTAAACAGCACTGACACGGCCATTAGAACACATGGTGTCCAGTGTGGGCAGCCAGCCTATGCACACTCTCCTGGTGCCCCTGGAGGGGTGCTGTGGGTTTCCACTTGAGGGACGGGATAGGACCACTGGCCGCATCGTAAGGGGCTGTAAGGAACCCGGGGAGCTGTGCCTGGTCTCAGTGCCGGGGGGTCGGTCCCAGAACCTGGGGTAGGGCTGCCAGGCTCAGACCTTGTAGGAGCAAGAACGATGACATCTGAGACTCAACTGCATTCTCAGTTGTGGTTTTTCGTCTTTAGCGCTTTTCCCCATTTATTTTAAACTGCCCACTTAATCAGGCCTGGTAAATTTTCAGGTTCTTTTAAACCATCCTTTGCTTATGATAAAAATGCATGAGACCTACATTTGTCTTCAGTGACCTTTGGTTTCTAGACCTACAGCCCTCTGCAAAGTTGACTTCTGGGCTTCTAAGTGGGCTTTGTGGAAACTTTCTAAGTTTTTCAGATTCCCTGTAGTTTTTCCTTATATTCACGCTTTACAGTAGCAGTCCTGAATAAACCCTAGTAAACTCCCGTGCTTACCTTCACTGTATCACTGTATGTAGGAAGATGTTTAAATGGACTGGCTCGTCTACGGCGGGTAGAGAAGTTCCCATTTCGCTGCCCTGGTGTGCCTCCTCTTCCTGAGCTTGTACATCTGCTAGTGATTTTTCTAGGGTTAATTTGGGTGTTTTTATTTTTAAATTGGAACATGGTGTCTGTCTCTTCTCTGTGTGTGTTTTGGATGCGGCCCCTGTGCTAGGCATGCGGTTATTAACTCCACTGATACACCAGTTCGCTTATTAGCATTTGCATTTTAAATTACAAGCTAGAGCAGACGACATTTAGGCTATATTTGTACCTCTGCCTTCTTCATGAATGATGTCGTATGTGCAGAGACTGCAGAAATAACTCCTCTGGGGCCCTGAGGTATTTTAGTCTCTTCTTCAACAAACTATCTCTTCTTTACTCTTGATTCTCATTGTTTGATAGCGAATTGTTAAGTTCTTTTCTGAGTTTAGCCTTATTCGTGAGTGCTGCTGATGACAATGTGCTGCTAATAGCCTCACTCTTCATGTCAAAATAGGCCTGCTCTGTGGAGTGGCCTCTTTCCTCTCACGTAATGGTCCTGGAGAGCAGTCTGCTTTGACTAGAGAGGAGGGAGTTTCTTCCCCACGGTTGGGTGGGTGGGGAGACGTGCTAACAGATATTTGTTCTCTCTCATATTCAGGCTCACGCCCCTCTTTCCTATCATTGATTAGTCATAGGTTATTTTTGTAACACCTGTTACTGCCTGGCACTGCAAGGAGAAAGAGAGTAGGGTGAGAATACATGCCTTTAAGGAGCTTCTTTTTGCCAAGAAACATTGATATTGCACTACAGAGCAGCATGTACTTAGACGCCAGGAGTTATGTTCTCTTCAGGGAACGATGTCTCTTAGCTGATGGAAATGTTAGCACCTAGATCACAGGATCTGAGTCAGAAGTGCCCAGATGTGGATCAGGGACCTGGGAGGGGAGTGTCCGAGGCCCAGCTCTGCCCCAGCCAAGTGTTGGCTGGTTTCTGACACCAGCCTGCGAGCAGCAAGCAAAGCACTGATAGATGGCCATGCACTCACATCATCCTGCTTCCCCTTCGTGATGATGAGTTTCAGTTCTCTGAAGGTCTGTCACAGGGACCCTTCCTCTTGGTGAGTTCTGCTTTTAAAACACATCATGAAAAATCCAAGGAAGTCGCACTGGAAATAGTAAGTGTGCATTCTAGGTAATACATACAGAGGTAGGCAAGGGTTCTTTAGCAATTTTATCTTTCCCATGAACTCTTCTTTCAAAAGAAGTTTGAAAAGGTTGGAAGGTCAATGGGCATGACAGAGTGTTGATGAAGAGCTATTACCTCCCTTTGCATTTCTTTAACCCCATGAGGATGGTTTATGTTCTGTGTTTGGCATACTGTTACAATGTCCGTTAGTGGCTGCCCTGAGCTCTGGGCTCCAAACCTGGCCCTTTGAGCCTGAATGGTTTCCCCCTGCCTCCATAGTCTCCAGCTGCTTTTGATTGCTGTGTCTGTTACCTGCGATATTGTTCTCCAGAAGCTAAGTCTGATAAGGCAAATGTAGATAAAGTGGAGGAGATGAGCAGGCCCCTGGAGGCTTTGGAGTGTGAACAGAGCTGGAGATCCAGTGGCTGGGACACAGTGAGTCAGGTGAAGTTTCCTTGGGGTTGCATGGTGGCAGGCATCTCCATGGTACCTGGAGTGTTCAGAAATCTCATGTGTAAATGCTTTGTGAGGATGCTGATGGAAACAGTGGGAGCAAAGAGCTCAGCTGAAGACCCAAGGAGCCCCACAGACTCTCACGGTAACAGCTGTTACTGAGGGAAGGCCTGCCTGCTGCTGCGGCTCCAGAGGAGGGGAGAGGGGTTGACTGCCTGTGCTCCGCCAGCTGCTGAGCCGTCCCTGCCCTCTCATGGTTCCCTGCCCTTCCTCCACTCTGTCGCTGGGTTCGGACAGAGACCTTGAGTTAAGTGGGTTAGGAATAAACTGCTTGAATGCGCTTGTGCAGATAGCTTCTCTCACCAGCTATCTGAAGTGCTTTTGGAAATACACGGGAGTCCTTTGTAAGCTGCTTGATAAGCTGTGAAGTCCATTGTTGCCACCCTTCCCCGCCAGCGAATCTCTAACCTGAATAAGGTGGACTTGGCCCCCGGCCAGGGCTAGGGATTGTCACCGTCAGCAGCAGCAGCGCCGCCCACCAGAGTCACCAGCAGCTGTCGCAGGTTGGAGGATTTGCAGAAATTGAGATGGCTGTTCCCAGTTACTGGCACTTGCCCGGTGATGAATGACCGTGTCTGTGCGCAGCGGCTCTGTGCGCTTTCCTTCGGCCTTTTCTTCTCAGCCCCTGATTGTGGCGCCCGCTCAATGGCCCCGTTGTGGAGGAGAACACTGAATGGAGCGCCGAGTGGGCTGCCTCTCCCGCCATCCCCTCCCTCCATTGGCATGAACGGAGCCAGTAAGAATAGCTCTTTGATCCCCTGAACTGCTTCTTGGGACAGGAATTTCGTGGCACATAGTGCAGAAGCCAAGGGGCTAAGAAGCCAAACTCCAGAGGCCAGAGAAATGAACTTCACCTTAAAGAGGGCCACGTGATCCCAACTTCCATTACTGTGGGGTCCTTTGGCCTTAACCCACACATTTGTGCCAGCGTGGCCAGAGAGAGAAGACCAAAGATCAGCACATGTCTGTCTTGATAAAGTCGTTCATGGGTAGCTTGTTTATTTCTGATATGATTGCCCCAAGTGAAATTTTTAGGGATTTGCACCACTTTTGTATAACTTCTTATCTATCCCACAGTCATGCATATTCATGTATGCATATGCTGCAACTGGGGTTACAGTGCCTTCTCCTTAAACTGCAAAGAAAACTGGCATGAATGATCTCTTTTAAGAGACTTGCACCCTCCCAACTCTACGCTCTACTATGCTTCTCTCATGTTACCTTTTAATTTTCTCTACTGGCCACTCTGAAATTTTCTAGTTTATTTACTCTTTTGTTTTGGGGGTTTTTTTTGTTTTTTTTTTTGGTGACTCTGTCACCAAGATGTAAGATGTTTGAAGGACAGGGACCTTGTCTCGTGACTGCAGAACCTCTGTAAGTAGAGCCCAGACAGTGTGTGATTCAAAGTCAGCATTCACTGGACAGTTCTTGGGTGAATGAATGCACANGGGGTTTTTTTTTGTTTTTTTTTTTGGTGACTCTGTCACCAAGATGTAAGATGTTTGAAGGACAGGGACCTTGTCTCGTGACTGCAGAACCTCTGTAAGTAGAGCCCAGACAGTGTGTGATTCAAAGTCAGCATTCACTGGACAGTTCTTGGGTGAATGAATGCACACTGGTTCTGGGCTAACACTTAGTTTATCTGGAAATTCTGAAAACAAAGCAATAACACTGTTACCCTGGAGAATGAGTGCTGCAGCCACAGCAGCATCAAAATGAAAAACAGTACCAAACTGGGCGCCTGTCTAGAGAACTGAATTAATGCTTAGAATTGCCCTCCAAAGTCACATAACCTCTCTGGGCCTTGGACTTTTTCAAAGAGAGATGGGATCAGATTAGGTTTCTCTAGGGTTAATTAGAGATTTGAATCTCTAGTAATAATAGCCTTAATGGGTATTGTTTATTATTTATTGTTTATTGTCATGTCCAGTTCTTTTCTGACCCCATGAACTGTAGCCCGCCAGGCTTCTCTGTTCATGGGATTTCCCAGGCAATAATACTGGAATGGGTTGCCAGTTCCTTCTCCAGGGGATCTTCCTGACTGAGGGATCAAACCCACGTCTCCTGCCCTGGAAGGTGAATTCTTTATCACTGAGCCACCTGGGAAGCCCTTAATGAGTATTATACACTGTGAATTAACTCAGTCCTTACCACAGTATGGGCTTCCTTGATAGCTCGGTTGGTAAGGAATCCACCTGCAATGCAGGAGACCCCAGTTCAATTCCTAGGTCGGGAAGATCCACCAGAGAGGAGATAGGCTATGCTCTCCTGTATTCTTGGGCTTCGCTTGTGACTCAGCTGGTAAAGAATCTACCTGCAATGCAGGAGACCTGGATTCGATCCCTGCATTGGGCAGGTACCCTGGAGAAGGGAAAGGCTACCCACTCCAGTATTCTGGCTTGGAGAATTCCATGGACTGTATAGAGTCGTACACAACTGAGCGGCTGTCATTCACTTTACCACAGTATTAGGTGGATAACATTACAATCCCCATTTCATAGATGAGAAAACTGAAGCCTGGGAATGTTAACCTGGTAAATAAAGAGCAGAACACACTTGTTGTCCATATCATGTGTACTGTCAGTTAGAATGCAGCACCCAACTTGACACTGAATGTGCTGAAGGTCTTAGCTCTTGTGTTTCTCCAGTCTTCCATCCTTTCATGTCATCTGCTTGCACTCTCTTGCTGGCTGGGAATCAGCCAGATGCTGTCCTTCTTTGGGGATGACCGAAAGCAGAGCTTAAGAAGGGGGCGGTGGTGGCCTGTTTGGTAAATGCAGGAGCGTGGGTGTAAGATCTTGGTTGATATATAGAGTCTGGATTTGTTTCTTGGCCCTACCAGTGTCACCAGTATGAACACATCTAAGCCCAGAGCCTGGCTAGGACATGTGATTGGGGATGAGAGAGCAGGTCAGACCTGTGGGATGGGTTTATGAGCAGGGGCATTTATGGACAAATTAAACTTTAGCCCTGAGTAAGCAAAGTCCTAAGCCAGTTATTACTGCTCCGGCACTTCTAATGGGCCCTGTGCAACCCTTATAAATTATTCAGCTGCTTTATTAATAAAAGGCCAAGCAACTTGCCTGGTCTTGGCGACGCTTAAGTAGAGCTCAGAGAGAACAGGTTAGAGGGGCAGCAGTACTTACCCACCTCCAAGGAACCCGCCTTTCTTATTTGGAGATGAAAGGGTTAAATTCACTACCTCCCATAGCAGAGTTTTGACAGATAATGCATAAAATTGGTATTGAAATGTTAATATTGGAGATAGACAAAGGGCTTTTCTCTGAGGAGGTGCCTGCCAAGGTTCCCTGGACTGCTGTATCTGATTCACGTTTCACAGAGTGTCTTGATTCTGGTGACTGAATGTCCCAGGACATCTAGCACTTAAGCATCAGAAGTTGTTGGGTTTTCTTTAATAATTCTCATAATATTTTGTTACAGTGTCAGGTTTACAGAAATGTTACCAGTTCTTCAAAGATCTTTTCCTTTTCCTTTGTTGAATCGTTGACATATTGCCCCATTTGCTGTAAATGTAGTCTTAGAATTGGGAAACTTGCCACGTTGCTCCTCATATCCATAAACTACATAAAATAACTTTTTCCATCTCATACAGGAAATACCATAAAATAACTTTTTTATTTTATGTGGTCACTGAACTTATTCCCTGACAGCAACTGTGATGCTGCCCCAGTTTGGAAGGTGGTCTCAACAACTGTATGTACATCCTGGCTTTTCGAGGAATCCCCTGCTTTCAAGTGCTCCATTTAAAGTTTGGGCCAGGCATCAAGCTGGTGCATCTTTTTAGTTCAAAAGATACCATTATAATAGCTTTGGGGGGCTCTGCCAGCCTCAGATTTCTCCAGAGGTTAGGAATCCCAGAAGCAGCATTTGGGGAGGTGGTCTCTAACCCAGTCTGGATGCCCCTGGGAAGGTGCCTGTCCCAGCAGGTCAGCGTGTTTGTTCTCTGAGCCCCTGGAAATGATCAGAGCTTTCTAATCTTCCTTCATTTCAGATTTCAGTTTACAATGGATCTGATTAAAGCAAAGTAACTCATTCATACACACACCCAAGAGTGTTTGGGTTCTGTTTTCTTAAAGGTGTTCTGAGAATATCAGTGATTTCTTAAGTAACCCTACATTTATCTGGACTCTGACCTGCTGCAGGGAGAACGGAAAGAAGACTCAAGGCAGAGGCTTCCCATTGTGCCCTGTCAATGCCTGACACTCCTGTTCAAAGGCCTGACGTCTTGTCTCACGATGCACAGCACAGAATTTCCAAAAAGAGACTCTTTTTTTTTTTTCCAGCTTTGCACATTCTTGTCACCCTATTTACTCTTCTGCACTCACTTCCACTATTACGCCTTCGTGACTTTTCATGAAAATGAATAATACCGTGTTGGTATTTGTGCTTGCCTGCATTGTCTCCTTCCCCTTCACTAGACTATATTTTCATCTGTTGGTGAATGGCATTGATTTTATAACAGCAAGAATTGTCCCAGTAATGTTACCACCGTTATTAGCATTTGTACCTAGCGAAGCACTTGGGCCGCATTGCTTTCTGTGATCCTGTAGAAGACTTGATGAGACCGTTACCTTTTAGTACAGCATGAAGTATTCAGTTTAGTAAAGTTGGACTTGGAGGCCTAATTCTAGGTGCATAAAATGGGTGAAAGCTGAGTTAGAGATATTTTAAAGAACAGTTGATGACAGATCACTGGACGAGGACTGGGAAGCCTTGTCTCTGCTGCAGTGCCGGCTCTCTGGCCTTGGGCAGGCTCACACAGGTGGTGTCAGTCCTCACTTCTGTGACTCCCCTTGCCTGGAGACTTGCAGGCGCTACCCCCTGATTGTTAACTCCAGATTGTGGTCCCGGCTTACATGGCCTTGGATTGTGTTCAGTTAGAGCCAATGTTCTTTCTAGCCCTAAAATGCCATGACCTTATGAACTCTCCCCGTTTCTCAGTAAGTTGAGTTGATTGGATTTTCCCCCTGATATGAATGTGATCTATATGAGGAGGCAGTGACAGCTTAGAAGACACCTGGTGTCTTCCCTCAGTTCATCAGATAAACACTCTAATTGGATGGCAGGACCCAGTTTTAAAGTATCCTGTGTTTAAAGGAAAGCTAGCCAAGGGCTAATGCTAATCGATCTAGATCTTAGAAGAGTAATTAGAACCCTAATGAGACAAGGACCACGTGCATCTAGGATGGCTCCAAGGAAGCCAAGGAGCTGGCTTGGACTTCCTTGGGGTAGGCTGCTTCTTAAGGGCACACCCTTTGCTCAGATTTCTCCCATGTGTTCATGTAGGACCTGGGCCCCTCGGTGGCCCAACTGTCTTATGTTCCTAGGTCTGTGGGATTTGAGATTGCTTATACTAAGCATTGGCTCATAAGGGGTTTGTTTTTCTTCACGTGCCCACTTTTTAAAGCTACAGGTTTAAATACATAAGCTGAGAAATACATAAGATTCAAATGGTGTTGGAATGCTGGTCCGCCCACTTCACACATGCGGTATATTAAGGGTTCACCTTTAGCAGCAGCCCAATTAGTGACTGCCGATACTGCTGAAGTACGTCAGTGTGGGATTGTTAGCTGTTGCTATGAGAACCCTCACTTTTGCACTTCCTGACTCATTTTACACTGAACAATGCAAATGTGCAGAGATCTAAAGGGGAGGGCTGATAGGATGGGGAACTGGTAAGTACATGAATCTCTGCTCTCAAATCCCTTTGACTAGTGCGTTCTCTGCACTCATTCGGAGAAGGCCATGGCAACCCACTCCAGTACTCTTGCCTGGAAAATCCCATGGACGGAGGAGCCTGGTAGGCTGCAGTCCATGGGGTCACAAAGAGTTGGACATGACTGAGTGACTTGACTTTCACTTTGCGCTTTCATGCATTGGAGAAGGAAATGGCAACCCACTCCAGTACTCTTGCCTGGAGAATCCCAGGGACAGGGGAGCCTGGTGGGCTGACATCTGTGGGGTGGCACGACTGAAGTGACAGCAGCAGAAGCAGTCTTGCTTAAAATTTAAAAAAAAAAAAAAAAATCCTTTGCTCAAGTCACTCAGAGGTCATCTGGACTTGTTTTCATCTTCACCTGGGGAAGAAATTCCCATTCCAGAGCAAGCTCCTTTGCTTCCTTCCTGAGCTCCCTGCTTTCTCAGGATCTGGCCCCAGCCCGGGGTGAAGTGCGGGTTAGATTCCCTCCGGAAGGAAAAGGTGCTTCCCTCAGCCTTTGTCAGCACTAATTGCCAGCTGTGTTTAGTCCCTCTCTCACTTTGTTTTTCTTTCCCTGGTTGTCTGGTGGGCCTGGTTTTATGCTGAATAAAAGAGAAAGCCTGCTTGCTGATCCCTCCTCTTTCCTCTCAGCTCTCCTCTCACCGCCCTAGGAAGAAATTATGAATTTGCGGTTGGGAGCGGAGGCTTTAGAGAGCCTGTTATCACCATGACCCTGACGGGAACTGACTGGCACTGCCCGCTTGCTGCTGCAGGTGTAGTATTTCCTTGGAGTCACGGAAGGGTTCCTGGGCACTTGCACGTGGTGCTGAAACCGAGGAAGTTCTAGCATCCTGCTTCTCACACTCAGCCGGTCTGGAAGAGGGTCAGAGACCTTGCACTTCTCACAGGTTTGTCAGTGATGTCAACGCCACCTATTTACGGACCAGTCTTGATTGGAAATGATCTAAATCACCTTCCCTTTTTTTTTTTGCCCGCTTGCTGCTGCAGGTGTAGTATTTCCTTGGAGTCACGGAAGGGTTCCTGGGCACTTGCACGTGGTGCTGAAACCGAGGAAGTTCTAGCATCCTGCTTCTCACACTCAGCCGGTCTGGAAGAGGGTCAGAGACCTTGCACTTCTCACAGGTTTGTCAGTGATGTCAACGCCACCTATTTACGGACCAGTCTTGATTGGAAATGATCTAAATCACCTTCCCTTTTTTTTTTCTTTTTTCCCTTCTTCCTAGTCTTGGAAATTATGAAGTCTCCATTGCACACACAAAGCCTTAGTGGCTATGAGAACAGGTTTTGGGAACTGGTTCCCATCTAGTCTATCCCCAGGCTCCCCCACTTGCTAGATATGTGTAGTTTCCCCATTAAAAAAAAAAAAAAACAAAGAAAGTGGGACTGAAAGGGTGTTAATTGTGTGATGAGCAACTCAGTGTTGTGAAGCTAATCCAGTGACCAGCAAAGCCAGAAGTGGCCATTCTGAGCCCAGACTTGATGGAATGATTTGGATTCTGTTCGCATAGATGCCATCATCTGGGGAGGCCTCAACCTGGAAGTGTCAAGGCAGCACCTTCTTTCCTGCCCATGAGACTAAACTATGGTCTTACCACGACGTTCCCTTTCCTCTGCTGGCATTAGCCCCGCTTGCTGAGGCATATAGGGGATCCTCAGCTGGTCTGTCCTCATGGCCGCGTCTGGAGGAGCTGGAGCGGATCTTTTCTGCTGTGATACCTGTGTTTAGATCATCTCTGTTGGAGTTCGGCGATTAGCTCTCAGTGACAGGTCCCCAAGAAGTGTGTTGAGGAGCAATGGAAGTTCCCAATTAAATTTTAGCTGTATAAGTTACAGTCTCTTAACGTCGAGAGATACTCTGAAAAGGAATTCCCAGGACTTCCCTGGTGGCCCAGTGACTAAGACTCTGCACTACCAATGCAGGGGTACCGGGTTTGATCACTGGTCAAGGAACTAAATCCCACATGGTGCAATAAAAGATCCTGCATGCTGCAACCAAGACCCAGCACAGCCAAGTTAACAAATACAATTTTCTTTTTTTAAGAAAGAAAAGGAATTCCTTATAGGGGGTAAATCTACATTGTTTGGGATAGAATGTGATGGTTGATAGTGGAAGGTGGAAACATGGGGTTGGCTTGGTTGAAGAATGTGCTGGAGTTCACGGGGCCTTTCCTGAATCCTGGTCCCCTCCTTAGTAGTGCAGGTGGGAACCTCAGCACATGCCTCAGCTTCTGTCTTTTATTACTTTAAAAAAAAAAAAAAAAAAAGCACTGCTTTCTCCTGCATGGGATTCCGTAGTTCTTAGTTAGCCTTGTTTCAGGCCACATGATGGAAAATCCACATTGGTCACATCCATCTCTTCTCAGCTTCTGCCCTTTTCCCAGAGAACTTAACTGACTTCTGGACTAGGGTCAGCCCTTCCCCCTTTTAATGCATTCTCAGAGTTCCCTGCCTTATGCTTAGAATACTGTCCAATGTAGACCTCCTCCAGTTGACTCACAACTCCCAGAGTCTTTGTTTGTCTCTATTGTATCCACCATGCTTAACACAGTCCCTGGCACATAGTAGATGCTCCATAAATATCTGTTGACCAACTGGAAGAAAACTGAGTGCTGAAGAATTGATGCTTTTGAACTGTGGTATTGGAGAAGCCTCTTGAGAGTCCCTTGGACTGCAAGGAGATCCAACCAGTCCATCCTAAAGGAGATCAGTCTTGGGTATTCATTGGAAGGACTGATGCTGAAGCTGAGACTCCAGTACCTTGGCCACCTGATGTGAAGAATTGACTCATTTGAGAAGACCCTGATGCTGGGAAAGATTGAAGGTGGGAGGAGAAGGAGACCACAGAAGATGAGATGGTTGGATGGCGTCACTGACTCGATGGACATGAGTTTGAGTAGACTCCGGGAGTTGGTGACGGACAGGGAGGCCTGGTGTGCTGTGGTCCATGGGGTCACAAAGAGTTGGACACAACTGAGCAACTGAACTGAACTGGAAATTCCACTTCCCTTCAGGAGCCACACAAAAATAGGGAGCAGGAAGGCCACTTATGTTTTTACAAGTTTGTCCAGGAGCAACTTGTATGTGTGTCTCTTTTGACACACACTTCTAAGAACCTCCTGGGCTTCAGTTCTGTAGTTGTACTACCACCACACATTTGTAAGCTTCTCTTGGGACCATATCCTACCTCCAGGAACCAGGAGTGCACATAAATAGAGATCGTCACTGATTTCTAAAGGGCAGGCGGCACTTCAGAAGGTGCAAATAGATGGAACCCACTTGGGAAACAGGAGAAAGCCAGCTTTGCTGAGAAACTATTAGCTTTAGGCTGAAAATTAAGAGCTCTTAGCTTTGCTGTATCTTTTCAGACCCTCGACCTTAACAGCCTCCGGAGATTCCCAAGTGGATCCATCAGCCTTTGAGGAGAGCAGCTCTGGTAGATTTTTATGGCTGTTTGCTTCAGTTTTGCATGCCAGTAACTCATTTTTGACATGACAGGCTACACCAATCCAGGTTTTTTCAGAAGTTGCTTATCAAAATTGAAAGTGTCAGGTACCCAATATTTTGAGGCCAGTAATTAACTAGAACATTTTTATTTATGTAGATGCCTGTAAAACATCTTTATCGATATATCTTGACCTTTTTTTTTTCCCTAGTGTGGGTGATGGTAAGACAAGTAAGAAAAGCAGATAATTAGGAAAGAAGAAAGCATTTGTGTGATGAGATGTTTGGCTCACTCTGGCACCCTGCCCCACCCCTCCCAGCCTCTGAGGTCTGCTAATAGGAGCAGAGGGCCATGTGGTAGAATGTTCTTTTCCCTCCCGTTGAACTTTTCCTCCCTGTGGCTTCACCTCCCACATGCCATTCTTATTCACAATTCCTTTTCCTGTCTTCTATAGTTTCAATTCCATTTCCTCTTTGTTTACCCAAGATACTTTTATTTTTTCTTGCCTAGTCAAGGCTATGATTTTTCCAGTAGTCAGGTATGGATGTGAGAGTTGGACTCTGAAGAAAGCTGAGCGCTGAAGAATTGATGCTTTTGAACTGTGGTATTGGAGAAGACTCTTGAGAGTCCCTTGGACTGCAAGGAGATCCAACCAGTCCATCCTGAAGGAGATCAGTCCTGGGTGTTCTTTGGAAGGAATGATGCTAAAGCTGAAACTCCAGTACTTTGGCCACCTCGTGCAAAGAGTTGACTCATTGGAAAAGACTCTGATGTTGGGAGGGATTGGGGGCAGGAGGAGAAGGGGACGACCGAGGATGAGATGGCTGGATGGCATCACGAACTCGATGGACATGAGTTTGGGTGAACTCCGGGAGTTGGTGATGGACAGGGAAGCCTGGCGTGCTGCGATTCATGGGGTTGCAAAGAGTTGGACGCGACTGAGCAACTGAACTGAACAGGCAAGGTGGGGCAGGCAGAATGCTTTCTGTGGTGGGTCCTGAGAAACCGCACCTCTGCTCAGTGCTTTTACTTGGATTCCTCATTTACTCTCCCTTCACTCTCTCAGTCTGCCCTTACTTAATTTACCACCATTATGTTCCTTTGGGGGATAGTAAGAGAAATTCCCATAGTTCAAATGGTAAAGAATCTGCCTGCAATGCAGGAGACCAGGTTTCGATCCCTGGGTCGGGAAGATCCTCTGGAAAAGGAAATGGCAGTCCACTCCAGTATTCTCGTCTGGAGGATCCTGTGGACAGAGAAGCCTGGCGGGCTACAGTCCGGGAGGTCAGAAAGAGTCAGACACGACTGAGTGACTAACACAGAAGAGAAATACCGAGGAAAAAAGTTCTGAATGCTTTGAATCAAATGAAATTTTGTCCTCATCCTATCAGTGATTTCTTTCTCACTTAGATCTAAAGCTGTTGTAAAACAAGTCTTGTTAATTTTCATGTATTCAGAGACTGCTTATCCAATTTGGCAATTATGACTTCCTTCTCCGCTCTCTCCTGCTGCTGCTCTTACCTTAGCCTTTTTACTGTTCCTTCTGCACCAGAGGGATGGAGAGGGGAATGGATAGAAAATTTCAACAGTGACTGTTGCTACTCACTGTTTAATTAGATTATTGTGAGGCCAAAACTGACAGCAGTTACATTTGGGAAATTGGATTGACTTCTAAAAATTCACTATCTGACAAAGACTTTTTGGTCCTGTGGGTGAAGACAGACTGGCTGATGGATGGAGAGGACAGAGAGCATCTAGGTGAGTGCCTTTCAATGCGATGAGTCTGGCACAGCCTGTCTTCCTTCCTCCTCTCTTCAGCAGGTATTTATTGGATGTATACTGTGTTCTGGGGACACAGCAGTGAACAAGACAATGGCCCACCCTCCTGGACCAGCAGTGAGTTTCTGTCAAGAGGTGCCATGGTCCAGATCTCACTTGGAAAATACGTATCTTCATTCCCCACAGAACGCAGCCCATGAGCCTCTTAAGAGCCTGAGCCTTTTTTATCTACTCAGGAGGAGTATCCGTCCCTCCCTCGCTTCTGCTGGGTTCGTTCTTGTCCTCGATGAAGCAGCGGCTCTGCTGGTCTCACAAAGCGAGGCTTGAGACACACTCTGGGGAGATTCCTCTCCCCCTGCAGCCTCTTCTGCCTCCGCCTTTGTCTCTCTTCCCCTGGAATCTCAGTCTCCAGCCGTGTGACCGCTCTCCAAGAGCTTTGTTATTTGTGTTGGCAGAAGTTCGGATCTGGAGAGCAATGCTTCTTATGGATTAATTGCCAAAGTAATTATATTGTAAAATAATACACATGATTGATACTTAATATATCCCTCTCCTGGGAGCTGGAGAGCTTCACTGATTTGAAGAGACGAGCCAGTTGCTGGTTTAGGAGCAGAGCTTTGTATGAAAAGCCAAATTGATGGCCTGGGCTTAAAGGCAGGAGTAGATGATGGGAGGTGGTTAAAGGATAACCAGCGTAATCATGGAGTGTGTCGTCCTCAGAAGGCGTCCCGCAACATCATAAATCTCCAGGAGATGACACACAGCAGGGTGAGACGGGGTATCGTGTTGTCCCACTCAGGCTTGCTTGGAACGAGCCTCCCTGTGTCTGCAGTGGGGTCGTGTGGGTGAAGAATCTCCCCTGTCCTCCAGACTTCCCGCTCTTTGCTGCCGAGCAAGGGGCACACAGCCTCTCCACACAGCGAGAACGCCTTATTTATTTGGGTGATCTGTGAGTTTACC
This sequence comes from Oreotragus oreotragus, assembly GCA_006410675.1. NCBI lineage: Eukaryota > Metazoa > Chordata > Mammalia > Artiodactyla > Bovidae > Oreotragus > Oreotragus oreotragus. The sequence continues at coordinate 94,818 of SJYX01000545.1, read as the reverse complement.
TAACATGCCTCTTTAACACCCCCCTAAAAGCACTTTTCGGCCCATGATCATGTAAGGAAGCCCCCTAAATCCTGGGCTCAGTGGGCTGTTTAAGGATGTTCCTGCTGCTGGGTATTTATGGACAGCGGCTGGAGTTATGGCATTTATGTCTGTTGGTTAGGACACTGATATACATCTGCCGCATCTCCCGTGGAGGGCTGCGCCTTACTTATCTCGAGAGAGAGCAGCCGGTGCATGCCCATCACTCATGCTCCCTGCGGGTGGAGACTCGGGGGGGAGCCACTTGGCCCCCTACCTGGGTGGGGTGGCGGATGAGGTGAGCATGGTGGCACCTGCCAGGGAGACTTGGATGGAAAATCGTCAAGGAATTTTTTTTTAAGATTTATTTATTTGTCTTTGGCTGCACTAAGTCTTCGTTGCTTTGCACAAACTTCCTCGAATTGTGGCGAGTGGGGCCTGCTCTCTGGTTGTGGTTTTCGGGCTTCTCGTGGGGGCTTCTCTTGTTGCAGAGCATGGGTGGTGTGGCTCTCAGGCTCTGGAGCACAGGCTCAGGAGTTGTAGCCCACGGGCTGAGTCGCTCCTCAGAATGTGGGGTCTTCCCAGACCACAGATGGAACCCGTGTCTCCTGCATCGGTAGGCAGATTCTTTACCGGTGAGCCACTAGGGAAGCCCTCATCAAAGATTTAAGGCCAGAGAGAGGACAGTACATTCCTAATTGCTTTCCTCAGGGAAGTTTAACAAGCTTCCTTTTTTTTTTTTTTATGTATATATTTGTTTTTTAAAGAGAGGGTTGAGTGGTTGCCTTTTTCTGTTTGGTTGTTGTTGTTTTAAAGAAATAACATGATTATTGACAATTTTGTGAAAATAGAAAAATTAGGATGAGTAATAACTTCCATCATCCAGACAATCCAGACATTTGTGTGCAGCTCCTTTCCCGTTGCTTTCTTCACCTCTTCCCTGCTGGCTCTGAGGGCCAGGAAAGACCTGGTGTGATCTCCATGTCTTATGCAAGGGCCCTCACTAACTTGGATTAACTTGTCTGTTTCTCCGTCCTTAAAATATAGGACTGGTAAATTTAAAGGAGATTAAAAATAGAAAAGTAAATGGAGAGGGAGCTGGAGAAGAGACAGGCTGAGTTCTGTTGCTAGATTGTCCTTGGTGCTGGCCCTTGGAAATTTGTGGTTGAGCAGAAATTTAAGGCTCTTTTTGAGCTTCTGAGTCCTGGCCTTTTAGGACCAACATCCACTCCATTTTTGGGGCATCACACCAGGAATCCATAGAGTGTCTAGAATCGATTTCTTCTAATCTTTCTTCCAGACAGGATCCCAGTCTTCTAATGGAGCTTCTGCTTGTGTTCTCGTAGTCCTTCTGGTCTGTCTGCCCTGTAACAGAGACTTGTCTAAAATGTACCTCTGCTCAGGTCATTCCCCTGCTTATAATGTCTCAGTGGTTATTTTGTCTTCAAAATAAGGCATTTCAGGTTCTCCGTGGTCTGAGCCCTGTTCATCTTTTTAGCTTTGCCTCCCTGCACCACCACCAAGCCCTCCTCCTGAGCAGAGGCATTTGAAGTGTTCAGAACCACATTCTGCTCCCTCAGCGTAGAGTGGTCCCTGTACTCCTTTCATCATCACCCCTGGGAGTCCAGGTCTAGGTATGTGCTGTCAGGGAAACCTCGGTTTAGAATCCTAATGATCTGTGTACATGTCTGCATGTTCCCTGCCCATCTCTGTATGCCCAGTGCCTGGTGTGGAGCTGGCATGCCATCCTTGTGTGCCAAACGAACCAAGCAATGAACAAAGGTTTTCATACAATCATCACCTGCTGGGTCTCTGTTCCCATCTCCTTCCTCCGTGACAGTGCAGGCTCCCTGAAACACAGAGCCCAGGAACCCCACTTGCTCTGATTGTCCCACTGTGTGCTCAAGAACTCTGGAGGGTATGTTAGGTGGCATGGGAGTGGCAAGTGCACTAGGGGAGAGTGATGTGCTTGTGAAGCCAGATTCCAGTTGTCAAGGCAGCAAATGAAGATGTGGTCATAGAACATCTGTGCAAGTTCGTGGGGGAAGAGTAATCAGGAGGAGCTCCGAGGAAGGCCTGGAGCTTCAGCTGGGTCCTGAGGGCCGTTTCCTGTCTGGCAGTGATTGTTACTGGCTCGCTGCTGGATTTCAAAGTTGGGAGCAAACCTCAGCAAGTCATCTCCTCACCCTAGGCCTGGCTGCTCCACTGCACACACTTTGGTTCATGCGTATGCACGTGTGTGTGCATTAGGGGCGACCTCTCCCTGGCATGATCTCCCTTACTTCTTACCGCATATCACTCGTCACCTTCTATCACACTGTGCGATTTATGCATTTAATGTCCTTTCCCTTTACTTAATATGTAAGTTTCAGGAAGGCAGGGATTTTCCTCTGCTTCATCTGCTACCATAGAGTGAAACCTGGCACCTGGAATATTGCCTGCTTTAAAGTGGGCCTTTAATCAATAGGGAGCATTTCCCAGAACAAGGAAATCCTGTGTGAGACGCCATGTAGCAATTGAGCGTTTACCGGTCTATCCTTCTTTGTTCTGCGGCCAGGGGAACTGGAAATACATGATGAAAATGCACGGTCCCCAGCTCTCCAAAGAAGTAAGTCCAGGTGTGGTTTTTCATCAACACAACCTTACCATGTTGTCCCTGCTACTTCTGAGCCAGTGGCATAGAGATGTGAGTGTTAGGACCACGCTGGCATGGTGTTTGGGGCCAGTGGTAGTACACCAGCTAGCATGCTCTACTGTTCAAGTTCTCACATCCTGCTGGAAACTTCTCCTACTGGAGCCAGCCCCATCCTTCAGAGGCACTGGTCCTGTGTAGGTGGCAGTGGATTCGATGACCATGCCATGTGACAGTGTCTTTGATGAACTGGAACTAGTTCCCTCATCTGGTTCCTCTGATGCTGCAGCTGCTGTCTTGTTGATTCTAAACCCAGACTGCGGATAAACAGCCCCCTAAGTTCCTGTTTCTGACCAGCGTGTTCTGTGGAAGGCTACCATTTCTGTTCCACTTGGTGTGGACCTTTAAGACAGCAACTGGATTGTGGGCTTGTCCTCATCAGTCTTGGCTGAATACTGGAGGATCATTCAGAAAAGGGTGGCTCAGGAGTCGTAGACCAGAATTGTGTGATGAGGGTAATGGCTGCAGCTAACTCAGTTGTGATTAGCAGGTGTTCAGTTGCACCTTCAGCTCATTTTCAAAGGGGAGGTGGACGTGAGGATACTTGGTGAAGCCATAGACCCCAGGAAAATCTGCCGGAAGGCTAGTAGCGCATGGCCAGACCAGATTGAAGGTTCACGTCTCCCGTTGAAGCTATCATATCACGCTGTTCCTTGCCCCACCCGGGGTTGAAGTTGAAACAGTTAACTCTTCTGAATTACTTTAGTAGACACTTACTATTCACCAATACTGGTAGATGCTTCTTAAACAGTGAATTACGTGACATTTGCATGACAATCCTATAATGCATTTGAAAAGTAATCCCTGTTTCTCGGGTAAAGAACCTGAGGCCTGACGCCATCTGTGCAGATGGCCCCCCAAGAATGAATCAGGGCGTCTAGGGCATAGCAGTGCTTGGTGGCCCTGAGAGGCAGAACCAGGACTAACCCTACAGTCCTTTACTCTTCCTTTGAGGGTCAGGGCTGACAGGTATGACAGTGAGAGTCCTGTAACACTAGGGTTCTGGTTCCCCATGGAGACTCTGTGAAGCCCCTGGATACATGTAATACATCGTCTTAGACTGATTATTCTGCTTGTTTTCCTCCATTCTTAAATATGCAGAGTGCATGCACCTGCTCTCTGGCCCTCTGGCTGCTCCACCGAGAAAGAGGCACGCAGGGCTCCCTGCAGCAGGAGCAGCAGTCGCCTCCCCTGCCTTCCCCCAGCCTGTGTTGTGTGTGTGGGCGGGGCAACCCAGAGGCATCAGGCATGAGTACCAGACTAGAGCCAGGGACTTCTCAGCCACCGGGGCTCTCTGCACACACAGGAAATGGGCCCAGAGTTGCAAGTTGAGGGTATGGGATGGAGAGAGAGGGAAGACAGTGCCACACCCTGGCCAGCTGGCTGATTCAGTTCAGTTTCTCAGTCGTGTCTGACTCTTTGCGACCCATGGACTGCAGCACACCAGGCCTCCCTGTCCATCACCAACTCCCAGAGCTTGCTCAAACTCATGTCCGTCGAGTCGGTGATGCCATCCAAGCATCTCATCCTCTGTCGTCCCCTTCTCCTCCTGCCTTCAATCTTTCCCAGCATCAGTGTCTTTTCAGATGAGTCAGTTCTTCGCATCAGGTGGCCAAAGTATTACAGTTCTAAGCCAGCTTTAAATTAACCAGTTAATAAAAATGAATATACTATCGGATGCTAGATTTGTGTGTGGCTTCTTGTTGTTAAATGGGCTGATTTAATGCCATCCAGGAATGGTGGAGATTGTAACAGCAGCAGCCCATGAGCTCAGGAGGAGGTGGGCTGACGCCCTCCAGACTTCTTCCCGAGGCAGTGCCATGTGCCCTGTGTCTTTGTTCAATGAGGAGATGGGATAAACAGTATCTAGACATCAGCTGCCAGTGGCTCTTGGGACTCTGCTTTGTGTACATGGGGACACCACTTAGGAATCTTGCCCCAGCAGGCTACATGGCAATCATTTTTATGTACACACTTCTATACATGTAGCTGTCTGCATGTTTATTTATCCCTGGATGCCATTCTTACAAGAGTTTCCCATTTCACTCAAAGTAAAACTGGAGTTCTTTGTGTGGCCTCCAAGCGTCCTGTCCACAGTATGTACATTTACAGCATGTACAATGGTGCCTGACACATAGTTGGTGCTTGGTAAATATTTGTTGATGAATGAATTCCAACTGATAGCCACAGTATTCTCCCATGATACAGAAATCTAGACTGGTATGATGTCAGTCATGTTGTGAGAGTAGATTTTCATTTTATCTTACTACTGGCAAACATCAGCCAACAGGAGAGTTTGTTCATGTTCTCCCTCAAGTTCCTGTGCCCCTCCAGTCTACTCAGATGGAGATGAAAGCAGAAATAGATGTGCTTTTCTCGCTGTGGCCTGTTCATCTTCTGAAGCCAACAGCGTCGGGAGAGAGGGGCCCACAGGGCCTTTGCTTCTGTCACTTTCCCCTTTCCCAGCCCTACATGACAGGCTCTGGACCAGTATCACAGTTATTGACACAGATGCCCTGGTTTTTTTCCACTTTCTAGACTGGATCTCCATTATGGATTCCCAGTAAGTTGATGGTATAGGACTGCCCAGTTGAGCATCATTAAATGCCCTTAGCAGTGTCCCTGCTTCCAGCCACTGCAACAGCAGAAGTGCTCCTCACATGTGTCGCACTCCCTTTGGGGGTTGATCTGCTCCTGATTAAAACCACTAATCTCTAACAGAAGAAGAAAGAAAACATTTTATTATAGTTATCTAGAAAATGGAAGGGTGTGCAGAAGTTTTGCTGTATAGCGTAGCTTATTTCTCTTACTTTTTGTGAGGCCCCAGCTGAGGTTAAGTAAAGATGAATTAATAACGAAGGCAAATCAGCCTGGTTATATGACTTATTCCATTTAGCTATGTTCTACAGCCCCAAGGGTATCAGTTGCTGAGAAAATAGACACTAAATCTGATTTCACCATGATCCTTCTGTGTTGATCTGTTTAGAAAAATGGGCCATGTTGCCATCTATAGTCACATCTTCTCTGAGTTATATTTTAGGAGGGAGATTAGGGCCAGACTCTGAGAGCCTTTAAGGGATTATATCAGATGCTGCAGTGCTACAGTGAAATTGGAATGAAAGCTCAACTTCTGAGAGGTTCAAAACCCGCCTGCCAACTGCCTAGGAACATCCTGAGATGGAGCTTAGGGGAAGCTCAAGGGAAGTTAGGTCCTGCAGAAGAGTTTTCTAGAGCCAGATGTGTCCTTTCTTCCCAGATAGACTCGGGAGGTATAGGCAGAGGTGGCTCAGGCCGTAAAAAGTCAATTTTACTTTTTCCTGGCAAGAGAGAGGACATTGATTAAATGCATCCTTAGCCTTTGAAACTTGTAAACCCTTTCACATGTGAGCCTCTAGGTTTTTCCACAGCCATAGCATTCTATCCACATAGTTACTGAATTCATGGATACTGTTGATGCATACCTGTTTTTCAGAATTATATCACCTACTTGGGTTACTTGAGAGCATGAAGTTTTAACATATCACCAAAGTATCTTAAGTATATTTCTAAAATCTTACTGTAGTTAATCAGTGTCCTTTTTTTTTTCATGCAGTATCTTCAAAGGATGTTTTCTTACATTTTTTGTTTTCTTTCTTTTTAAACAAATGAAGCTACAAGGTGGTGAGGTCTGGATTCAGACATCTTCATTTTGAGCTACTTGAACAGCCAGCTGAAACATGAAACTAGAAGAAGCCTTAGAATGATAGCAAAAACAAATAAAAATTAAATTCTTTGAGTGTTTGCCACTGTACCAGACACGTGCAAAAACCTCTCCTTTGCAAGAAAGAAAGACCTAAAACCAACACAACCAAAATTTAAATACCACTTTTGCCATGTGAGATTGTCTAATCAGCCTCATTTTCCTCTATTGACATCATCATCTTCTGTTTGTTCTAATGCTTCATTTTTAGTATCTTTATGGGCTTATGAAAGCAGTAAGATTGCCTGGGTTGGAACAAGCTTCTCTACCATTTCCTATATGTCCGTTCGCCACCAAAATAAACCAACACAAATGCCAGTGTCCGCTCCTTACCAGGCCTTTGAGACCCGCTGAAAAGGAAAAGAGTATATCTTATCAAGCTAGCAGAAATCAGCAAGCAGGACACACTTTAACAACAGTTGTGTTGCCCTTTATAGAGTCAAAAGAACATCTCTCTTAGCATTACCTTTGAGAGCTGATTGCCCTGACCATTCATAGCACATAACCTGTATGTTCCAGAGATCTGATCCTATCAGCATATTAAGATCATCTTGCATAACTCTTAGACTTTGTTAAGAGTATCACAGTAGGATAACCACATTGGTGCACATAATTTATACCTTTTCTCATCATTATTAAAAAGAAAAGGTAACTTCAGGGTTCTATGTAAAACCAAAGTACACTTTGCATAAAGAAGTACACTTTGCATGATGGATTTTCTTACTACTTTGAATTGCTGGACTTGAAGGAAAATAGGGAATGGGAATGAATATAGTCAAATAAATTAAGCCTTGAAACCCAAATAGTGCTGTGTAAGCAAGCTGACGAGAAGTCAAACACAAGTGTTTGCTGAAGAATATGTGATCTCTGAGGCTAAACAAAACCAGCCTCTTTGTACATATGTGTGTATTTCTCTTGACATGTGCAAAGACTTGTTGTGTGTCCAAGTCCATGCCCTCAGATCTCTCTGGTGAAAAGTTTCATTCATCCATGAAGCAGAAAGCTTGCAGAGTAAATTTTACCAAACAGCACAGAATAATTGTAATCATATGTTGACCGACAGTAGGTGGGACCTGGGTGGGTTTTCTAGCCGTAAGGATCCCCAGATTTCCGATGTTTGTCTTTTAACACCTGGTTCTCATTTCTGTGTTCTAGCTAGCGTGTACCAGTCCTGAAGGCCTGGTCACGGTGTGGGTCACCGAGATCAAGCCCATTGTGTTCATTCTTTTCAGTCCTGTCCTCCAGGCGGCTTCTAATAGCCTTTCTGGAGCAAATGCTGCAAACTATCCAACGTCTCATCTTACAGATGAGGAAACAGAGGCCCAGAGAAATGGAGCAGCCTTGTCACCTTCACAAGCTGTTAGTCGTAAGGCGGGGACTTCCCCTCCATGGACTTTGATCTCTGTGCCTTGCATTTTGGCATAGAGTGTACTAAACTCACCTTTTTTTTTTTTTAATAGATTGCTCCCAACTCAGAACCAGAGCTTCTTGAAGCATCAGTTCAAATGACACTGTGATCTCTTGGAGTCTATAGAAAAGTTTGGAGTGGAGCATATTTTCCTCTTTCGAACCTCTATGTCAAATCTGCAATTACTTTTTAGCTTATTCTGATGAGTACATTCCATTTGATCTATTTTTCTCTAAGTTGTTCAACGGCCGTAGGCCAAAATCATTATGTTCTGACTGAGCCAGGAGATGGAGGCAGCTAGGCTTGAAACGGAAATGCGAAGCATGTATGGGGTGCAGCGTGCTGTTCGCTTAGGGTGAGTGTAGTTGACGGGGGCTGCTGCTGCTGCTAAATCACTTCAGTCGTGCCCGACTCTGTGCGACCCCATAGATGGTAAGGCTTCCCCGCCCTTGGGATTCTCCAGGCAAGAACACTGGAGTGGGTTGCCATTTTCTTCTCCAGTGCATGAAAGTAAAAAGTGAAAGTGAAGTCGCTCTGTCGTGTCCAACTCTTAGCGACCCCATGGACTGCAGCCCACCAGGCTTCTCCGTCCATGCAATTTTCCAGGCAAGAGTACTACAGTAGGGTGCCATTGCTGCCTCCGAGCTGACGGGGGAGGGGAGGCCAAATTGCATCTTTCCCAGCAGGAGGCAGTTGTGGCATTTGGGGTAGAACTTTTCCCGCCTTGTTTGGACATCCCATGAATTGAAGGATGTTTAGCATCTTAACTCCCCCTCTGGAATGCCCTAGCACCCTCTCCTGGAGGAAACATTAGGCACATCAGTAGCCGACTCCCACAGTTTTCTAAACGCTCCCAGGTGGTGTTTGCACAACCCCTGAGTGAGAGATCTATTGATTGGTAGCAGTCTTGGGAAAGGAAGATAGGAACATTGAAAAATAGTTCTCCTGCTTTAGGATTTGGCAATCTTGACCCTGGTGGCTTAGTGGTAAAGAATCACCTGCCAGTGTAGGAGGTGAGGGTTCAGTCCCTGGGTCAGGAAGATGCCCTGGAGGAGGAAATGGCACCCCACTCCAGTAGTCTTGCTGGAATAATCCCATAGACAAAGGAGCCTGGTGGGCTGTAGTTCACGGGGTCTCAAAGAGTCAGACACAACTTGGCAACTAAAAAGCAACGACAGTCTGTCAGTAGGATCGTATTTACCAGTGGCTTCCAGAGAGAGAACGCCATGCCACCTTGATGCCTTGCGCACAAGTTAGTGGCAGCGATGGCGGCGGTGGAGAAAAATCTGTTAAAATGACAATGGGGAAAATCAGCAAGGAACGTAATTTCTGCTTTCCTGTAACTATCACTTGTTGCCATCCATGCCTTTTCTTTCTGGGAACATGAATACCAGCAGCTTGATTTACTCCCTTCCTAAATTCCCAGCTGTTGTCTGTTCTTCATGCTTCACAAACCTCAGTGAGAAATAAGTCCTGGCATCTAGGAGATGCAGACCATTTCTTCCTGATCAGCACCCTATCCCTCCTGGCTGCTTCTTACTCCTGCCATGTTCTTTACAATCAAAAGTAATAGCGTTGTGTTGTATTTTTCTTCCAGTATCTTTTTACATAAGAGTATGGTAACTCTGCATTTGCCTGGAAGCTAAAGTTCCTAAAAATATTTCCAAAAGGTCCAAGAATGTTCTGGTGGTCATTGGATCTCCCATGAAGCACTGGTTTAGACCATGATCAAATATACTAAAACTTTTCAGGATGATTATCCTCTGAAGGATAATAAAAGATAGCTTGTATAGTAATGCATGCTTTTCAGTGTTTTCACATACTTTCCCTGCTGGGTGCTTATTACAACGCTGTGGGATAGGATGGGTTATAGTTCTCACTGTTTCACAAGTGGAAACACTGAGATTCAGAGAAGTTGTTACTTGGCCAAGGTCACATGGCTTAATTAAAGGATGAAACTGGCACTTAGTCCTCCGCCATTTCCTCCTCCTCCTTTTCAGGGACTGAGGGAGGAGACCAATTTGATTTGTCCTCTTTGGATGTCAGAACAATGTTTCTTTTTTTAAAAGAATATTTTAAGCTTTTCAATTCCGATCTTTCATAGAGACAAGTTCTTTATTCTTCTGCCAGTGAAATGTGACCTCCTGTCAATCAAATATCTGTGTCCCCCTTTAACCCACTCTACTCTTGGTTTTGAAAGTTGTCTCAGTAGAACAGACCTGCAGTCCCTTTTGCCTGGTGTGTGTATGTAATGTGGGAGAAAGCCAGGTCCATGGTAGTAGGAAGTTAAAGATTTTTGCAAACTGCAGATGAGTTCAGAATCCACTTTTTACTTTCAGTCCCCCTTTGGATGCCTCTGCAGAGGTTTGATGATTAGACGATGACAGAGGGAAGAAGAGAGCTGTGATAATGTATTTCAAATAGATCATAATTTTAATTAGAAAGAAATCTGGCTGATAACATGAAAAGCTGTATTTAGATAGTATATATGTATACAGTGTTAGAATAATTATTACCTTTTTAGAGTCTGTGAAATTATAACAAAATCTGTTGGGAGAAAGAATGCATAGGAAGCAGTTATGTGTTCTTAATAAGCCAGTTCCTTGGTTCATTTTCTGCCTTAGAAGTGAGTGCAGTAGAAAGATCGGGCCTTGTGCTTTCCAGGGATAACACATCAGCTCTCAAATGTCCTGACCCGGGCTGTGGTTCTCAGAAGAAACTCAGTGCCCTGCCAGGCACACCTGGAGAGGACTTCGCTCCTCCTCCTGCTCCTTCTCGCCCTGTTTAACATCCTTCTTGCTGTTACAAGTATTGGGAGGATCAGTAAGCAACCAGTCCCCACACTTTTGCTCGACATGTGTTCCTCTGGCCAATTGCTGTTCACTCTTTAAGGGTGCATGAGTAAACGTCAGGCTTGCTTTCTTTCCAACCCTGCCTCCTCATTGTTCACTGGGCTGCCCCTGTCATTTCATGATCCTTGTGACTGTTTCTTTGTCTGGAGTTTGGTTGGGTTTGGGCTTTTTTTAAGTATTTAAAGTTTTATTTATTTTTGGCTGCACTGCGTCTTTGTTGCTTTTTTGCATGGACTTTCTGTAGCTCTGGCCGGGGTCTGCTCCCCAGTTGCTGTATGCAGGCTCCTCGTTGCAGTGGCTTATCTTGTTGAGGAGCACAGACTCTAGGTGCACAGGCCTCAGTAGTGCAGCATGTCTGCTCTAGAGCGCAGCAGTTGTGGCACACTGGCTTAGTTGCTCTGCTGCATGTGAAATCTTCCCTGACCAGGGATTGAACCCCCCTCCCATGCATTGCCAGGTGGACTCCCATCCACTGCATCACCAGGCAAATCTGGTCTAGAGTTTTGACACTTGGGACATGGTAGAAATACTGTAAAGTGTGGTGGGTGGGCATGATCAACCTACCCACCCACCGCATCCTGAGGAAGAGCATCACCGCAGCATGTCCATTTTTCAAGTCGGTCGCTGTGAGCGCCTTAAGCCAGGAGAGGACTGGAGTGTCCTGAGCTGGCTTTCCTGCCACATGTCGAGGTGGAACCTGCAGTCTCGTGCAGTGAGGCAGTGTATAGGAGAAAGTAAATGCTTTAAGAGACAGAATGCTTCGGGTATGAGGCTAGTTCCACTCCCTCATGTATAAAACGACAGAAGTGGACAAAAATAATCCCAAGGATCTCTTAGCAACTCCGACCCTGGGAATTCTGTGAGATGTCTTTTTTTTATGGAGATACTATAGTGAGTTCATTCCAAATATGAATTTCCAACTCATAGGAACAGACTCAAATTCTGGATCTGCCATTTATAAACTCAGTTATCGAGGGCAAATTATTTAACCTGTCTTTTCCTCAGTTATCTCATCTGTACATTAGGGTGCTCTAAGTATTAAATAGTGTGATGCATGTTTTTAAAAAGTACTTAAAAAGTGTAGTCACTCAGTTGTGTCTGACTCTTTTGTGGCACCATTCACTGTAGCCTGCCAGACTCCTGTCCATGGGATTCTCCAGGCAAGAACACAGGAGTGGGTTGCCATTCCCCTCTCGAGGGGATTTTCTGGACCCAGGGACTAAACCCGGGTCTCCCACATTGTAGGTAGAGTCTTTACCATCTGTAATCTGGTGCTTAACCACAACCAGATTTACCATTCAGATTACAGTAGCTATTACTTGTTAGACTAATTTCTTTCTGATGCGTCTATATTCTCTGACATATGTCCCAAAAAAAAGCCTTTCAGTGATACATAAACCTAGCTATGATAATAGCAACAAGTTCCTAATATGTTTTATAAAAGCCAGCATAGCCAGTCAGATAATATGTCTGCTCAGGAAGAGATTCCCCCAAACCAGAATTCTGTAGGCTGAAGCAGGACACTGGGCAGCCCAAGAGGAAGTGCATTCAGCCTGAACTGATAGGATTCAATGGAAAGAACAACTGCCTGTCAAAAGACAGGCCTTATAATCTGTCTCATAACCAAGTTGGCATGTGACTTTGTGTAGGTCATTTAACTTCTCTGATTTCCCGTTTCCTCCTATGTGAAAATAGTTTGTGCTCAGTGATTTCTAAGGTTCTTCCCAACTGTAAAATGCTGTGATTCTGTGAATGCTTAGATGATTCATGAAGGTGTCCTTACAGGCACTTCCTTTTGTGTTTTAGTCTAGAAACCTAGGAAAGAGAAGCAGTTTTCATCCTCCAAGTTTTCCGTTAGGTTTTGTGTATTATAGAATTGTGGCCAGTGTATGTGTTTTTTAGATCCTTTATACATGAATTTGTATTAAACCATGTTTGTCACCCCTGCCTCGCCCCCCATCTTCTGTTTAGACACTGTTATCCCTTCCCATGTTATCTTGTTAACTTTGACCCCTGATTCTTCCCTCATTGAATCATTGTTCTCTCGTCTCATATGTAATAAGCAGAGGTCTTCAGTTTCTTTACTACAAAAGCACTGGATTCAAGTACTGTGATTCATTCATTCCTTCAACAATCTTTTCACTGCGTTCTGCCCAGCTTCAGGCCACCCTTTGTAACCAGATTATTTCACTGGACTTCACTTCTGAGTTGTTTCCCCTCTGAGCTGTTTAGTTCACCTTACCTTGTAGTTCAATTTCTTTGCTATTTAGAGTGTTCAGCAACCTTTTTGGGCATCTTAGAGAGCTATAGGCCTTCTCTCCAAAAATTGCCAGATACAGACGAGGAGAAAAGGGGTATAACCGGACAAGGAAAGAGAGGAAACTTGAAAAAGCATTGTTACTCAAAATGCAGATAGTTTAATATGGCTAGCATGTCTCTTGTAAGAGGGACAGTGGTTAAAGGTGAGTTTGGAAAGTCAGACCCCTTGTCTTTGAAGCGCCCTGTGTCTGTGCTGCTTAGGTTGTATCTCAAAGGAAAGTTGTAGACATTCTCTATGAATGGTAAATCTGAAGAAGACTACCAGTCTTCTGAAAATACATGACCACACAGAGATTTTCATACAGCTTCATTGGCTTGGCAAACACTAGCCCAAGCCTATCTTAGGGCTTCCCAGGTGGTGAAGAGTCCTCTTGCCAACACAGGAAATGACAGAGACGCAGATTTGATCCCTGGGTTGGGAAGATCCCCTGGAGGAGGAAATGGCAACCCACTCCAATATTCTTGCCTGGGAAATCTCCTGGACAGAGGAACCTGGTGGGCTAAAGTCCGTGGGGCTGCAGAGTCAGACACCGCTGAGCACAGACACATTCTTGACGCACACCCTGTCCCAGCCCTCCTCCCCAGGTTAGTCATTCCTAAGATAGGTAATAGGAAGCAGAGAAGCAAGGAATGGTGGCTAATGCATCATCTTTTTTTTTTAAGCTCTAGGAAAGATTATTACATAATAAAGCACACAAATCTTAAGTATACAGCTTTATTAATTTTATGTTTATAACAGTACATGTATAACTCCAGGTCACCACTACCCTAGATGCAGAATATTTCTCGCATCCCAGCAGGCTCTATAATGGCCTTCCCCTCAGAGATAAACCAGTATTTTGACTTCTGTCACCATAGATGATGAGTCTTGCCTCTCTTGGCCATCGTACTTGGAGTTATGGTCTTATTTTACCCAACTTGATCTTATCCAGGTTTTGTCTGAGTTTCATCCATGTTATTAGATATAGTGAAAGTCCATCCACATAATCTCTTAAAAAGAGATTACTTTTACCACAGTACAAAGAGTAGATTGGGGGAATCCACACTGAAGTCAGGAAGTGTGGTTGGGGGACGCCTGGACTTAGGCTTCAAGATGGGGATGAAGAGGAAAGAACAGATCTGGCCAGGAAGGTTCTGATGTAGAATTTTGCTGGTTATTTGATAATAGAGGATGGCACAGAGAGAATGGTCACTTTTCTGGCTTGTCAATTATAGGATGTTTGCAAGGAGAAGGTTGTTAGGTCAGCTTTGAAACCTTGAATGATAGACGCCTGCGGATTTTTGCAGGTCCAGATGAATTCGATAGAAAGGTCTGAAGTAAAGATGAAAACTGAGAGGCATCCACTTAGAATGGAATCTGAAGCAGAGGGCGTGAATGTGATTGCCCAGGGTTGGGGTTTCAAGGAGAAAGCAGCTGCAAAGGAGCAGGTTGAAGGAGCAGTCGAGAGAGGAGGTTCTGACCTCAGAGCCTGAGGGGAACAAGCGGGGCCCCGAGAGGAAGGGTTAACAGGGAAGCCCAGCCAGGACCAGCGGATGTCTCAAAGGCCTGAGGTGTGGGAGCAGCCTTTGTGAGGCGTCCTGTGGCCCCACTCCCCTTCCACTCCTCCTGTGGCTTTGTGTTCTGTCGTCCACCCTGAACTGGGTGAATCCTCAGAGGAGAGGCGCTGGGTTCCTTCCCCTACTCATCACTTTCCAAAAATCTAAGAGTCAGCCTTTGCCCTGGAAGTGCTCGCAGAACGTCCCGGTTGCACGATTGCTAAGGCAGGCTGGAATGGGATGACCTTCCCGAGGAGCCCCTGAATCCCCTGGGGGGTCTTCTCTTGCTGAGGGAGCCTGGGCCTGGGGACAGAGCTGGCTTCCAAGCCCAGGCTGTGCTGAGCCTGAGGGGCCGCAGGCAGCTGCGCTCTGGGAACGCCCTCCTCTCAGCAGGCTGGGCAGCTCCTGCCGTTACATAAGACGTGTGTGTTCTGGCAGGGAAGAGCTGCCCAAGTGAGTGGTTAGCAAAAATGACTTGTGCAGAGTTATTTTGAGACCCCACGGGAGGGAATGGCAGCCCAGGCCGACAGTATTTTAAACCGCGTCACCCATCTACAAAGATTAATACAGTAGAATCTCAGGACATGGGTAACAGGGAAATAAGAACCTTTAGGGTCCTAGCAGATTATTCGTGCCGGCTCTCCTGGTCCACACAAGGTGACCTCAGTGGTTTAGACTGAACTCAGTGCCTCCAGGCTTCCACCATATGTGTTCTTTCATCCTGTCTGTCCCAAGGGCTGCAAGTGGCCGTGCAGGCTTCTTTCCATGGGGTGGGCCTGGGTCACTGAACAGCAGCAGTTTGGTTATGTTCTCATTCACTCTATAGGATACCAGTTGGCTTTATGATAGATAGAGGAAGGAACGCCCCTTTTGTGGTCCCCAGAGTCATCGTTTAGTGATTGAGCTCCTTGTGGTTCCAGGCTGGCCAGGAGAAATCCCTTGTTCCCCACCCAAAGCATTTTCCTTTCTCCTGACTCAAGCAGGAACAGCTGGCTAAGGGTGGGTGAAATACAGAATATAGCATTTTCCAGTTTAGTGACACGAGGGGAGACAGCCTCCGTATGAAACGCTTCTCTTGTTTTTGTTTTCCTCTCGGCTGTTATGCCAGGAAATTGGCCTCCTCACGCCCCCACCCTCTTACCAACAGCTGTCCTCTGCCATTCAGGAGTCAGTGTCTCCCTCGATGGCTGCCCTAGGATGAAGAAAGCTTTCCCCTTTTCTGTCCCTGGGTCTGCAAGTGTATAGCCGGAGAGTTCCTTGTGCCAGGGCATCTGATTGCCTTCTGACCCCGAGGAGTCCATCTGGGCTGGAGGACTTGCTAGAGTATGGAGCAAGGGTCCAGAAAGGAAGAACCCAATCCAAGACTGTCATTTTGTTTTGTTGCCTTTTTTTTTTTTTTTTTAGTTTTTTTTCTTTCTTTTTTTTTATGTTTTGGGTTTTTTGGCCAGGAGGCATGTGGGGTCTTAGCTCCCTGACCAGGAATCGAACCCATACCCCCTGCATTGGAAAGCAGAGCCTTAACCACTGTACCATCGGAGAAGTCCCTGCTATATATTTTAAGGGAACAAAGGATTATTTAGTGACACAAACTATGGAAACAGAAAAATAGTCACATAAAACAGGCGACCACATGGTATATAGCATTTCAGGGCCCCCAGATTCCTTACAAGAATGTGCCCTCTGGCATAAGCTTTCCCCTTTTCTGTCCCTGGGTCTGCAAGTGTATAGCCAGAGAGTTCCTTGTGCCAGGGCATCTGATTGCCTTCTGACCCCGAGGAGTCCATCTGGGCTGGAGGACTTGCTAGAGTATGGAGCAAGGGTCCAGAAAGGAAGAACCCAATCCAAGACTGTCATTTTGTTTTATTGTCAACATAGGTGCCTTGTAACAAGCTTCTGATTCCCCAGCACTGGTCCTCCTAGGCAGATATGGAAGGGGGCACACTTGAGGGAAGAAACATTGCTCACACTTGTGTGTGTGTGAGAGCAGGTACTTCCTCTAACCCCAGAGGAGCCGCTGTCCATGGTCTGAAATTCTTCCACCGATGGCATTTCTTTCTGGTTGTGGTCCCTGACAAGGCTGGCCTTATGGGGAGTGAGGCTCAGATATGCTTAAGCATGAACTGAGAACAGAGACAGCACAAACAAGCCAGCGCTGTAAGTTTTCAGGATGATAGAAGGACCCTGTAGGCAGTCTAGGGCTTGGAAAGACGTGTCCAGGGCAGGGGCAGCAGAAGGGCAGCTCATATCTCCTTTCTCCCTGAAACAAAACTTGATTCTGGCCTTTGCTCTGCTGAGGAATCCACCCATTCCTGTCTCTGGCCTCTGCCCTCAGGCATTCTCACCGAGTGTCTGTGCCCGTCCGTAGGTGGATGCAGCCCTGGTGTCACTCTCGCCGCAAACAGCAGTGTCTCATTCAGGTCATGACGACCCCTGCTCCTCCTCAGTACTTCCTTCCTCCCCTCTTCGGTCTGCCTCCCCTCACCCCTTTCCTCCCCTCTTTGCACCGCTTTCCTTGGATGTGTGAGCACATGCAAGTGTGTGCATGCGTGTGCACCCTCCCCTTGGTTGTCACAGCACCGAGCATCACCATCGGGTAGCGTGCTTGATTGCGAGCTGCGTTGAGGAAGCTGATGGTCCCACCCACCCTAAAGACCCCACTGCCACTCCTCGCCAGCGACTCGCAGCCTTGTTAGAAATGGGCACAGTTCAGAGTGGGCTTCTCGTCCTGGGGCTTGTGGCACAAGCTGTCCCGCAGCTGTGAGTAATGAGCCCACCGGAGCAGCTTTCCTCTGCCTTGAAGACAGGCCCAGCCTGGTGAGACAGGTTAATATCTCCCACTCGCTGCAGAAAGTCAGGCAGCCCGTCTGTCAGGTCCCTGATTCTCTCCCTCCTCCCCTGCTTTTCAGCTAAGCTTTGTGTCCTGCGTCACAGCTCAGATCCGGGTGCTCTGCTGCCCCGTTGCCACACTGTGACAGGAGCTAAACAGCCTCAATTAAGTGCCAGCCGTGCTGTCAATGTCCCACTGGCCACAGTGATGGCTGCAGTCGTTGTTTCTGCAGGAATGCATCCATGGCAGGCACTGGATGCTGAAATCCTTTTCTTTCCCTCCGGTCTCCCAAACAGAGCAGATAATCACTTCAGTGGAACTCTCCCTGAATTCTGCAAAGTGGATTCGAGGCAGTGGTTTGGATTTGCTGTTCTTTTTTATCCCCGAGAGCCCCGTGAATGAGAGAGGAAATGAATAGATGGCTTGTCACAACACCACCAGGGTCTCCACGGTGCCTGGGGCGACTGCTGCGAAGCAGAATGGAGGCGGGCTGGAATGGAGGCCATAGAGGCTGCTGCCTTCCTCAGGATGGGCCCCACTGCTCCCCACAGCCCCTTTAAGAGCTCCCACATCCCAGGGGCTCCTTCTGCACTGATGGAGCTGTCTCTTGCTGCAGCCTCCTGCCTGGAGGAAATGTCTTAACTCTACCTGGTCATGGGTGGGGGGTAGTGCTGGTCCGCAGTCTCTGCACACCTCTCCCCAATCAGTTCAACTTGGCAAGTTCACCTCCAGAGGTACCTCTCTGCAGCATGCAAGAAGAGCTGCTCCCGGTGAATGAGCCCATCATGCCTCTCAATGAAGTCAGCTCTAAAGGTATTTCCTATTGGAGATGTAAGTTCCCTAGTGGCTCTGATGGTAAAGAATCTGCCTGCAGTGCAGGAGACCTGGGTTTGATCCCTGGGTAGGGAAGATCCGCTGGAGAAGGGAATAGCAACCCATTCTAGTATTCTTGCCTGGAGAATCCCATGGACAGAGGAGCTTGGTGGGCTACAGCCCATGGGGTCAAAAAGAGTTGGACACGACTGAGTGACTACACTTTTACTTTCAAGGAATAAAAGCAGTAGAATGGTAGGAAGTCAAAAACCCACATCTTGTGAACACCTGGGGATGTTTAGACTGGAGAAAATAGAACATGAGGATGAGGGAAAAGTTTTATGTCTTCATGTATTTGAAGGGCTGTCAAGTGGGTAATGGATGTTTCATATGGTCCCAGGGAATTGGACCAGATTTTAGAAGGCCTAGAGTGTCAGGTTGTGGATTTCTGGTTTTATATGGTAAACCCTTGGAAGCCACTGAAGAGTTTTAGGGAAATCA
Source organism: Oreotragus oreotragus (assembly GCA_006410675.1). NCBI lineage: Eukaryota > Metazoa > Chordata > Mammalia > Artiodactyla > Bovidae > Oreotragus > Oreotragus oreotragus. The sequence goes on along the minus strand of SJYX01000545.1, from coordinate 76,113 downwards.
GGAAGGAAGGAAGAATCAGGATGGGGGAAATGAAGGGCAGGCAGGTAGATCAGAAGACTTGGCCAGAAGTGACAGGAGCCTGAACAAGCAGAGTCGGGCTGAGGATTCAGAAGATCCCATGGTTTACATAGCCAGCTGTGGAAGCGGAATTAATGGGATCGATCAGATGTAGCAGTCAGTAGGTTCTGTGGGTAAAGTAGGGACAAATCAAATATAGGTGAGAATTTTAGCCTTAACAGGTTGCTAGTGCTGCTGTTGGACTAGGGCACAATGGAAGGAGCGGAAGAGAGTTAGCAGGAAGATGAGGTTGAGTTTGAGGGATTGACAGGACAGTCAAGGGGAGATGTCGACCAGACCCTTGAGGATTGTCAGACTCCCTGAGAGCTTAGAGGACAGTTCAGGCTTACCTGTCTGTGGGTTCCAGGTGATCACAGTGATGGAGAACGTGAAAATGGGTGGGCTTTCCAAGGGAGGCTCCAGAGAGTGGAAAGGAAGGGGCCCAAAACATAACTAAGGGCAACAGCAGGAGATAAGACGAGCAACCCAGAGAGAGGACCCAGAAGAAGGGAGGAAAGGGAAAGACCTTCACTGTGGCGTTGGGGCACAGTGTCGAGTGCATGCAGAGATCAAGTTACTTTTCCAAGAAGAGTAGAAAGATGAAGTCTGAGTGCCAGCGAGAAGTGTGATAGTGAGAGTTTGCTGTCCTGCACTGGAAGGAAGCAGTTGTGGTAAACAGAGAAGGGCAAGCCTGGAAAGGTCAGTTTTGAATAGGGCCTGCGGGAGTCGAGTGGGAGTCCAGGGGAAGACGGTGGGTACCAGAGTGACGACGCTCCCAGAACGGAGTGCTGGAGAGCCAGTGAGCAGGCACGCGCCCGTGCTCCTGTCGGCTGCATCGGCTTCCCTTGATCCACGTGTGCTGGCCTCTTACCTCTTCAGCTACGTGACCATGGCCTTTTTTAGTGTCCTCGTTTAGGATAGCCTCATGCTGTTGCCTGTACTGATCCTCTGGTTCTGAGAAGTGAAACGCTGCCTTGCCTCGATTGTTTTTTTGTACCCAGTTTTACAACAGGCAAGAGTCAACCCACCTCTTCTCTGAAGGGCCAGATAGGAAAGAGACACTGAAATTTGAACCATGTGTTTCACATGTCACAGAATATTTCTTTTGCAACCATTCAGAAATGCAGACCCCATTCTTGACTCACAGGTTGTACAAAAACAGGTGGTGGGTTGGACTTAGTCCTCACGAAGCTGTCTGCTGACCCCTTTTTTGTGAAACCGAAACAAAAAAAGGTGAATGCCAGTCTTCATCCGTAGTCCAGAATTCAAGCTTCTTATCAGGATAGGATGTATTTCTGCATCCACAATCAGCCTGTGCTCTTTAAGAACCTTGGTTTCTCAGAATTCCTCTCCTTTTGGGCTTGTTTTCATTTCTTCCTTGAAGTGTAAAGAGGGTGAGGTGGTGGTCTCTTCCTCACAACATCTCAGCTCACAGTCTTATTCATTCTCCTTGCTCCAGGGTCTTAGTATTCCTGCCAGTCGCTGGTTTTTCTCTCCTCCAGTTCCACTAACTGAGCATACTAATCTCTAGACACTGGGCTTTCACTTGCCTCAGGAGGAGAAGCTCAGAGAAATTTTCTGAGTGGAAAGCTCAAGAACGGCAGTGGTTTGAAAGTGTACTCCACACATCTCAGAAGCATTTTGTTCAAATAACAACACAGCTTGGTTTAGAAAAAGTCACTCTAAATTTATGCGAGTAAGCAGCTTTTACATTTGGCTGCCAGGTGTATGGCAGGATACCTCCTGGAAGCTGGTATTGCAGGATCCACGTGCTTGTTTCCCATGGTTTTCCCCCTTCCCTGGAGCTCTTCTCTACCAGCCTGAACAAGAGAGTCAGGTTGGTCTCTTTATCCGCGAACAGGGAATTTGAAAGACCCAACACGAGGATTTTGGGGTACCGAAAATGATGTTTTAGAAGTCTAAGTTTTGATTCAGAGATAAAGTTACATGTTTAAAATAAGTCAGAAAAAGCTAACATTAAGGTTCTCATAGAAACCGACTCCCCCTCACCACTCAGACGCGGGTTTGGGCTTGTTAGGTTCGGTCTCCATGGTGCCACAGTGTTTCGTAAGCGCTGGAGTCACGCGGCTCTCTGGTTTCTGGAAAGACCATTGTGGACCTAGCTCTTGACCTCAGATGCTTTGTTTTCTGTGTAATGTTGTGAGGTGGCTGTGTTGATAGGGATCATTAGGAGAAACCCAATGGAAAGCATTCTTAGAGGGCATGGTGGTTTCATTCTGCTCCTGGTTGGTGGTGATCTTATTGCAGCTGCTGCTTGCAGCAAACCCCCAAATGAACATGTGTGTCGGGAAGCAGACAGCCTGCCATCTCCACCCTCCCCTTCACAAACACACCCCCAGAGAAAGCCTGGCTGCCTTGTTTACGGCCGTGCACTTGGCATGTCATGGGACGGGAACAGCCTCGTTTGTCAGTGAGAGTTTTTTCTCCCTTTAAAAAAAAAAAAATCATCGTTTTCCATCTCTTACTCTGCGGTGGGACAAATCATAAAAGGTTATTCTGATGCTGGCCCCATTATTATCTGCCACTCCGGCTCCATCTGAAAAAGCTCCTCTCCCTTTGGGGAACGATTCTTCGGTGTCTAAAGCCAATGATAAATCAAGTTGGTGAAGCCAGTTCTGCGTCCTGCCTGGCCCAGCCATCCAGCTTGAGGCCTCTAAGCCATCCCTTCCTTGTCTCCTTCTCAGACAGCGGTCAGTGATTTAGCATCTAACACTCTCTCTCCTTAAAGTCCCGGAAGTGAGAGTTACAAGATTTTGTGGTAAATTCGCCAAGCATTAACTAGTATAGTAGGTTTGCAGGAACTCGGAAGAAGGCATTGTTATTACAGGTTTGCCGCATCTATTTTTACTCTCTGGCAGACAGTTGTTTGGCAGACAGTTACTGAGTACTTTCTGGGGCTCTAGAGAGGAGTGGCCGGGGAAGGCAATGGCACCCCACCCCAGTACTCTTGCCTGGAAAATCCAATGGACGGAGTAGCCTGGTGGGCTGCAGTCCATGGGGTCGCTAACAGTTGGACAGACTGAGCGACTTCACTTTCACTTTTCTCTTTCATGCACTGGGGAAGGAAATGGCAACCCACTCCAGTGTTCTTGCCTGGAGAATCCCAGGGACGGGGGTGCCTGGTGGGCTGCCGTCTATGGGGTCACACAGAGTCGGACACGACTGAAGTGACTCAGCAGCAGCAGAGAGGAGTGGCACGTCCTTTCCCTCAGATAACTGCAGAATGGGATCCACCAGTGATGGGCTGACAACCCATGGAGGTGAGACTCAAAACGTCGCCCTCCCCTGCTGCTCACACCGTGTGACTCTTGTGCCCAGAGAACCTCGTTCTTCCCTGTGGTTGGCCTCTCCCCACCCCTCCCTTTCTTCACGGGGAGCCAGTGCTCCCATCACGCTGTGGAGACTGAATCTTATTGCTCCTGTTTGCCAATTAACTTCGCTTTCTGGCCTTTTCAATGAGTACATCACACATGACAGATCCAGCAGCCCACTAAGAGTCTTCCTCAGTCAGTTGGAAACATGGACTAAAGACGGCTTCAGTCTCAGCGCTTGCCCAGCTCTGACTCCCCTGACTTCAGTTACCTGAGGAGTGTGATCCCTTTAGTTAGGACTTCTCCATTCTTCTTTATCCCTTTCTTCTCATCACCAAAAGGGCCTTACCAGTGACGTGTTCCAGAATTGGCCCAGAAGATGCCACCTCCTCCAAGGCAACAAAATAGTGGTTTAGCGAACAAGAGAGAAAAGAAAGAATCTGAGACAATGCAAAATCCTCGTTCATTTCTGACCCTTTCAGTACAGATTGAGGCCTCATATGCTATAGAGCTCTTAGGGCCCAATGGTCTATGGCTTGCCTTGCTCCTTGGACCATCTTGGGAATGTGAAGACGTTGGACTAGCTGGTCCTAAGTGGGACAGTTTGCTGTTCTCAATTGTTAAATGACTCACTGACAACATTTGCAGCTTGGGGCCTCCAAACAATTTCTGCTTTAAATCTTATGAGAGAAGACGGCAAGCAAACTATTTGGTGCATCAGATTCTTCTTCTCCTTTTTTTTTTTAAACAGTTCTATTTATTTATTTATTTGGCCACACCATGAGGCCTGTGGGATCTTAATTCCCCAACCACAGATCACCTCCTGCCTTGGCAGACAGAGTCTTAACCACTGGACCGCCAGGAAATTCCCAAGACGTGTCTTCGTTTCTGCAGTCCAGCCACGTGCAAGGGTTTGGCTTGGCATAAGGATTTAGATGATAACTACGTTCCTTACCATCAGGCAGCTGGCCTATCTGTCTCTGTGTTTTGTGCTGAAAGCTTAAGAGGTCTAGATTCTGTTTTTGATGCTTAGGGAGAGAGTAGAAAAATAAGGAAGTGTTACTTTTCTTAGACTTCTGTGTCTTACTCTGTAAATACGGAGTTCACTCTCTCACTCTCTGGGTGACGTGGGTTTTTTTGTTGTTGTTGTTGTCCCTGGTGGTAAGGATGGCAGGGGAAAGCAGAGAAATGGAACTCATTGATTGTTAGTCGCTCAGTCACGTCTGACTCTGCGACCCCAGGGACCGTAGCCCACTAGGCTCTTCTGTCCATGGGATTCTCCAGGCCAGAATACTCGAGCGGCTAGCCATCCCCTTCTCCGGGAGATCTTCCCCACCCGGGGGGTCGAGCACAGGTCTCCTGCGTTGGCAGGTAGGTTCTTTACTGTTTGCCACGAGGCAGGGAGTTACGAATTGGCCAGCTGCAGCAGCAAGGACGCAGGCAGAGGTACCGGAGTGCAGCCAGTGTGACAGGCAGCTTATTTTGGCTTTCTGTCTGTGCCTTGTCCTTGACCTTCACTCCAGGGGACTGCGTTTATATAGCAAGAAGGGAGAGCGTCCATGGCCTCCTCTCTGGGGAGCGTGCAGCACTTCCCCAAGTGCTCACCCGAGTCTTGGAGGCTAGGGATGAAGATGCTCCAGGACGTGAGATGATCCAGTCCTCTGGTCTACCCAGCTATCAGTTCCCTGGTTCTGCTTAGCTCCACTGTATCTGCTGGCCAGGCTCGTGTCACATGCTAGCAGATAAAGTCTGTTTTTATTCTGAAAGCCCCACCAGAACAGTCATTTTGTCTCTTGTGGTTTGACCAACAAAATTGGTTAAAATTTCAGGAAGCAGTACTTAAAGCATGAGTATTTTAACTTAGATTTACTTACGAAGTCTTTCCGTAAACATAGAAAGTAAAAGTCCCCTGGACCAGGCTGCTTTCCCAGAAGCAGAGAGACAGGCCTCATGGCCACCTTTCAGCTTCAGGATCGCATAATGGCCTTTTCCTTTCAGGAACCTTATTTATAACCCTGTAGTCATCCCCACACTAAGTTTTTCCGATCTTTCATCCAGATTTTCCTTCCCCTAATAATTGCACCCCTGTCTTCAGGCTGAGCATTTCCCCTCCTTTTTGTGTTTACACCTTTCAAATATTTGCAGATTGCTGTCATGTCACCCTCTTAGTCACCACTTAGCCGAGCTGCACAGACTCAGCGCCTTTTGTCTTTTCCTTGCAAGGCAGGCGTCCCCGCCCTGAGTCATCTCCCGCTGCCCTCTAAGTGCACTTCAGTCCTCTGCCTGGGACCGGCCGGGGGTCTCGGGTGGGCATTGTTTTCCTCCTCTGCTGCACTGGAAGCCGACCACGGTTGCGGCGCTCCAGCCTCAGGCCTCACCGACACTGCTGGTCGGTCGAGTTCAGTCGCCCAGCCGTGTGCACCTCTTTGCTACCCCATGGACCGCAGCACGCCAGGCCTCCCTGTCCATCACCAACTCGCAGAGATTGCTCAAACTCATGTCCATCGAGTCGGTGATGCCATCCAGCCATCTCATCGTCTGTCACCTCCTTCTCCTCCTGCCTTCAGTCTCTCCCAGCATCAGCAGTGCTGGTCGGTGCTGCCCATGTGCCCTGTCCACTTAAATTTCTTTTCCCAAGTGTGCCAATTCAAAGACCAGAGGGGCAAATGGGTATAGCTCTGTTTTCTTTTTGTCCTTCTAGTGTCACTGTGGGAAAATGGGATGTGTGTAGTTCGGGATCCTGTCAGCCCCTTGCTGGTATTTGCATGAGTTCTGTGACCCTGACTGTTAATGAGCCATTTCCTCCTCTGTGTATGGACTTCTTTCCAGAAGTATTTTTCACTAATATTTATTCAGTCTTGCTTGAGGAATTCAAGTGGGCCTTAGGAAGCGTTACTACGAACAGAGCTAGTGAAAGTGATGGAGTTCTAGCTGAGCTNAGTTCGGGATCCTGTCAGCCCCTTGCTGGTATTTGCATGAGTTCTGTGACCCTGACTGTTAATGAGCCATTTCCTCCTCTGTGTATGGACTTCTTTCCAGAAGTATTTTTCACTAATATTTATTCAGTCTTGCTTGAGGAATTCAAGTGGGCCTTAGGAAGCGTTACTACGAACAGAGCTAGTGAAAGTGATGGAGTTCTAGCTGAACTATTTCAGATTCTAAGAGATGATGCTGTGAAAGTGCTGTACTCAATATGTCAGCAAATTTGGAAAACTCAGCAGTGGCCACAGGACTGGAAAAGGTCAGTTTTCATTCCAATCCCAAAGAAAGGCAATGCCAAAGAATGTTCACAGTACCCCGACAGTTGTACTCATTTCACATGCTAGCAAGGTAATGCTCAAAGTCCTTTAAGTAAGGCTTCAGTAGTATGTGAACCAAGAACTTGAGATGTAAAAGCTGGATTTAGAAAAGGCAGAGGATCCAGAGATCAAATTGCCAACATACACTGGATCATAGAAAAAGCAAGGGAATTCCAGAAAAACTTCTGCTTCATTACGCTGAAACCTTGGCTGTTTGGATCACATCGAACTGTGGAAAATTCTGAAACAGATGGGAATGCAAGACCACCTTACCTGCCTCCTGAGAAACCTGTATGAAGGTCAAGAAGCAACAGTTAGAACTGGATATGGAACAACAGACTGGTTACAGATTGAGAAAGAGTGCATCAAGGCTGTATGTTGTCACCCTGCTTATTTAAACACTGAAGAATTTATGCTTTTGACCTATGGTGCTGGAGAAAACTCTTGAGAGTCTCTTGGACTGCAAGGAGATCAAACCAGTCAAACGTGTAGGAAATCAATCCTGAATAATCATTGGAAGGACTGATGCTGAAGCTGAAACTCCAGTACTTTGGCCACCTGATGCAAAGNCTTGAGAGTCTCTTGGACTGCAAGGAGATCAAACCAGTCAAACGTGTAGGAAATCAATCCTGAATAATCATTGGAAGGACTGATGCTGAAGCTGAAACTCCAGTACTTTGGCCACCTGATGCAAAGAGCTGATTCACTGGAAAAGACCCTGGTACTGGGAAAGATTGAGGGCAAGAGAAGAAGGAGAGCGACAGAGGTCGAGATGGTGTGATGGCATCACCAATGCAATGGAGATGGGTTTGAGCACACTCAGGGAGACGGTGAAGGACAGGGAGGCCTGGCGTGCTGCAGTTCATGGGGTTGACCAAACAACAACAACCAGACAAAGTACCTACCCCAAGAAGCAATTTCATCTTAGTTTTATTTGGGTTTGAAATACCAGGTTCTCATGGAGAAGGCAATGGCACCCCACTGCAGTACTCTTGCCTGGAAACTCCCATGGACGGAGGAGACTGGTAGGCTGCAGTCCATGGGGTCGCTTAGGGTCGGACACGACTGAGCAACTTCACGTTCACTTTCAAACATTGGAGAAAGAAATGGCAACCCACTCCAGTGTTCTTGCCTGGAAAATCCCATGGATGGAGGATCCTGGTAGGCTGCAGTCCATGGGATCGCTGAGGGTCGGACACAACTGAGCAACTTCACTTCACTTTCACATTGGCTTACTTGTGGTAGCAGTGAGAGGAGAGAGCAGATTAATGGGAACACCCAGTAAACAGGAGCCAAGCTAAGTCAGACCTTCCGGATCCTGGAACCCCGGAGGGGCGGCCTTTGGTCAGAGGTGGTTCTCACCTCCCTGCTCCAGTGTTGAAGCAATGCCCTCCCCTCCTTCCTCTTCCTAATGGCCTCATATTCTGGGTGCTGCCCAGTTTCCAGAAAGAATCTTTCTCACCTGTTATCTTTATTTCTCTTTAGACAAAGCTTGCTTCCCCTCTGCCATCTGCTATAAATTGACTATCCTTGAATCAGGTACAGGAGCAACTCTGCCCTCTCTCCCTCATTTCTCACCTCCTGCTCTGACATCCATCCCCAACTTGTAACCAGGGAGAGGACAGAAGCCAGGGCCATGAGCGGGAAAGCAGCTGCCTGAGGCTGCCTCCTTAGCAAGGGATGGGTCAGTGGTGAGCTCGTAATTGATTTGTCCAGTGCGTCCTCCCAACAGTCTCCTAGACACGGATGCACCTGCCCGCCATAATCCAGATACGGCGTGTTACTGCATAACACCCAGCCCCCTACAGACTGATGATAAATTCCGTCACCGACAGCATACTTCCTACAGTGGTGGGGAAGATGATATTGTCATGCTGCTAATTAGGCTTCATTAGGACAAAACCTGTCTTTTTCATCATTGAGTTTTCATCTCCGAACCCAGTGCCTAGCCCTGAGTAGGCAGTGATGTGTATTTGTGAAATAGGGGAAGAGAAGGTCTGCCAGGGGATCTCAGCAAGTATCCAAAGTCGGCAGAAGGCTCCATCCTTCCCTCCGTGATGTCCAGTGCAGTAACAGACACACAGTAGATGAGTAATAAACACCATCAACTAATCCTGCCAACTGGTTACTCTTTCCACTAGAGTTCTGTCTCCAGCCGCAAATGCCTGGCCTCTTGTTTGCTGGACTAAGAGCCATTGGGAAGGTGTCACTTCTAGCCAAGGCGAATTTGTGATACTTCCCTCACTTCAATAAAGAAAAAAGGCACCACACTTTGAGCCCAGAGGCTTAAGTGTCATAAAACTCAACATATACTGTAAAATATTCAAGCAATACTCGACTCTCTCATATGGTCATCAACAGAATCTTATGTAGCCATTATCGTATCATTTACAGCAATTTGTACTTCTTGCTCCAGAGCTGACTGACCAAAGTGTTTGTGTTAATTGACCTAGTTAGTCAATGTCTCTAAATGTATAATTTCTTTTTAATATGCTGTATATAACTCCAGAATTTGACATTTGAAAGGAGGCACCCTGTACTCCCAGAGTCAAACCTGACATGGGAAATCTCAGAAGGGCATAATGCAGATGGTAGGATTTCCTGGCCAGGAGAGAATTTTGGAGCGCCTTCATTTCACAGTCAGAGACCTTGAGGCTTGGAGATGTATGATACTTTGTCAGTAGCAGAATAGAAACCAGAAATGATGTGCCAATGCCTGGTGATGAATTTTCTCTTTCTCAATTGTACAGAATCAAGCAAATTCTCTTCTGGTTCTGTTTTTAAGTAATCTTGGTCGGCCTTCCTATCCCAGAAAGCGTCGAGAAGGTGTGAGGGATAATGGCTTTTCCCTTAGGCAGGTCTGTCTGTCGGGCTTTAAAGAGGCCAGGGAGCCTCGAGCAGAAGCAGATGTGTCTGGCCTGCCTCTTCTGTGTCTGCCCTTGGCAGAAGTCAGCTGCAAGGGCCCCATGGGGGTCTCTTTCTTCTACATTCTGCCCTCCCCATTATAGGGAAGTAAATGTTCAAGAATGTTTGGGGTTTACAAAAACAACAACAACAGCATTTTCAGTATTTGAGGCTTGCCTGTGTCAGGGGTCAGCTTGGTGGCTGACCTGCACGTGTGGCATTGGAAGCTCAGCAGAATTAACTGTGTCCTCATGAGCAGGCAGGGCGGCCCCGGGGCCTTAGTGGGAAAGACAGCAGATAGTGGCGATTGAGCCCCAACCAGAATTGCAGCTCTGCCTGGCCTGCCTACAGAGGGCTTCCAGAACCCGACGACACACGCTTCCTTCTCACCATCTGGGGCGCTCACCTTTGCGGCATGTGGGCTGGCCCAGCTTGGCCACTGCAGCCTCCGGGTCGCTGTCAGACAACCCGGCCTTCATTTCCTGTGACGTGTTTTCTTTAACCTTCTTTAAGTCTGTTGCATCAGTAACAAAGCAGCACGCCAGCCTGGCACCGAGGGGCATTTGAGTCGGAGGTACAGTGCGGACGGGCTTCCCTACTGGCCAGGCTTTCGGGAGGGGAGGGCATAGCAGGACTGCCCTCACTGGCTGCACGTGTCCTCCCCCTGCCTTCAGCAGCTACGTCTTGTCTCTCCTACCTTATGACATTACCTTGTTTGACTTACTCTCTATTAAGTCAACATATTTCTCGACCTGTCCTTGATCCCTTGGGACACAAAAGCCAAGTCCCAAAGCTGGTATGTAAGTACTTGGTGTGGCCTTTGACCTCTCAAAGAGGGCCATCAGGCCACCCAGCCTTCTGTCTTCACACCTCAGCCTTCCCCAAGCCCTAGACCTTGCAGCTCCTCCCCCTCACCCCGAGGTTTTCAGTTAATTCAGTGTCATAACTATATGCTGTTTTCATTAATGAAATAGAGAAGGGAGACAGAGTATCCCGTGTAGTCACAACTGACCACTCTTTTGTGGAAACTGCTGTATAATGTACATGCCCATATGTGAGTGGGGGGAGGGAATCATAATAAATGATAAAAGTTTGCAAAACACTCATCTGCTCAGTCCATCTACAGAAGTAGCTTGCCTCATCAGGTTTCTAACACTCAGAGTCAATGATGTAAAAGCCCTTCCTGCTTTCCTAGCCCCAACTGTGAGCCCTGGTCTGGTAATAGGTTCCACCTCACTCACCCACTCCCTGTTTCGCGATCCAGCCTGGGGCCCCCCTTGTATCTAGGGATGCCCCTGCCTCTGGTCTCATGAGGACCCCGGTGCCGCGGGGGCATGTCTGCCACACGTCAGCTCCAGCTGTTCTTGCCCTCATCTGCCTGACACGAAATGGAGTCCCCCAGCCCTGCATTCCTGCCTTGTCCAGCACTGTCTAGTGAGAGCAGTGCTTGACTCCAGAAACTGGGCCTTTTCTCAGTAGCTTTAGCGTCTGACAATCTAGGGTTCAGGTTGGCTACTTGGTGACTTGGGGCCACATGTCAATTCATAGTCAAGGATGCTCGGTAAATACTCATCCCCCCCACTACCTTTATTCTCCTAGAACTTATACCTGGGTTCACCTGGGTTTCAGTGTTTAGTACCTGCTCCTACTGGATAGAACCTCTCTCTGTCCTAGTAATTAGCATCAGCTAGGGGCTTCCCTGGTGGCTCAGAGGTTAAAGCGTCTGCCTGCAATGCGGGAGACCTGGGTTCGATCCCTGAGTTGGGAAGATCCCCTGGAGAAGGAAATGGCAACCCACTCCAGTATTCTTGCCTGGAGAATCCCATAGACAGAGGATCCTGATGGGCTACAGTCCACAGGGTCGCAAAGAGTCAGACACGACTGAGCGACCTCACTCACTCAAGCCATCCTGACCCAGACCTGAGATGCGATGTTGAGACAGGTTTTGCCTCAGAAGGGGTTACTTCAGAAGAGGCAGGTCAGAGAGGGGGACAAGTCAGCCCGGGAGAAAGAGGAGAGTAAGTGATAAAGGCAGCGATGATATTCTTATTCTTAGGCAACTTTCCTTTCTCTTGCCTGCCTGCCTGATGGGAATTGATGTGCTGGGATGTGTTTACTTTTCCCATTTGAAGGGCAAGGAGACAGTCTAGTTCAGCTTTCTCCCCTTGAAGAGCTGGAACCCAGCTCCTGGCAGGTGGAGGGGCAGCAGGACTTCAGCCCGCCTTTGCCTGTGAGTCCACATGCAGTGGTTAAGGTCTGCTCACCACAGGCCCAAGAGTCTCGCCAGGAAGCTAAACTGAATCCATTTCAGCTTGACTTGCTTGCCTCCCCAGGCTCAGTGGGCCATCCTGCCTCGCCAGTTAGTCACTTGGTGATCTCCTAGGATTCAGAGAGGGCTGGCGGGGTGTGTTGCTCCCTTGGGACTTCAGAATACCCAGGCAAGGACAGGAAGAGAGTGGGGACATCTGGTCACCTAGAGTGACTCTGTGTCCTTCCTCTCAATGACACCACAGCCCCACCCGCAGCACCCCAGTCACGTCCCATCCAAGAGTCACAAACAAACTGAACACTTGCTTTCGCAGTGCTCCTGTTTGAGCAACAGTGTTTTACCTGTGGTTATGTGGCCAGAATAGAATGGTTTATTTTCCTCTGATAATTACAATGTTTGCTCAGGTTACACATATAAAATGGAAAGGGTTTCTAGCTAATAACATTGTGAAAGGCATGGATGGGCCTGGAGCCCTCATCTCCTCTCAAGGTGAATCTTGGGCTTTTTGGTCCCATGAGTTTATTGATGTCTTTTTCAAAACACCAGTTCCGCCTGTCCCTCACAGCCTGGCACTGAGGTGCGGGAACGGGGAGAGGCAGCCCTGGTGGCCATCTGCGCAGGTGGTGCTCGGGCAGGGCCTCCCCAAGCCAGATCGTCCGTCACTGTCCCTGAGGCTGTTTATAAATAAGAGGGCACACCTTCCAGCAGAATTGCCTTATGACAGCAGGAGAGGCCGGCAGTGGTCTAGATATGGGCACTAAGTGCATCCCGCCCCACCACGTCTTGATTATTTTCCTTTCCTAGATCTCTAACCTAGGTCACGTTTTTGGCTTCGTAATTACAGCTGCAGTTTGAATTTGGGGGAAATCTAATTCAGACATCAAAATGTGACAGAGTTCGTGGCCTGTCACAGGTGCGCACCATCAGTGATAAATACCTGCAACATCAATGATTGAAACAAAGAGAAAGAAAACGCAGTCTGCTTTGGTTAGTGAGCACACATATTATATACAGTGCTGTCCTTGAGTACACAGGCGTGTGAAGGTGAGAGTCTGTCTTCAAGAATCTTGCAGGCTACTTTGTAGAATGAAAGATGACTGAGATTTTTGAGCATGGGTCATTGGGTCAGTGATAGTAATGATACAGTAATAAGAGCTAAAATGTACTGAACCTTTCCATGTGTCAGGCATGTTACTAAGTTTTTGCCATAATAATCTCCCCTAATTCCACCAACAGCCACGCGAAGTAGTTTCACAAATAGGACAACTGAGGCTTTGAGTGGGCTCAGTCACTGGGCCTTGATCACAGATCTAGTAAATGACAGCTAGGATGTGAGTCCAGGTCTGTCTGGCTTCAGACGCCTAATATTTCATCAAGATGCTGTTTTTTTTCTGTCTCCCATTCTGAATGAAATACTGATGGTGCTATTGTCCCAAATATAGCCAGAGGACAGAGGGGGAGGCTTATTTGAAGAGGAAAATGACACCAAGTTAACACTTTTGAATTGGACGCGCAAGTCAGATAGTAAAGAGAAAATGTCTAGGCATCAGCCAGAACGGCTCTCAGGAGGCAGAATGGCTGGGGATATCAGTGTAATTTAGGTGAGAGAGCCATTTGTGTAAGTGATGGTTGAAGCAGCAAGACTATAGGCCCTTACAGAGTGAGGAGTCCAAGACAAGGATTCATCCCACATCTTGGTGGAGTAGGGGGTGCTTCCTGAATATCTTACTTGGAACTCCCCTGGTGATCTTAATGATTTCCAGACTCTGTGACCAAGATCGCCTTCTCCACTGTTGCTGCCCTGATAGTGGTGGTTTTTCCCACCTCAGGTGAACTAAACACCTCCCCCCCACCACTTATCTGTCCTGTCCTGCATTATCATCTAGCACCTATCTGGCTCCCAGAGTCAGGGGACCATTCTTGCTAAACACCAGACCTCACAGGCCCCTTTTCATCACAAATTCTTCCTTTCTCCTGACACAGGGATCGAATGCCCCCGAGGAGCCCGGAACCTCCCAGGCTTGGTGCAGGAAGGGGAGCCATTCAGTGAGGAGGCAACGCTTTTCACCAAGGAGCTGGTGCTGCAGCGAGAGGTAGGACATCTTCCAGTTGCTTCTTGGATGAGGAGGGTGGAGGGAGCGGAGCTCACTTGGTCTGGTGTTTTCCTACAATGTCGGAGATCCATCTGCCCCTTTTTCTGGCGCTCCGCCTTCCACGTCCATGATCGATTCCGTGTCTGCCCACATCCTGTTCCTGGAGCCCTGCTTCATTGACCAGCCACCCACCAATTGCTCCTCACCCTGGGTGTCCTGGGATGCGGGGTGAACGCCGACTGGCCCAGCCAGGATGCTGAAGCAGTGAGCCTTCGGCTCTGCAGTCTCCTCCTCGGTGAATCAGCCCAGAGCTGCCTGCCTCCAGCTGGATTTAGAAGCTTGACTAACCCTGTCAGGGGCCAATTTTCTTTGAACATTTATTTGTATCTTTGAGTAATTGCATTTTCTGTAGCGGGTTTTCTGACTTAATTTAATTGTATTTCTGTTTCTGCCTGTTGGGCTGGCTCTTGCAGGCAGGAGTGAGGCTGCTCAGCTGCCATGGTGCCCATCTACCTGCTAATTTCTATCAAGTCATAGTCAACCAGTCCATCTTCTTTCCAGGAGTATGCCTGTCACTCATTCTTCTAGGCAGGGCACAAAAAAGGACAGTGGGAAGTGTGCTGGACTCAGGCTTAGGGTTTTAGATCTGCCTTTTTCCTTTGTTTGTTTTTTTTAACAATCAAATCCACAGGGTACCTCCTGCTTTAATGCAGTATCATATTTCATAACGTAGTGAAAAAGATTATGGGGATCTTAGAGGTTATCTTGCTCATGGATCTTTGTAGATTCTTGGGAGCAATAGTGTGGGCTTCTTTGGGATATTAAGTGGTACAAATACCTGTTTATAAGCTTTCACAGCCCTCATATTGATTTGAAATGTCAGTGAATATATTAAGGGGGGGTGCTTAACCTCCTTAATTGTCTCATCAGTATCACATTGCCCTCTATTTCATGTGTGGTCAGATGCATTTGTTCGTGAAGAAGCAGTCCTTATGTTGGTATGCAAAGTGTCTTTCCCTGCTATTTGGCAACTGCACAGTGCAGGCTGAATTGTTATCAGTTAAAGATACCCCACTCCCCGCATGCCAGAGAAGTGTTTCCAGAATCCAAACGCTCCTGTTGTCAGTAGCTATTGACATTTTTGACCCTATAGGAACTGAGTTACAGGGGTGGATATTTTAGAATTTCCCTCCTGCAATATCCCCTTTGAATAAGGAACTGCAGAACTGTTTCATGTTGGAATAAGCAGTTGAGTCCACTCAAGGTCATGACTTGAAGACTTCACATAGGGAGCAGGAACAAAGGTTGGTTGGTTGGTTATGCTTTAGACGGGGAAGGAAATCCACTCACTGGGCTGCCTGAGACATTTGTTGGTAACATCCTCATCACTTACTCTCTTAGTCACGTTTCTGTTCATGTCTCGCTGGTATCCTCTTCCTGTTGTTTCACAGCTTCTAAAGGTGCTTTCCCTTTTCTTTTTCAACTCTTGTTTCCCCAGCCACTTTTCTTCCTGATTATGTTTCTGGCCCGCTGGTGATATCCAAAAGCACAAGGGGGTCAAACAGAATACTGACCACTGAAAGGAGTGAGTGGCCCAAAGCTCTTCTACTGTCTCGTGGTTATTATGACCTTACCTTTGTCTGTGTACTTGCTGATATTTGATTGTTGAAGCGTTTCCCCCATCCTCTTTGGTGCCCCTGGCATCCTCAGTCTTATCCACGGTTGATATTGATTTTTCTTAGTTGGAGTGTCCCAATCTTTCATAGCTGTAAGTTGGGGATTCTTGATAGAGAGCCTTTCCACATTTTCTTAGCCGCTTGGATGATTGTTGGGCTGATGGGTTTGAAAAGTCTTTATGCAGAGGAGAGACAAGTATGGCCTAAACGGAGGATAACTTGGGATTCTGACTAACCAGTTACAGGCTATTCTGGGCAGTTTCCTTCATAGTACATGAAAACTCCTTTCTGAACGGCATAGGAATGAAGAGGGGTTTTTGTTTTGTTATAGGTTTGTTCACTAACTTTTGCCTGTTTAGTATCCTCGCTTTTATTTCAGGAGTTGTCCTGGGGAGCGTTTCTCTTTGCCATCTTCCCCCTACCCCACAAGAATGTAGGGTAGGGACCCACCGGATTGGTCCTCAAGTGTAGAGGTCCTTCCCACCCTTAGGAGAAGGGCCATGTGGTTGCCTGGGTGGCTGAGCACGGGACCACAGACGCGCACTGCGCGTAACTCTCACTTTCAGGCTGTCTCTTATACACATCTAGANTGTGAAGTAGGGGAGAGACTGTAATAAACACCCTAGCAGGGAGCAGACAGAAAGCACAAGCATGGGGCACCTTGCCCTGAAAACTGTCTCCTTATTTATGAGATGCACTGTCTTACCTTTGAGTCGATGGGGCAGGAAGTGCTGCCTGTCTCTTTCCCAGTTTCGGGTGGAGTCAGACTTGCAGTTTTTGCATCCCATATCCTCTTGTGGAGCCTGCACTGTTGCACACAAGACTCCTCTCATTTCAGCCAGCCCCCATTATCTTGAGACCTGAACGCCCTACTTTGCCAAAATGTGTTTTTACAGTGACACACATCAGGAGAGCGTGCCTGGCATTTTTGGCCATCACGCAGCTCATTTTCCTGAGTGTCTCCCTGCCACCTCTCATTGCCTTTCTTCTTTTTTTCCATCTTTCTTCATGGCCCTTCACCTCAGCCATTGGTTCCTCTTGGCATTTGTTCCTTTCCCTGAGTCGGGATCCTGGCAGGACTGTTCAGGTCAATGGTCTGGGTGTCCTGGTGGTGCTGCCAGCTTCAGGGCATTAACTATAGGCTAGACACCACATTGTTACCTGGTTTTCTTTGTGACCTGGAAGGCCACAGCAGCCCAGGAACTCTCAAAGGACTTCAGCTTTTCTTCCCAGCCTCACTCATTTGGTGTAGACCAAGGGTGGGCAAGCCCTGCCCACTGCCAGTTTTATAAATAAAGCTTTATTGAAACACAGCCACACTAACCTTTTTTACATACTGTCTATGGGTCCTTGCATGTTATAATAGCAAGGTTGACTGGTTCCAACAGTATATATGGTCCCCAAAGCCTAGAATATTTACTATCTGTCTTTTTATCAAACATATTTGCTGACTGTACTATACAGGTTTTGCTGGGTTGAGTTTAAATGGCTGGGTGTAGCCGTGAAAATGGATTTGTTCTCATGTCCCTGCCTTTGATGCTGGACCACTTCTGGATCACACAACATGAGATCATTGTGTCCCATTGGACGACATGTGCTTGGTGACGCCCCCTCTGCCAGGTACCTCCCACCCCCCAAATACAGCTGCCTCTTTCAGGCAATTCCCTGCCACATTGCCAAGGACAGGAAGATCCGCTGTAATTTCCCAGACGGAGAATTGTGCCCGTTGCTAGCATCTTCCCAGAAGTAGTGGTGAGAGAGAGCATTAGATAACCAACCGGCTTAAAAGTGCAAACTCCAAGGTTTTCACACTCCAGTTATCTTGTGGTCCTGGGTAAGTGATTCTTTCCTGTCTTGGCATTGCTGTCTAAAACATTGATCCAGCAATCCCAGGTCATCCTCTTCTTTCTGAGGCCCTTCCTGTGAGTTAAACAGTCACTGGGGAATCTCTCCACACCTTTGTGTCAGAAGGCCAGCTAGCTAGCTCGCACTCACTCACCCGCTGCTGCCGCTGCAGCAGGAGAGCCTGCACTGTTAGAGAGGGGGCCAGAAGGCGTTATTAAAAGAGACCAGCACCACAGTTGAACCCTCTTCACAGTTCCTGGCTGTAGGAAGGCAGTTCCCAGGGGGATGGGGCATCATTTCCAGGCCTTGCTGAACGGCCCCTTTGTCCTGAGCTCTCCGAAATTGCCCTGTGCTGCTGCCTGGAAGATGGCACCCTCATGTTGGGGAGTAAGCCGAGAGCTCTGCTGCTGCCGTGACCTATTTCCCTTCTTCCCGCCAGCATCCACAGGGAGGCTGTCCCCCTAGGAGCCCATTCTGCAGGCTGCAGTGGCCAGGGCCCAGACCTGGATTCCCTCCCTCCCACTACCCCTTCTTTAAAAAAAAAAATAGAAAAATACACAGAAGCATCGCAAGCAACTGTTGCTGTTTGAAGAGCAAGTATTTATGTTTCAGATAAATGTGGGCTCGGCATTGAATATTGGTGTCTTATTTACAGAGGGGTTTGTCGGGGAAAGAATACTTAGTTAGAAGAAAAGTGGTTCCTTCTCCTTTGTTTTAGCACCAAATGTACTGTGTCTGGTCTGAAAAAGGTAAACCAGTCTTAGCAGTTCACCGCTGGTCAAAATAGTGTTTTCCCTCATGCCCTGTCTTTCCCCAGAGTTCTTGGTACCTGCCCTCTCGCCCTTCTTTTCCCGTCTGTCCATGCAGGCCCCCTCCCTGTCCAGGAGACAAATGTAAGGAGGAACAGTAGCCACGTTACTTCTCTGGATCAAAATGATGAGGATGGTTCAAGCCACGGGAAGTCCACCAGGGTGGAGGATACCCACTGCTCTCCAGCTCTTATCAGTGCCTTGCCCCTTGGTAGCCCTTGCTGAGCTGGAAAGAATAACCTGCTGGGAAAGCAAGCCAGCCATCCGGCAATGTTGCACTTATTTATACAAAGACACCCTATTCTAGATTATCTCTACCACTGCCCAGGAAAGAGCAAAGACAACAAGGCCAGCTTTCTGAACACCTCTGTTATCCCCCAAGGCATTAAAGGCTATTTGGAGGGCTGAGGTTTTTTTCTCACCTCCCCCACACATTCCTGACAGTTCATCACCTACCAGGGGTCTTTCCTTTTTTTTTTTTTTTTTCAATTAATTTAAGGCTATTTTCTTTGATGGGGGCTCAAGTAAAGATTTTCTGTCTTAATAATGATCAATTTTATATAGCATTTTCTAGTGTAAAAGCACTTTCTTATATAATACTTTGTTTTAATGTCACAGCAAACCTATAAGAAAAATATTATCCTCAGATTTACAATTCTAGAAACTAAGATCTAGAGTGAACTGCCTCTATTCACAGAGCTTATTGTAGGACAAATATCAATACCAAAATTGAAATGTCTGCATTCCCAAATGAGTGTTTTTTCTCCCCAAATTTTGCCAGTTTTGCCATTATAAGGTGGTATTCTTTTTAGCTGTGTTGTATATTCCTCAGCCTTCAAATATGTGGAACTAATAAATTTGTAAAGGATCTGCCCGGAGGTCCAGCCCTGGTTGAGTAGTCAGAGTCTCTCAAGTCTGACTCTGGGGGCTCACAACTGCAGAGGGGCCATGCTTTCCCGAGTTACTGACTCTCCTCTTGTCATAGTTCTTATATCGTTCAGCTGCTTGATTCCTGCTTCATCCTTTGTTTGGCCTTAGTGGGCCTTAATTTTTGTATAACTTCTCGCTGACCTGCCTTGCTTCATATCAGTTTGATCATATATGTCCATATTTCTATTTTTAACCTTTCTCAAAAGATGCATCGTTTATAAAAATGTAACTCCCCATTGCCTCTGGGATGAAGTTTAATCTCCTTAGTATACATGTATCTTTGATAACCTCTGAACTTCAGGTATCTCCACTATTTGTTTAAATCTGCACCTCATCATAACTGACATTTTAATTCACGATTCCCCATATGTAATATTTCATTCCATATCTCCCATCCGTGAGGTCAACTTAAGCTCTCCACCCAGTATATCAACCACCCCCTTCTTTTGCTCTCTTATTCCCATCTGCCCGTCCAGGTATACCCCCTCTCTCCAGCGCTCCCTGGATCTCTCAGGCTGGACAGATGGCTTTCCTTCAGTCCCCAGAGTGCTGTGTCCATACAGACATCTGTCATGTACTGGCCAGTGATGTTGAAATGATCTGTCTATGTTGGTCTCCCCACCAAATTGTTAGCTCCTCAAGGACAAGAAGGAAAGGAAATGGCAGAAGAAGGCAATGGCAGCCCACTCCAGTATTCTTGCCTGGAAAATCCCACGGACGGCGGAGCTTGGTAGGCTACCGTCCAAGGGGTCGCAAAGAGTCAGACACAACTGAGCGACTTCACTTCTTCACTTCACAAGGGCAAGAATCAAGCTTTCTGCCTTTGTGTTCTTATACCTTGCCTCATGTGTGAGAGAATTACAACTGATAAACGTTCATTAAATCAACTCATTGATTCCCTGTGACCTAATTCTAGAGACTGGGAAGAAGGCCTGTTCTTGTCTGTTCGGGTTCTTCGGGAAAGCTCTCCAAGCTTAACATTCGTACGGTGGAGAGGAAGTCTTTGGAGTATTGAGGTTGGACATACAGCTGCTAGTTTAGGATCTTCTCATAGAAAAAGTCTATTACTCAGACCTGACTGTGTGCTTTCTAGGGGACTCTGGCCTCCTTTGGTCTCCCTGTCTGACAGATAGGGTAATGAGATCTGAGTGTGTGTGTGTTTGTTTTGTTTTTAATTCCAGTGTTCAAATAGAAAGCATTATGTCCTTCCCCACTCTCCTAATAGATGCTGCTTGTCTCTTTCCCTCCCTGGCGGTTTCCATCCTCTGCTTTTGTTGATCTAACTGCTAACTGAGGTGAAGGGTTTATTTTGAAGTTCATATTTCTGTTCAGGGATAGGCTGTAAGCACCATGTGAATACCAGGCTGCCCACTTACAGCCCCTTCACTTATGGGCTCCTGACTCTTGCCAAATTATCTCTAAAAGCTCTAGGAGGAGGG